>SJXQ01006818.1:251899-513540 GCA_006408695.1 Aepyceros melampus | reverse complement strand
AGCTCATGATCTGAGCCACAGTCAGCTCCCAGTCTTGTTTTTGCTGGCTATATAGAGCTTCTCCATCTTTGGCTGCAAAGAATAAAATCAATCTGATTTTGGTGTCAACCATCTGGTGATGTCCATGTGTAACGGTGTTTGCTATGACCAGTGCGTTCTTTTGGCAGAACTCTATTAGCCTTTGCCCTGTTTCATTCTGTACTCCAAGGCTAAATTTGCCTGTTATTCAGGTGTTTCTTGACTTCCTACTTTTGCATTCCAGTCCCCTATAATGAAAAGGACATGTTTTGGGGGTGTTATTTCTAGAAGGTCTTGTAGGTCTTCATAGAACTGTTCAGCTTCTTTGGCATTACTGGTCAGGGCATAGACTTGAATTACTGTGATATTGAATGGTTTGCCTTGGAAATGAACAGAGTTCATTCTGTCGTTTTTGAGATTGCTTCCAAGTACTGCATTTCGGACTTTTGTTGACTGTGATGGTACTCTATTTCTTCTAAGGGATTCCTGTCCACAGTAGTAGATATAATGGTCATCTAAGTTAAATTCACCCATTCCAGTCCATTTTAGTTTACTGACTCCCAGAATGTCAATATTCACTCTTGCCATCTCCAGTTTGACCACTTCCAATTTGCCTTGATTCATGGACCTACCATTCCAGGTTCCTATGCAATATTGCTCTTTACAGCATCGAATCTTGCTTCTATCACCAGTCCCAATTCACAACTGGGTGTTGTTTTTGCTTTGGCTCCATCCCTTCATTCTTTCTGGGTTATTTCTCCACTGATCTCCAGTAGCCTATTGGGCACCTACTGACCTGGGGAGTTCATCTTTCAGTGTCCTATCTTTTTGCCTTTTCATACTGTTCATGTGGTTCTCAGGCAAGAATACTGAAGTGGTTTGCCATTCCCTTCTCCAGTGGACCACATTCTGTCAGACCTCTCCACCATGACCTGCCCTTCTTGGATGGCCCCATACACCATGGCTTAGTTTCATTTAATTAGACAAGGCTGTGGTCCACGTAATCGGATTGGTTAGTTGTCCGTGACTACAGTTTCAGTCTGTCTGCCCCCTGATCCCCTCTCTGAGTGCCTACCATCTTACTTAGGTTTCTCTTACCTTGGATGCAGGGTCTCTCTTCACAGCTGCTCCAGCAAAGCTCAGCTGCTGCTCCTTACCTCAGACGTGGGGTAGCTCCTTCGGTCCTCTCCTTATGACTATGGGTACAATAATAGTTGGCTAAGGGCTACAAAGGATTGGAGCCCTGGTAACCAACTCCCAGGATTTACATTATAATCTTCATGGACTATATTATAGGAAAATTAAAAATATACCAGCCTTCAGATGTTGAAGCTCAATTTTAGAATAACTGAATTTCTGATGCAATTAAAGTGACTACAAGGGATTACTCGATTTTCCAACTATCCACAAAGCCAACGTAATACCTTGTAAAAAAGAGAGAATATAATTCTAGGCTTTAAATTATCTCTTCTAGTTTAAGTATATGCAACATCTGGCACTCAGTCAGTGATAAGCAGACCTAAAGGAGATAACTCAGTATTATTTTAAAACCAAGAGTCAATGATCATACCAACAGAGCCACAGGGGATCCAGGGACTGACTTCATCAGACACAAACTTTATTTGAATAATATGTTCAGGTAAATTAAAAAAGATGGAAAAATTCAGCAGAGAACTAAAACTTTAAAAAATTGAGGGAGTAGCACTGAAACATACACATTACCATATGTAAGATTAGGTAGCCAGTGGAAATTTTCTGTTCCATACATGGAGTTCAGATCCAGTGCTCTGCGGCAACCTAGAGGAATGAGATGGGTTGGGAGGCAGGAGGGAGGTTTAAGACAGAGAGGACATACATATACCTATGGCTGGTTCATCTTAATATATGGCAGAAATTAACCAAATACTGTAAAGCAATTGTCTTCCAATTAAAAATAAATAAATTTCTAAAAAATTGAACACCTTAAAACTGAAAAATTGAATAACAATATAAAAAGATCTGAAGATTCAATTAATTGTTAATAGATTAGAATAAAATATTCATACAGAAGCTCCAGAGTTTAAAAAAAAAGAAAATTGAGAAATAAATATGAGGAATATATGATACATCATTTGGTTTTTTTTAATCTGATATAAAAGAAAATAGAGCAAAAATAATTTAACCAAATACTGTAAAGCAATTGTCTTCCAATTAAAAATAAATAAATTTCTAAAAAATTGAACACCTTAAAACTGAAAAATTGAATAACAATATAAAAAGATCTGAAGATTCAATTAATTATTAATAGATTAGAATAAAATATTCATACAGAAGCTCCAGAGTTTAAAAAAAAAGAAAATTGAGAAATAAATATGAGGAATATATGATACATCATTTGGTTTTTTTTAATCTGATATAAAAGAAAATAGAGCAAAAATAAAGAAACTATTTAAAGAGACAGTGAATGAGAATTTTTCAAAATTGATTTTTAAAAAAATCAAGCCATAGATTAAAAAACACTAAGAAACCCAACCAGGGTAAATATAATATAAATTAATCATGTATACATTAAAGTAAAGCTGAAAACTAAAGAGATACCCCAAAATGCTCAGAGAAAAAGGGAACCATTGCCTTCAAAGGGTTTACAAAACAACTATATTGGACTTCTCAATAGGGATGATAGATGCCAAAAAACTTGCAACCTTAGAGTGGAGATACTAGGTGAACTCAGCCTTAACCAAGTGACCAAAGTTAGCATTGTAACAAGGAAGGACAAATCTGACTCCATATTAGATCTGTGTCTTTTACTTTAACCTTTGTATTTTGCTTTTGCTGCAAATTAATCCCTGAAAGGATTTTGCCTATAGCTGAAAGGGCTTCCCTAGTGGCTCAGACGGTAAAAGTAAAGCATCTACCTGCAACATGAGAGACCTGGGTTCGATCCCTGGGTCCCAAAGATCCCCTGGAGAAGGAACTGGCAACCCACTCCAGTACTGTTGCCTGGAAAATCCCATGGATGGAGGAGACAGGTAGGTGACAGTCCATGGGGTCGCAAAGAGTCAGACACGACTGAGCTACTTCACTTATAGCTGAAAGGATACACAATGGCACCTCTCCAGGAATCCTGCCTCCCATGCCTGAGCTTAAGCTAAAATATCCATTTTAGCTCACAGGAGTTCTCAAGGCAAGAATACTGAAGTGGTTTGCCATTCCCTTCTCCAGCGGACCACATTCTGTATGGATCTAACAGAAGCAGAAGATATTAAGAAGAGGTGGCAAGAATACACAGAAGAACTGTGCAAAAAAGATCTTCATGACCTGGATAGTCATGATGGTTTGATCACCATCTAGAGCCAGATATCCTGGAATGTGAAGTCAAGTGGGCCTTAGAAAGCATCACTATGAACAAAGCTAGTGGAGGTGATGGAATTCCAAATCCGCAAAGATGATTCTGTGAAAGTGCTGCACTCAATATGCCAGCAAATTTGGAAAACTCAGCAGTGGCCACAGGTCTGGAAAAGGTCACTTTTCATTCCAATCCCAAAGAAAGGCAATGCCAAAGAATGCTCAAACTACTGCACAATTGCACTCATCTCACATGCTAATAAAGTAATGCTCAAAATTCTCCAAGCCAGACTTCAGCAGTACGTGAACTGTGAACTCCCTGATGTTCAAGCTGGTTTTAGAAAAGGCAGAGGAACCAGAGATCAAATGGCCAACATCCTCTGGATCATGGAAAAAGCAAGAGAGTTCCAGAAAAACATCTATTTCTGCTTTATTGACTATGCCAACGCCTTTGACTGTGTGGATCACCATAAACTGTGGAAAATTCTGAGGGAGATGGGAATACCAGACCATCTGACCTGCCTCTTGAGAAATCTGTATGCAGGTCAGGAGGCAACAGTTAGACCTGGACATGGAACAACAGACTGGTTCCAAATAGGAAAAGGAGTACGTCAAGGCTGTATATTGTCACCCTGCTTATTTAACTTCTATGCAGAATACATCATGAGAAACGCTGGACTGGAAGAAACACAAGCTGGAATCAAGATTGCTGGGAGAAATATCAATAACCTCAGATATGCAGATGACACCACCCTTATGGCAGAAAGTGAAGAGGAGCTAAAAAGCCTCTTGATTAAAGTGAATGGCTTAAAGCTCAACATTCAGAAAATGAAGATCATGGCATCCAGTCCCATCACTTCATGGGAAATAGATGGGGAAACAGTGGAAACAGTGTCAGATTTTATTTTTCTGGGCTCCAAAATCACTGCAGATGGTGACTGCAGCCATGAAATTAAAAGACGTTTACTCCTTGGAAGGAAAGTTATGATCAACCTAGATAGTATATTCAAAAGCAGAGACATTACTTTGCTGACTAAGGTCCGTCTAGTTAAGGCTATGGCTTTTCCTGTGGTCATGTATGGATGTGAGAGTTGGACTGTGAAGAAGGCTGAGCGCCGAAGAATTGATGCTTTTGAACTGTGGTGTTAGAGAAGACTCTTGAGAGTCCCTTGGACTGCAAAGACCAGTCCATTCTGAAGGAGATCAGCCCTGGGATTTCTTTGGAAGGAATGATGTTGAAGCTGAAACTCCAGTACTTTGGCCACTTCATGCGAAGAGTTGACTCACTGGAAAAGACTCTGATGCTGGGAGAGATTGGGGGTAGGAGGAGAAGGGGACGACAGAGGATGAGATGGCTGGATGGCATCACTGACTCCATGGGCGTAGGTCTGGGTGAACTCTCGGAGTTGGTGATGGACAGGGAGGCCTGGTGTGCTGCGATTTATGGGGTAGCAAAGAGTCGGACACGACTGAGCGACTGAACTGAACTGAGCTCACAG
This sequence comes from Aepyceros melampus, assembly GCA_006408695.1. Classification (NCBI taxonomy): domain Eukaryota; kingdom Metazoa; phylum Chordata; class Mammalia; order Artiodactyla; family Bovidae; genus Aepyceros; species Aepyceros melampus. The sequence goes on along the minus strand of SJXQ01006818.1, from coordinate 508,699 downwards.
GAAACATCCTGATCAGGCCCACCTGAGAATGATTGCAGGCAAGAAGAAATTAATATGTCCCCTCTAAAGGCTGGCCCAAACCAAGAAATATTTGCAACATAACTTATCACCTTTTTACTTTACCTCCTCAACTCCCTTTCTTTGTTCTGTAAAAGAAGTTAGCATCCAAACCCAGACAAGATGGCTCTTTGGGACCTAGACCATCACCTTCTTGGTCTCCTAGTTTTCCAAATGCAGTCATTATTCTTTGCCCTAACCACTCGTCTCTCGATTTATTGGCCTGTCATGTGGCAAACAGTAAGAGCTCGGACTCAAAAGCAATGTCACTGGTCTTGATATGTTGTACTGCATTATTATGTTAAGAGAGGCACTTCACCTCTTTGATTTTCTCCTTAAAAATTCATAATCCCTGTATGCGAGACAACAAAAGAGATACAGATGTATAGAACAGTCTTTTGGACTCTGTGGGAGAGGGAGAGGGTGGGATGATTTGGGAGAATAGCATTGAAACATGTATAATATCATATATGAAATGAATTGCCAGTCCAGGTTCGATGCATGATACTGGATGCTTGGGGCTGGTGCACTGAGACGACCCAGAGGGATGGTATGGGGAGGGAGGAGGGAGGGGGATTCAGGATGGGGAACACATGTATACCTGTGGCAGATTCATGTTGATGTGTGGCAAAATCAATACAATATTGTAAAGTAGTTAACCTCCAATTAAAATAAATAAATTTATTTTAAAAAAGTTCATAATCCCAGTGATTGTGGAAAAAAAATCAAACAAACCCCAATTAAGGGGCATTTTATAAAATATCTAACCAGTACTCTTCAAAACTGCCAAGGACATTAAAAACCAAGAAACTATATCACAGACCAGAGAAGACAAAGGGACTATGATAATCAAATGCAATATCGTATCATAGATCAGATTCTAGAGCAGATGAACTGCATTTGTAAAACTTTCACTAGAATTTAGCTCATAGTAATGTACCCATATTAATTTCTCAGTTTGTTACCCCATGGACTCTAGCCCACCAGACTCCTCTGTCCACGGAATTCTCCAGGTAAGAATACTGAAGCGGCTAGCCGTTCTCTTTTCCAGGGGACCTTCCCAAGCCGAGGATCACATCGACATCTCCTGTGTTTCCTGCACTGCAGGCAGAGTCTTTACTGCCTGAGCCACCAGGTAAGCCCATGTCATGATTATGAAGATATAATACCAATGAAGAGCATATAGAGCTCTCCATCCTTTCTTTGAAACTTTTCTATAAATCTAAAGCTTTCCAAAAGAAAAAGAAAAGCATAATAGGATACCACTAAACAGCCAGCTGAGTGACTAAAACTAAAAAGTGCTTCTCCCAACCATTGAAAGACTGGAGCAATAAGAGCCCTCAGATAACATTAGCTGAAAAGAAAATTTTTACAACTACCATAAAAGACCATTTGGCACCATTCTTTAAAGTTGAAAATAGGCAGAAATTTGAAAATATGCATGCCATTTGATTCAGAAACTCTACTTTTAAGTGTGTATTCAATAGAAAAGTGAGTATATGGACTTCAAAAGATATGTATGGTAATGTTCATAGCAATTTAAAAAATTTACATTTTTAGTTTTTAAATACTTGTTTTTTCAGCTTTCTTGAGATAATTGACAAATAGGAATTGTATGTGTACCTAATGTATGTGACTTGATGTTTTGATTTATGTATACTTTGTGGCGTAATTGCTAAAATCAAGCTAATTAGCAAATCTATTGCCTCACATACTTACTGATTTTTTTTCTCTTCATATCATGTAAATCTTCACCTTTTCTTCTTTAACTTTATAAGCATTGAACAACAGGTCCCCATAACTCCCCAACTCATCCTCTTGGTAACCATGATTCTATTCTTCTACACTTTTGACTATTTAAATGCCTCACATAAGAATCATCCAGCATTTCTTCTTCTGTGATTGACTGATTGCACTTAACATAATGTCTTCTAGCTTCGTCTCCTGTTGCCATGGTAGCTTTATGTGTAATAGCTGGAAACAAAAACTAGAAGTAAGCCAAACGCTCATTTATGAATGAGTGAATATATACACTGTGATAAATTCATTTCATGAAATATTATACTCAATAAAAATTAATGAACTATAGCTATATGCAACAACAACTTGAATAACTCCCTGTTGATTTCTGAGTCAGAGAAGCTAGGAAGAAATAACACATACCATGTGATTCTGTTCATAGGAAGCTTAAAACAAGGTTAGCCTTATAGAATTTTAAGTACGGTTAGTGTGTCTGTGGGTTATGTGAACTTGGCAGGGAAGTGGGGCGACGTAGAAACCAAGGACTAAGTTGAACTTATAGCAATCTTAGTTATGCCTCTTCCTCTGAAATTCCTCTGAAATGAGTCATTGCTTTTTTTCTAAATAAAAGCAAAATCCTTTAGCTCAATCATAGATATATCCTAAGATGAAAACAAAATTAACAAATAAGATCTTGGAACAAGCATCTAGTTTATTGGGTCATCAAGTTTTAGTCATAAAGGATTTATCCTGAAAGTTAGAACTTTGCAAAAGTCCACTTCACACTCATCAAGAATAATAGATAATTGGATTCAAGGAAAACAGTCTGAATATTTTGTTGTAGTTCTCTGGCTGAGTATTATGAATGAGGCACAGGTGGGTGAGAAGCCCTAATTAAGGGATTTGGGAGAAATTTTTAATTATACATTGTAATCCTAAGAAGAGCAGACACATTAACTCAAATCCTTCTCCAAAAGAATTGACACCAACACAGATAACACACATGGTTGGCATTTCCCTTCATGAATCCCAGGAGCCGTCTTCATTTTGCCTTCATCCTATTAAGTGAGTCTTAATAATGAGAAAGGACTCCCCTTTCTCATTATTAGGCTCAGTGGTAAAGAATCTGCCTCCAATACAGAAGTCTGGGATTTGATCCCCGGGTTGGGACTATCCCCTGGAGAAGGAAAAGTCAACCCACTCTGGTATTCTTGCCTGGTTAATCCCATGAACATGGGAGCCTGGTAGGCTAGAATCCATGGAATCGCAGAAGAGTTGGACACAACTTAGTGACTAAACAACAAAAATGAGAAAAATTACTCCTATTTCTAATAATATACAGGTAGTGTTCAGAAAGAATCCCAGGACCCTTTGGAGTGTCAACTGCTAGTTCTGAAAAATTTGTAAAAATGGATTCATACAAAGTAGTGCAGTCCCTGAATAAAAATGCTATAAATGTGGAGTTCTTTTTGGCTGTGCTCTGGAGATTAGATGTAGAGCCCAAGTTGTCCATGTAGAGGAACTGATCTAGGACAGAACACAAAGCTTGGCACGGGTCCCAAAATCTAAAATATGATGACCCAGACTTGGGTTTAGGATTGTATTTGTGTCAGACGTTAACTATACATTCCTAGGTTTCCTGGAAGTTCAGTAAAGAATGTAACCAGTGCAGAACATGAAATCTGCTGGGGGAAGCAGCGCTCAGAGACCTGACTCTCTCCCTTTGGGAGGAAGGGGGATCACCTTAGCACTTAAATCTGTAGAACAATGCATGAGGACTTTTTTTTTTCTACTCTGGCTGGGGAAGGGGGGCTCCAGTATAGAAGTATACCTCCTAACACACATGGAAATTCTTTTCCTGCTATAGTTACATGTTTCCTATTGCATCTTCAGAAGAACTTACAACAGGACTAGCCATGTATCCCAAATGTAGACAAAGAGGGATTACTTTGGAAGTCCACTGAGTTCAAAGAACAGCAGCAAGCACCTATTAGCTTATTATGATTTTCTTGCTAAAACAAATTTCCTTTAGGTTGTTGCTGTTGTTCAGTCACTAAGGCAAGAATAACTGTTTGCGACCCCATGGACTGCAGCACGCCAGGCTTCCCTGTCCTTCACTATCTCCTGGAGCATGCTCAAATTCATGTCCATTGAGTCAGTGATGTCATCCAATCATCTCATCCTCTGTTGTCCCCTTCTTCTCTTGTCCTCAACCTTTCCCAGCATCAGAGTCTTTCCCAAAGAGTCCACTCTTTGCATCAGGTGGCCAAAGTATTAGAGCTTCAGCTTCAGCATCATTCCTTCCAATGAATATTCAGGATTGATTTCCTTTAGGATTGACTGGCAATTCCTTTAGGTAGGAATTACTGTTAATTCCTAAGTGTAATGGTACATAAACATAGTTGGGATGGTTACTTCTACAATTAAAGAACCTGTTGGGAGGGAAATTTAACATTTATGAAAAGAAAACAATAAAAATACTAAGAACAGAACAAAGGCCTTAATTTCCAGGTGGGAATTATTAGAGGAGTCTATCATCTTTATTTAGTGACTGCCATGAGAACATTAAACAGGTGAACAGAAAGACAGACAATAATAGTCACCTAAGACAGTTATTATAAAGAAAGTATATAGAAAATGACTGGTTCTTATTATCACTGAAGATCGACTACAGCAAGACTATCAATATTTGGAACTGAATTATTCTTTGTTATGGAGGATGCACTGTGCATTATAGGATGATTAGTAGCACTTCTAGACTTTATCCATGTGATACCAATAGTGATACCCCCTCATCAGGACCATCAAAATGGCTTCCAAATAGTGCCTGAGAATATTCTCAGAGTGGAAAACTCACAGAAAGCACCCACCTAGTGGGTAGGTGTATGGAGTTGCTAAAATGGATGCAGGGAAGAGGAAGAAAAGAGAAGCTGGAGCAGATCCCAGAGATGGCAAAACCCAGGCAAGATTACTCTCTGTTGGGAACCACTGAATTAGAGAAAAGACCCAGGAGAATTAAGGAATAATCGCTGAGAGTGATGATTAAATTTTTTTAATATCATACAGAGAAAGGAAAAGAAACATTTCTGAGAATGAGTTACTTAACCTCCAAGAAACTACAGCCTCACCTAGCAGAAAGGGCTTTCCAGGTGGCGCTAGTGGTAAAGAATCGGCCTGCCAATGTAGGTAGACATAAGAGATGACGGTTCAATCCCTTGGTTGGGAAGATCCCCTGGAGGAGAGCATGGCAACCCACTCCAGTATTCTTGCCTGAAGGATCCCACGGAGAGAGGAGTCTGGCAGGCTACTTTCCATAGGGTCTCAAAGAGTAGGACAAGACTAAAGCAACTTAGCACCTAGTAAAAGGATGCTTAGAAATGGAAATCCCACTTAGCTCTCTCTAGGAAAAGGAATAGTGTTGTCAATGAATGGTTTCCATCTACTAAGATTGGTAGAGCTAAAATTGTAAGTGTTTTTAATAGTTAAACAGTGTTACAAATTAAAGAGCAAGTCAGAATAAGGTAATAACCTTAAAAATAAAGCCTCATTAGGGCTAATTATGATAAGGGTTTCCTATTTGGATGTGACCTTTTCAATGACAGGACACTTTGCATTAGCTAATTATATTTACTGTGGAATTTTCAAGTGAAATGGAAACTTACTTTACAGATTTTGTGATTTACATAAAGAAAAGTGGTTAACAAACCAAGGGTAATCTGCCAGACTCTTATATAATACTCTTGTGCTATTACTCAAGAGCGCTTTTTATGGAATTTGCTCATACTAAAAGTTGTATCATCAATCCAACTCAGTTTAACCAGGCGATATGAGAAGGGTTTCCTATTTGGATGTGACCTTTTCAATGACAGGACACTTTGCATTAGCTAATTATATTTACTGTGGAATTTTCAAGTGAAATGGAAACTTACTTTACAGATTTTGTGATTTACATAAAGAAAAGTGGTTAACAAACCAAGGGTAATCTGCCAGACTCTTATATAATACTCTTGTGCTATTACTCAAGAGCGCTTTTTATGGAATTTGCTCATACTAAAAGTTGTATCATCAATCCAACTCAGTTTAACCAGGCGATATGAGCCCAGAGGGATAATGAGAGGCTCAGTGAAGTCTTCTTCACCTCAGTGAGCTTGTTATCTAATGATAGAGATAGAAATGATATGAAATAAATTATATTAATCTCAGTCCCAAGGAAATTAATTTAATAAGTTACAAACAAGGAATAGGAATGACCCTGAAAATCCAAGGAAGGAAGTATTTGATTTCAGCTGACTGAGGTGGCGGGTGGGACACAGGGAGTTAGAAGATTAGGTAGTTTTTAGCAGAGATTTGGAACTGAGCCTTAAAACTGGTAAGAGTTTAACAGTAACTGATGGAAGTGATATTACAGGTAGAAGGAATAGAAGTGGCAAAAGCTGAGAGGTCAGGAGGTATGAGTTTATTATGACTGGAGTGTGGAATGTGTGATCACATGGTTGATATTGCTAGGAAACTAGATGGATTAGCTGTGGAGAGCTTTGAGTGACAAGGTAAGGTGTATATGAGAAGAATTTGAAGCTTTGCCTTATTATTTTGGTATTTTAGTTTTTAATTATAGACTACTCTCACTGCTACTGTCTCTAGACATTGATTATTAATAAAGGGTACATTTTTTACTAAATTGATGTTTTAATCCTTTGAAAAGCTTAAATGCATCTAAGATGACTGGTCACAGTTCCAGAATTTACATAAAAACAAAATGGTTTGTTAGTATTGATCTGATTTTGTATAGCAAACACGTGGTTTTGCCAGAATTATAACTCCAATTGGGATGGCTTTGAGGAAGACGGTGGTGACTTTTATAGAATGACTAAACTTTTCTAAAATATCTGATTTGGGGGGGCGCCTANCTGCAGTCTACTGGGCTCACATAGAGTCAAACAAGGCTGAAACAACTTCCACACATGCCTCCAGCTTATTCCCTCTTCTTTCCTTACCTTTAGAATTAATTTTCTGGACCATATACAATGTTGGTGGCTGCCTTCCTTTTGAGACTGATGGATGACTGCGACAATTGCTGTTGCATTTTTAAAAGTACACAAAAAGTGAGGCCAACAACATGAAGACTGCAGGTGGGTGTCAATATTTTAAAGAGCACACATTTCAACAGGCACTTCATTTGGTGAATGTCTGTGAAAACCAACAAGCGAGGGGAAAATGCCTCTGCTAAAGAACTCAAGAGAGAGCATTCAGTAGGATGCAAAAGGGACCCCCAGAGAGAAAGGGACCACACCAGGGTCATCAAGGGGGGTGAATTCTCTCACAAGCTGATTTCTTCTGCTTATCCTAACCTCGTCCACACTTGCTTATTGTAGGATAATTTCTCTAAGCACCTCTTCTCCCACAACACCTTGGAAAAGAAAAAGAAAAAAAGGGGGAGAAGCTGCTTTATTTTACAGCTAATTTGCTGTAAGCACATAGCCCAGCTGCTCACAAATTCCCTACCAAAAAGTAATCTTTAACTTTTATCTGTATAGATTTCCTTGGCTGCATATGAACTTGAAATAAGTTAATGGTCTAAGATGCTAACTTTTGTATGAGGTTTCTTTTACTTAAATATATATATATATATATGTTTTATATCTATATATATATATGGTTCTTTCACTTCATAATGTATAGCAGTAGTTCAATGATTTCAATGGTATACAGTATTACTGTGATATTTTATATATATGTATATATGCCAATCTTGACTCATACTACTATTAATGCACTTCGTCCTGCTTCTATATGAAGGCTATAGTGAATGTCATTATAAACATACATGTCTCATTTTTATATATAAACCCTATCAGCTTTGTTTCTGGAGAAACAGGCATATAAGGGAATATTTTTATTATGTTACCAATAAATGTGTTTAAATACTCTATCTGATAAATCTCTCATCTCTCTAGTTTGCTAAGGATTTTACTATGAATTAATATTAAATTTTATGTAATTTTTATCTATTGAAAAGAATATAATATTTTTCCTCATATAATCTATAAAAATATTGACATGCATTGAGTTTCAAATTTAACCAACCATGTTTATCTGAAACAACCTCAGTCTTGTATTTTTGTATGTCATTTGATTCAATTTGATACTAGTTTTAGAATTTTGGCATTCACATTTAAAGAAGAAATTGGCTTATGTTTTTCCTTTTGTTGTAATATAACTGACATGTGGCCTCAATAACCATTCTTATTTTTCTATTCTCTAGGGAAATTTATCTAACCATGATGCTATTAAAAATTTCAGTACTTGGAAGGATTCACAACTGTTGCCAACAGGCCTAGGAGTTTCTTATGGGAAGATTTTAATGATATCTGTTGTTTTTACAAACTTCAAACTTTAAATTTTATATTGAGGTATAGCCAATTAGCAATATTTTGGCAGTTTCAGGTAAACAGTGAAGGAACTCACCCATATATATACATGCATCCATTCTCCCCCAAGCCCTCCATCCCATGGTATCAAAAGTGAGACAACAGACTGTCCAAAAACCCTTGCTCTATTCCCCAGAAGAAATTACTTGTGATATCTGGAGATATGGAGCCCAAAGTCAGTCTTACCAGCTAATATCAATTTATTGGCAGAGCTGTATTCATCCTGGAAACTGGGGAAAATCTGCTCCCTTGCTCTTTCCAGCTGCTAGAAGCTGCCTGGATTCCTTGGTTTGTAGGATCTTCCTCCATCTCGATTCTTTGCTCCCACCTCTGCTTCTACACTCACGTCTTCTGACTTTGATCTTTCTGTCTTACATGGACCTGTATGACTAAATCAGTCCCAACTGAATATTACAGGATATTCTCATTTTAAGATTCTTAAACACATTTCTAATTGCTTTTGAACTGTGGTGTTGGAGAAGACTCTTGAGAGTCCCTTGGACTGCAAGGAGATCCAACCAGTCCATTCTGAAGGAGATCGGCCCTGGGATTTCTTTGGAAGGGATGATGCTGAAGCTGAGGCTCCAGTACTTTGGCCACCTCTTGGCCACCTCATGAGAAGAGTTGACTCATTGGAAAAGACTCTGATGCTGGGAGGGATTGGGGGCAGGAGGAGAAGGGGACGACCAAGGATGAGATGGCTGGATGGCATCACTGACTCCATGGGCGTGGGTCTGGGTGAACTCCGGGAGTTGGTGATGGACAGGGAGGCCTGGTATGCTGCGATTCATGGGGTCGCAAAGAGTCGGACACGACTGAGCGGCTGAACTGATATGCTATATGGGCTTCCCTGGTGGCTCAGGTGGTAAAGAATCTGCCTGCAATGCAGTAGACCTGGGTTCTAAACCTGGGTCAGGAAGATCTCCTGGAGAAGGGAATCGCAACCCACTCCAGTATTCTTGCCTAGAGAATCCCATGGACAAAAGAAGGCAAGCTACAGTCCATGGGGTCACAAAGAGTTGGACACGACTGAGAGAGTAACACATACAGACACACACACACACACACACACACACTCAATATAGTAATGTGTTTACACATGCAGGGGGTTATAATGTGGACATCTTTGGAAAACACTATTCAGCCTCCAATGATGAACTTGTTAATACATAAATGTTCAGAGGCTAGGCTCAGTTCAAAGGGAGTTGCCTCACTAAGAAATGACTATTTTGGCATTACACAGAAAATGTCACCATCTCACATTAATCAAACTCAGCATAGTGTTAGTCCAGAGTACTGATTCATGTACTTAAAATATTGTATAAATCAATACTTTTTTTTCCCCAGTATAACTACTACAGTCATTTCTTAGAGATGTACCTATACAAAACCAGTTTAAAAAGCATAGTTTCTGAGAAAGTGTGGAATCAGAAAAAGATTTAATTACATGAGAGAAAGCTTTACTATTAATGGAAAAAACAGTGAACCATCTATTTCGCAAAAGTGGAGAGCATCTTTAATAAGACCACAATGCATGCGAAGTCACTTCACTCATGCCTGACTCCTTGTGACCCCATGGATTGTGTCTGCAGTCTCCTCTGTACATGGTATTCTCCAGGCAAGAATACTGGAGTGTGTTGCCGTGCCATCCACCAGGGGATCTTTCTGACTCAAGGATAGGATTTGTGTCTCTTATATCTCCTGCATCGGCTGGCAGGTTCTTTACCACTAGTGCCATGTGGGAAGCCCAAGACCACAATATCCAAGCTTATAGAAGATTCTTTCTGCCTCCTAAATTTCTAACGTGGTCACCGGCAGACATTGCCTTTGAAATCTGCTCTCTGCATCATTCTCTTACCAATTCCTCTTTTAAATCATAGTCTTCAATATGTTGGTGCCATGGGCCATGAACCCTTCTATCTCATTAAAGTGACAGTACAGTTTCATGATGAGATGTGTAATTTTTACAGCTTCCCTTTGTTATGGGCTTCCCTGGTAGCTCAGTTAGTAAAGAATCCACCTGCAGTGTGGGAGACCTGGGTTCGATCCCTGGTTTAGGAAGCTCCCCTGGAGAAGGGAGAGGCTACCTACTTCAGTATTCTGACCTAGAGAATTCCATGGACTGTCCATGTGGTAGCAAAGAGTTGGACATGACTGAATGACTTTCACTTTCTTTTCACTATCCTTATATCTTTTTTCCTTCCTTTTTTTTCCCATAATTCTTCGCTTGAATGACAGAGGAATCGGGGTAGATCCTAAGGATAGGAGGGAACTTTCCTGAATCAAAGATACAGGATCAGGAGCATAATCTCAATTTATGAAGAACAGTCATAAAAACTAAAGACATCTGATCTGAATCATCATGGGTTTAAGTCAATGTTATACACACAAATGAAAAATGACTTACATACACTGAAAAATATTATAATTCTAAAACTCAGAATAAGGAAGAATTCACAAAACAACTTATTCAAGTTTTCCTCATCGAAAGTGAAATTCACTGTATTACGTTCCCTTTAACACTGGCTGGCTTATATTTGGCAGAAGGATGATAGAGAAGATTCTAGCATCAGACTTGTGTGAGCTTCATATAACCTTTCAATTTCTCCCAAAGCTCAGATGCTTTGTTTTCAGAATAGAAATATCAGCTTTGAAAAGATAAAACTCCAGCCTGGGCAGATCTGATCTCCTTATTGTATTTAAACTTGCTTTCTACTATAATTGACTCACACATTCACCAAGAGAATGGGATGCAATTATACATTTCATTTTTAAAAGGGTTTCCTAGGTGCAAAGTAGGAGAGAGGGACTCTTAGTAAGAGGGGAGAAAGAAAATGAGTTACCACAGGTGAAATGCCTTAAAGGGCACTGCTCTGCTAACATTTTATTTGACTGTTTCCAGCTGACTTCTCTCTCAGTTCTAGCACTTTGTGGGAAATAAGCATGAGTAAAACATTCACAATTCGGTAGATATCAGAGAATATAAGTGAAAGTGTTAGTTGCTTAAGAATACTGGAGTAGATAACAATTCCCTTTTCCAAAGGATCTTCTCGACCCAGGGTTCAAATGTATCACCTACATTGCAGGCAGATTCTTTACCATCTGAACCACCCTAGTTCTAGCACTTTGTGGGAAATCAGGATGAGCAGAAAATGCACACTTGAGTAGTTATCACAGAGTATAATCTGCAAAATAAAAGCTAGATTTATTTGTATATTTGAGATAATAATCAATAAAGAAGGATTAACTCTAAACAAAAGTTAGAAGATGCAGCCTGACTCATTTTAGACACTGCTAAAAATAATCACAGAACTATAAGTCTACTTACTTAGAGATACAAGGGACAAGACTAGCTTTAGAGTCTTGTAGTTAGTATTAGTTTGGGCTTCCCAGATGGCGCTAATGGTAAAGAACCACCCTGCTGTTGCAGGAGACAGAAGAGTTGTGGGTTCCATCCCTGAGTCAGGAGGATCCCCTGGATGAGGGCATGGCAACCCACTCCATGAGATTCTTGCCTGGAGAATCCCATGGAGAGAGGAACTTGATGGGCTATAGTTCATGAGTCACAAAGAATCGGACACAACTGAAGCTACTCTGCACACATACATAAAGTTAAAATTAGTTTACCCTTAGTAAGGAAATATAATGCTATGATATACAGTATCACTACTTTCTGGCATATTTCAATGGTAAATAATAATAACATCTAAATGTACTTTCTGAGGATGTAAAGTGGTTGAAAATAAACATCTGTGAAGGGCACATTCTTTGTAATGCTATTATCCTTAACAATTGTCTATTATATGATCTTAAATTCCTGACAGAATTGGCTATTTGAGCTAGGATATTGTCTGAAATGATCTATGACCTCCATGCAAATAATCTATGACCTCTATGACCAAGTGCATAAATGCATGGGTATTTATGTACCCGTGTATTTCCTTCTGACACTGAGCAGGGTCAAGCTGTATAAACAGTAAAGCTTCTATAGAAATTATGGAATGTGACTTTCAAGAAAGCTTCTACCTTGTGTTCTCTTGCATTATCCATTCCAGAGCAGGTCAACTACTGTATTACGCCAACACTCAAGCAAAAGTTCAGACAGGAAGAAACTGTGGCCTCCAGCCAAGCACTAGCAGGGTGTAGCTGGGCATCTATACAGTCAAGATTTCAGAAGAGGGTAGTCCCTGCCAGCATTTCTTGAAGGCGACCTCATCAGAGAATCTGAGCAAACCATATAATTCAGCTGCTCTTGATTTTTCAACACACAAAAATTATGTGAGGTATTAAGTATTGATATGTATTGTTATTTAAGCTGTTAACGTTTGGAGTTATTTGTTTTTAGCAATTTGAATTTGATAACATAATTTTTGTAAATATTCATGTAGATTATGGTAATCAGTTTATGGAATTAGTACCTTAATGAGAAAATTCTTCCCTGAATAGCTCTTGCAAGAATCCACACTATTCCTAGATACCACAAATGACTGAATCTAACAGGAGTACTTTAAAGAGTTTAACTATATATCTTGGGCCACACAGACTTGACATAATTTAATAATGATTATTTAAAAGTATCCTTAGTTTACAAGCAAAGACAGAGTAAAGGAACAAAGTAAGTGATTAAATAGTTAATCCCACTAGAGAATTGTAAGTAAAAAAATGCAAGAGACCCCTGGAAGTGAATGATTACTCCAGAAAGCATATTTATTAAACCTTGAAACCAAGCAGGCTTGCTTAGCAACAAAATCCTGCAAAAGAAGAATGAGACATGCCCCAAACAACAGAACCACAGTGGCATGAGACCCACATCCTGCCCAGTGAGCTCAGGAAGTTAAAGATCCCTAGGATATGCTCTCTGCATAATAATTTATGGAAAGGTGTTCACTGTAGAGAGACCTGAAATAATTTTTACAGTCCTAGCTTGACCATAAAGGGACAAAAAAACTCCCCTGCCTCACCTGGAGGAGGAACTGACGCTAGAAGCATGATGTCTACTCAAGAATGAAGAGGAAAGAGGTCTTTCCCCTCCCCACTCTTCCTTTGATTGTAAAAGTGTGGCCCACTAAGTTCTCAGAATGTGGCACCCTCTCCTCCAACCTGCTTGCAATCTTCACAAGCATTGTATTCTAATAAACCACTTCTTAGCTATCACTTTGCCTCTTGATGAATTCTTTCTGTGCTGAGACATAAAGGACCAGCATTCCTTGGAGCCCCCAGAAACACCACCTAGCAACTTCACCAGTACACTCCATATGTGCTTGCACACACACACACACACACACACACACACACACACTATTTAAGTCTCACATTACAAGTTCATGGAAAAATGAGCAAGAGGACAAATGTAAAGAAACTTGTTTAGCTGCAAAGTCATGTCCGATTCTTTTGGGAACCCATGGACTATAACCCACCATGTTCCTCTGTCCATGGGATTTCCCAGGCAAAAATGCTGGAGTAGGTTGCTGGAGTGGGTTGCCATTTCCTTCTCCAGGGGATCTTCCCAACCCACGCATCACAACTGTATCTTCTGCATTGGCAGGCAGATTCTTTACCACTGAGCCACCAGGGAAGCCCAACCAAAAGGAACTTCAGTCTTGCTTATTCTAGTTAGAAAACAGAAAATATTTATGGCAAAGAATTCTCCTGCAATGTGGGAGGCCTGGGTTCGATCCCCGGTTGGGAAGATCCCCTGGAGAAGGAATACTCCAGTATTCTGGCCTGGAGAATTTCCTGGACTTTATAGCCCATGGGGTTGCAAAGAGTTTGATGACTGAGCAACTTTCACTTTGTTGACGTTATAATCCTTCAACATATATTTGGCCGAGTTCTGTTTCAGGGAGTTTATAATGTTGAAATTTAGTAAGGAATGACTTGTAGTTAAAACACATATTTAGCCTCTTTGTACTTTTAATTCATTATTTCAGATTGAAAACCTCTATAATAAGGCTCAGACATGAAAAAAATATTCTATTTTACAGCAGAAACTAGATTCATGAAGATTTTCATTTAGTGTTATATAACTATTATTTTAATTTTCTTGTATTTTTAAAAATGATTTTGAAATAGACTACTTGAGAGATGCAAGGATTCTCTAATTAATAATCATCCTAAAGCATATTAATACAAAATTCAGAAATCAGTAAAGAAAATCCACCTGATATGTTCAAATTGGATCTATTTAATTTTTACTAAAAAAAAAAATAACTAACCTCTTTTTTGAAGTGAAAGAATGATAGACCTCAATGTATGCACATAAAATTATAAATTATAACTAATATATAATTATTAAACAAAACTGGCTTTATATGAATACAGGTAATAATTTTAAGATACTTTAATAAATTATATCTGATATCTGTTTATTATTCTAATTACCTATTTAATATGAAAAATAGATATATTAAAAACAACATAGTATTAAGAAAAATTACAAAATATTAGGTCTCTATGATTAAGTACATGGCTTGTTGTTAAGTTGCTAAGTAGTATCTGAATCTGACTCTTTGTGACCCCATGGACTATAGCCTGCCAGGCTCCTCTGTCTATGGGATTTTCTAGGCAAGAATACTGGAGCGGGTATTGTTGCCTAGGAAGAATTCTCCAGGGGATTCTCCGGGGATCTTTCCGACTCAGGCATCAAACCTGTGTCTCCTGCTGGCAAGTAGATTCTTTACTATTGAGCCACCTGGGAAGCTTGTCCATACTCACAAAAATGGAGGTAAGGAATTCAATGTGTATAACTTGAGTTTTTTAATTATTAAAACACAAATGTTTAAATTTTCATACAGAAACTTATTTTTTTATACTTACTATGGAGGTATTTTCCATTATTAGAGAAAATTAAGAAACCATATATGCATTGTCAGCTGTAAAAATTTTTGGAATTTTTTTGTGTGTGTGTTGTACATTTTCAAAATGAATTCCCATTTATTTTCACAACTGTTCATACAAACACTCGGTAGCCAGAAAGTCAGTAACATTTGACCTCTGAATATTTCTATCTTCTCTCAGACTTGCCCAATACTAGTAAACACCAAAAAGCAATTTATCACTCTGTCACACTTGCCTGAAGAATTTCTTAGGGGCTCAAGAAGAATGATGAGGTTAGTCTTTTAGCCCTGAAAGTTCCTGAAGGTGAATTTCCCTCTTTGATGTATACAGATAATTCTGTCTTTCTTGAAGATTTGCTTCTGGATCTTTGTTCTCATTAACAATATTTAGGCTTTAGTTAGCCCACTAAATATCTTCATTTTAATGGACACTTAGGTCAGTTTATCCATTTACAAATCATCTTTGCAGTAGATATTTCGGCTTCAGTCTAGATTGCGTTCACTTTCAGAGTAGAGGCATGCCAGTTGAACTTGTGGGAAACATATAACAGAAGCGGCAATGGGAGAATAAAAAGGAAATTATCCTGGAGAAGGAATTTTATTTGCAATGGATAAATTTTTAACTCATACCCCCTCCCCTTCAAAAAAAAAAAAAAAAAGTCTGTTTGCAGGGAATCTAAGGACATTTCTTGGGAAAAGAAGCCATAAATGCTGAACTTGATCTTCTTAAGGTCATGATTTTTATAAGAAAGTAGGTGGCTTCCCAGGTGGCGCTAGTGGTAAAGAAACCATCTGCCAATGCAGTAAAATAAGAAACCCAGGTTCGATCCCTGGGTGGGGAAGATGCCCTGGAGGAGGGTATGGCAACCCGCTCCAGTATTGCCTGGAGAATCCCATAGACAGAAGAGCCTGATGGGTTACAGTCTACAGGGTCGCAAAACTCTGACACAATGGAAGCAGCTGAGCAGCAGCAGCACCAGGTGGCGCTAGTGGTAAAGAACCCACCTGCCAATGCAGAAGCCACAGGTTCAGTTCCTGGGTTGGGAAGATGCCCTGGAGAAGGAAATGGCAGTCCATTCCAATATTCTTGCCGGGAGAATCTCACGGACAGAGAAGCCTGGCAGGCTACAGCCCACAGGGTTGCAAAGAGTTGGACACGACTGAGAGAAAAGACGCTTACTCCTTGGACGAAAAGTTATGACCAACCTAGATAGCATATTCAAAAGCAGAGACATTACTTTGCCGACTAAGGTCTGTCTAGTCAAGGCTATGGTTTTTCCTGTGGTCATGTATGGATGTGAGAGTTGGACTGTGAAGAAGGCTGAGCACCGAAGAATTGATGCTTTTGACCTGTGGTGTTGGAGAAGACTCTTGAGAGTCCCTTGGACTGCAAGGAGATCCAACCAGTCCATTCTGAGGGAGATCAACCCTGGGATTTCTTTGGAAGGAATGATGCTAAAGCTGAAACTCCAGTACTTTGGCTACCTCATGCGAAGAGTTGACTCATTGGAAAAGACCCTGATGCTGGGAGGGATTGGGGGCAGGAGGAGAAGGGGACAACCGAGGATGAGATGGCTGGATGGCATCACTGACTCGATGGACATGAGTCTGAGTGAACTCCGGGAGTTGGTGATGGACAGGGAGGCCTGGCGTGCTGCGATTCATGGGGTCGCAAAGAATTGGACGCAACTGAGCAACTGAACTGAACCTAGACAAAATATTAAAAAGCAGAGACATTACTTTGCCAACAAAGGTCCGTCTAGTCAAAGCTATGGTTTTTCCGGTAGTCATGTGTGGATGTGAGAGTTGGACTATAAAGAAAGCTGAGTGAAGAAGAATTGATGCTTTTGAACTGTGGTGTTGGAGAAGACTCTTGAGAGTCCCGTGGACTGCAAGGAGATTCAACCAGTGCATCCTGAAGGAAATCAGTCCTGAATATTCATTGGAAGGACTCTTGCTGAAGCTGAAACTGCAGTGCTTTGGCCACCGGATGAGAAGAACTGACTCATTTGAAAAGACCCTGATACTGGAAAAGATTGAAGGCAGGGGGAGAAGGGGACGACAGAGGATGAGATGGTTGGATGGCATCACTGATGGACATAAACTCCAGGAGTTGGTGATGGAAGGGAATCCTGGCATGCTGGTCCATGGGGCCGCAAAGAGTGAGAGATGACTGAGTAACTGAACTGAACTGATAAACCTCAAAAATATGTTAAACTACATTAAAGACTTTTTGAATTGATTGTTCAAACATTAAAAAATAGCAAAAGCTGATTACTCTTAGTGCATATTCATGTACTTTTATCAGTTTCTTACCCTTCAGTTCAGTTCAGTTCAGTCGCTCAGTTGTGTCCGACTCTTTGCAGTCCCATGAATCGCAGCACGCCAGGCCTCCCTGTTCATCATCAACTCCCGGAGTTCACTCAGACCCACATCCATCCAGTCAGTGATGCCATCCAGCCATCTCATTCTCTGTTGTGCCTTTCTCCTCCTGCCCCCAATCCCTCCCAGCATCAGAGTCTTTTCCAATGAGTCAGCTCTTTGCATGAGGTGGCCAAAATACTGGAGTTTCAGCTTCAGCATCATTCCTTACAAAGAAATCCCAGGGCTGATCTCCTTCAGAATGGATGGTTGGATCTCCTTGCAGTCCAAGGGACTCTCAAGAGTCTTCTCCAACACCACAGTTCAAAAGCATCAATTCTTCGGCGCTCAGCTTTCTTCTCAGTCCAGCTCTCACATCCATGCATGACCACTGGAAAAACCATAGCCTTGACTAGATGGACCTTTGTTGGCAAAGTCTCAATTACCATATCACTGATACTTTAGTGAAGGAAGTAGTTTTTCAAAATGTTTTCTATTTTTTCCTCTGTAGTTACCTGCCACTTTTTAAAATTGCATTTTATGGTTAATATATTTGAAAGTGCTGATACCTTCTATTGAATAGTATCCACGCACTTTATTGTTTTTAGTTGAGCAGATACACTCCCTGGATGCTTGATAAGCATGTATTCCTAAAGTTGGAAGTACAGAGAAGGTTTACCAAGCTTAGTAATGATAATAATTATTTGTTCAAAAAAGTAAAAAATAATCCAGAGTTGCTGCTAAACCAGATGAGGTGCCAGCAGAGCAGGTGTAAGCCAGACCCATCTAGGGCTGTTGTACAAAATGCCTCTAATTTAACATCTGCGTTAAGTACAGCTCCATTTATTTGCTTGTTATTGGACCCAGATGTTCTCTAGCTGACAGACCCCTGTAGTGAAACTTCCTTTCTTCATAGGAGATGAAAACACATAAAAGGATCCATGAAGTGTTACTAGTTTGAGGAGGAAAATGTATTAGTAAAAATATTAAGTTAGGAAAAATTGGGAGAAGGGAGTAAGATGTGTATCCCAGCTTTAAAGTACTGGGCGTTTACAGCCAAGAAAAATTTAGCCACATCGCTAAGTCTCAGGATTATTTCTTAATTGCACAGAAACATTTGTGAGACAAATGATCCACATATGTGGCTAGAATTTATAGAACTACTTCATTTTTATTTCACACTTTTTGTGGTACTTTAAGTATTTTTTTTCCTGTGGTACAGTCCTGCTATATCTGGAAGGATGCTGCTTTTTGAGTCACTTCAGAGCTATTTGGGAGGGATGGACATGTGAGGGAATGGTGAGATC
Organism: Aepyceros melampus; assembly: GCA_006408695.1. Classification (NCBI taxonomy): domain Eukaryota; kingdom Metazoa; phylum Chordata; class Mammalia; order Artiodactyla; family Bovidae; genus Aepyceros; species Aepyceros melampus. The sequence goes on along the minus strand of SJXQ01006818.1, from coordinate 489,970 downwards.
CTTTCCTATCACCAGACCTACCTGACCAATCTTTCCGGTCAGTGGATGACATATTGCGGCATAGTATTGAGTTTTTTTCTAAAGCCTTTTCAGAATGCTATGTTGTTTTTTTTTCCTTTAAAGATGCTTTTTCCTAATAAGAATGTTAGTATATACTGTTTAGCATATATATAATATTTCATATTTAAAAAATAATCAGTACACTTTCTTCAGAATTTTATTTCAACTTGGAACCTAGATTACTTTGCCAAATAAATGTATTATTTTCATAATGCAGCAAAATATAAATTAGAAGGAAAAAAATGCCTTATCAAAAATATTTTTTAAATGTACCTTCTCATTTTTTTCCAATGGCTACTTCTCCTGTGGAAAGTATATTAATATCCCCTCTACACTGAGTCAGAAAATAATGTTCTTCTAAGCAGTTTACAGCAAAACAAGCATACCTCAAACATACTGTGCTTAAACAAAGTACTCTGTTAGCAATCATTTGAAAACCATTGATGGCAAAAATTATATTTTGATATATAAGTTCTTCCCCCCCTAAAACTCAGTTATCAGGAAATCTAAGTATAGGAAATCAAGAAGCTGTTTTAATGGATTTGAATTTTATTCACTCCTTCACCTCTTTCTTCCTAGTTGTGGCTTTCTGTTTTCGTTTGGTTGCTTTTTGTCAACAAAAGGCAAAAGGTAAAGGCATTTAATGATTCATAGAGGAGGGTAGTGTGTGATATATGGTCAAAGAATTTATGACACATGGAAATTACATTTCATTTAACCTAGAATAGATTGAAGTAAGGTGGACATGACATAACATTTTAAATGTTTTTGTTTTCTCTCCATAGTTTTGAGAAAAAAAAATCACTTCTCACTGTACTGGATAGCAAAAATTAAGTGACATCCTCTACTGCAAACCATGGCACTGTCGTTCCGGAAGGACTTAGAAAAATACAAGGACCTGGATGAAGACGAACTCCTTGGGAATCTGTCAGAAATAGAACTGAACAACTGGAAACTGTTCTGGATGATCTTGACCCTGAGGTAGGTGCTAGGTCATAAAGAGAAATGAAATAATTTTTGAAACCCTTTGATACTAAGTAGCTGCCTTTGAGCACTTATCTTTTTCATGACTTCTCTGACACTGCCCTCCCACTCCTCTTTATCCAAATGAATTTTTTGCCTCCTTCTCAGTTCCCCCACTTTGCCTTGTATCTCTAATAACATAACTAGTCTAAGCATTTTTTCCAACGTTTTTATTTTCAAACATATCCCGAAATTTTTTCCCTTGTAAGAAATCTTTTCTCTCTGTGCAGGGAATAATGTTTTGGGTAAAATACAGCATATGCCAGCCTCTCTGCCTCTTCAGGGCTCCTATACCAGGATGGTTGCAGTGTGGAAAGTGTCTCTAGAAGGTTCTTCATGACCTTAAATCTAATGCTTACCTTTCTGAAAGATGCTGAACAAACTGGATCAAAGTTTCCAGTCATTGGTAGAATAGATCTAAGTAGACTCTGGGCAGTACTGCAATCCATGTAAAGCAGACTTGAATATATGTTTTGTTTTGCAAAACGGATGTTGTTTATTTTATACATTACTTAAGGCTAAGGTAGAGACCCTTGATCCTTGAATTATTAATCCCTGATATGTTTCGGGGGGCAGCAGCAGTTGGGTGGGAGGTGAAGGTAAGTGGCAGTGAGGGGAGAACACTGAGTTTATGGCTACCTAATCTAAAGGTAATGACTATTTGCTGGGCTTCTTTTCTTTACCATGTTTTATTATGCCAAGACATTGATTTTTAGTGCCTTTTATGGATTGTGGTAGAGTTTGTTTTATGAAAGTGTTCTTGTCACTACCACACGTTTATTTCCTGCTAGAATATTTTTTAATTTTATTCAGCATTACACTCCTATTCTCAGCATTACTTCAGCACTTGGTTAATGTGTCTGTACTACAGATCAAATCCCTTAACTATAATTGTTATTGTAAGGAAGATTTTTTAGTGCACCTAAGTCTGTGGGATAACTCAAATGACAGTGCTCTTCTGCATGTCATGTCACAGCAGAATCTTCCCCAGGCAGTTCAACCTATCAGACCTATTTGAATCAAACAGTAGGAACATAAAGCTTTCATCCAGTCCAGAGTTTCTCAGCCTTGGCACTATTGACATTTGGGGCTGGGTAGTTCTTTGCTGTGGGCTGTCTGATGCATTATAGGAGGTTTAGCAGCATCCTAGACCTCTGCTCACTACATACTAATAGCACACCCTCCTGTTTTAAAATGTACCTGGGATTTTGTTTTAATTAGGTCTGGTAAGATGACATGTAAAAATAACTTACTTGAAAGAAGAGTTTATCACAGTTCCCAACAGCAGGAGGCACACCAAGCTGCACAGGGCCACAGGGGAAGCAGGGGGTTGGCCGGGAGTCAGAAGGAATGAAGAGCAAGTGTGGCCTAGAACTTTTATTGTGCTTTCCAAGGGAAAAAATAGGTGAGACAGAGTAAGCAAGTGTGGGCAAGCTTAGGATTGGGCAGTTTGAATAATTTCAGTGTCTCTGGGCTACAAGAGTGGCTTCTAGTTATCTGGTATCTGGTCCTGGGCCAGTTTAGGGCAGAGCAAGTATTGGCTTCGTGTGTGAGAGGTAAAAGAGGTGGTTGGGGATATAGTCTCTGGTTTTTGTATGAAACACTGATGACAGACAGAGTTGTTTGCTATCCCTAGGAACTGGTTAGCCCTGCAAGGGGTGTTATTTCCAGGATTAGCAAGGCCCCCACAATGTCAAAGCATCATAAAATACAGAAACATTTAAAATGTGGTTAACATGCTCTCCCGCCAGTTGTGACAATCAAAAATATTTCCAGATATTGCCAGTTGTCCCCTGGGGAACAAAAACACCCTTAGTTGAGAAAAACTGATCTAGCTCTTGTCCTCTGTTTCACAGATAGAAAACAAAAAGTTAGGTGACTTGCCTCAGTTTTACAATTATGGAAAGACCTGAGACTAGATCCTTCACTACCTGATTGATGCCTGGTAGAGTCTAGTGGTGTTTCGTTAAATGACAGTGAGTCCCCTTTAATTTGCGCCTTATGCTGTAGGTCTAAAAGCTGATGGCTTTTATTTTCTTATTTGGAAATCCATGGCCTGCTTCTTGTATGGAGAGACTTGAGTTCTAACTTTTGAATGTATTTTGTAAACTCCCCAATCCTAGGTATGACTCCCTGACCCCTGGTACTATTAGTTGAGACTAGAAGAACAGTGATGTTTATTGACAGCTTGATGCACTGTGAATATGATATCTCATTATAAATATTTTGGAGGGCTATTTTACTTTCCTTATGCTACATTCGGTTTACTTATTTGCTAACTTAACTGTTTTTTGAAACTTCTGTCTCCAAACACAGCCAATCAGGCTAGGCAAAAGCTATTTTTTCAATTCTAAACTGGGAATTAATTATTAAACAGCATTTCTCTGTAAGGGAGAAGCATGTAATTTTAATGAGATTTTTATATATTTATTAATAGATAAAATATACTTTTATCTGTTAAGTAATTATGATCTATTAACTTGAGATCATATTATATTAACTGGGGCTTTCCTCGTAGCTCAGTTGGTAGAGCCTGCCTGCAGTGCAGAAGACCTGGGTTCGATCCCTGGGTCAGGAAGATCCCCTGGAGAAAGGAATGGCAACCCACTCCAGTATTCTTGCCTGGAAAATCCCATGGACAGAGGAGTCTGATGGGCTACAGTCCATGGGGTCACAAGAGTCGGACACGACTTAGTGACCAAACTCAACTTGATTAAAGTGTACTTCTAATAAAGCTTAGCTTTTGGCCTCCAAAGCCAGATAGCTCTCATTTATTTAGTGGTCAAAGACTGTATTTAAGGAGCCAGGATTCTAGCTAATGTATCATTTAAAACCTGTATGTTTAATATGGGCTTGAATAGGCAGGTGGAACACTGCAACTCTATTGCTACCACCATGAAATAGCTGTATATGTATAAGGGTCTTATTGATGGTGAAGGGAAGTAGCTTGTGTTAATTTGCCTTAATGAGCATTTTTCTTTAAAAATTCCTCAGGACTTCCCTAGTGAACTAGTAGTTAAGACTGCGCCTTCCAATGCAGGGGGTGTGAGTTTGACCCCTTATCTGGTAGGTAAGATTCCACATGCTTTGAGGCCAAAAGAATCAGAATATAAAACAGAAGCAGTGCTGTAACAGAGTCAGTAAAGACTTTAAAATGGTCAGCATCAAAACAATCTTTTTTTAAAAAGTAGTCTCAAATCCTTATTCAGGGACTTCCCTGATGGTCCAGTGTCTAGGACTCCATGCTGTCAATGCAAGGGGCGCAGGTTCAATCCCTGGTCAGGAAACTAGGTCCCACATGGGGCAGCTAAATATCCTGCATGCCACAAGTAAAGACCCCGTGTGCCGCAATGAAGGTCAGAGTGCTGAGTGCTGAAACTGGGACCTGGCACAGCCAAATGAATACATAAAATAAATGTATTTTTAAAGTCTTTATTCAATAATTATTGGGGGTGGGAAGCAGCCTAAATATCTCAGGTACTATGCTAGGCTTAGGGATGCAAGAGTGATCTAAACAAGCATGGTCTTTGCCCTCATAATAATCATGCCGTATAAGAGCATATAATGGGAGGTTAGGAAAAGCTTTCCGTGGAGGGATGAAACTGCATTCTGAAAAATGAATAACAAAAAAGGATGGGCAGAGCATCCCAGGGAAGGAAGTATATGGCAGGTAAAAGGGAAGAACAAGGGCTGATGAAGCTAGAATGGAGAGGGTAAGTGAGGTGAGGCTGGGGTAACCTCTAGGGTGGGGGGATGGGGTGGGAGTGAAGGTTGAAGAGTATTTGGCAACTGATCCAGGGAGACCAGTTGAGAGGCCTCTGCAATTTTCCATCCCAGCTTGGATCGTAGTGTAGACCAGAGTAATTGTGTTAGAGATGGAGGAAAGTTCTTTAGGAAGTAAAAATGGTAGGATGGTAAGCTCTTGCCTTGATTTCAAAGCCAGAGGGTAGAAATCTTGTGTTTCTTTTTTTTGTTCTTATAGACAGTTTTGTGTTGTAGAAACATTTTTGTGCATGGTTAGGAACAGATCTCTTTTGTATTTCATCTTGAAATATGAACTTTCTGTGTAATGCATGCAACATTACATGATGAAGACACAAAAGATGAATTTTATGAAAATTGTGGATTTTAGCAAATGGCCAGAGTTGAAGTGCCATACCATATTTTTAGTTATACAGTGAAAATTTGTTTTTATCATTATCCATATGAGATTACCCCCAATGAAAAATGATCTTATAAGAGCCAGGAGATTCAACATCCTCACGAATATTGGGAGGTACTTCAGAACAGAGTTGGCCCTTTTATGTGACTTTTTGTCTGCCTCCCATTTTCAAAGCAAAGAATACTTAAGAACTGTGAGACAAGGTAATATCACCTCTTTGGTTTTTGACAAGCAAAAGGATGACCCTCACATTGTCTAGTCACTGCTTGTTATTCTTGGGCTTAGTGAAAATACAGAGTAGGACCTAAAAGAGACAACTTTAGTCCATCACTTCCCACCTCTCCCCCAACCGTCAGTTGCTCCGTGCACTCAAAAAGACTGTACCCATGTGGAAACCTAGGGATATAACTCTTGCCATATAATCTCTGAGTGTCTTAGTGCATGAGTAGCCAATGACAGTGGTTGCTCCAAATACATCCTAGTTCTGATGTATACACACATACGTACACATAGAAGTTGAACACATTGCGTTTAAACACAAGTAAATGTTAATTGCCTGATATCCTGTATAGATATACTGTATGTATACATATTTTTCTTATGAAAAAAATCTTTATGATGAAGTAGACATTATGAAGAACTATGATGTATATAGTCATTTAGCATTCTTTTGCAATGAATGTTACAATATTTTCCATATATACATATATGTTGAGCTGTTATTAAGCATCACAAACTATTTTTTGTTACTGTCCCAGGACACTTAAAAAATAAAAGGTGTTTCCTGCTAATAGAATACTCTCTGAAGAAGAGGTAAATGTGCCTATTTAAAAAATAGTGTAAGTTAATTCTACCTAATTTTAAAAAACTCATTTGGAATACTTTTATGTTGCTGCCCTTGAACCCTGTAATGAAGTCTTTAATGCCTACATCTCATTCTAGTCTATAATTCTTTCTTAGATGGGTAACATCGGGATGCATACAGCATTAGCGTTCTTGCTGGTCATAATGGCTGATTCATTCTCTTTGGCAGAACGCCCTTCTGCCTGCAGGGTTCCGGCAGAAGAACCAGACATCAAAGTCTGCCACAGGGCCATTTGATCGAGAACACCTCCTTTCATATCTGGAGAAGGAAGCTTTGGAGCATAAGGACAGGGAAGACTACGTGCCCTACACTGGAGAAAAAAAGGGTAAGTACAAAACTCTGAAGCACAAAACATGATTCAATAGCACTTGATTTTTTTTCTTATAGGTAGAACTGGAGAAAATATTTTTAAAGCTGCATCACGGATAGCCTCAAAGATATAATACTGTTGACTTTAAAAATTATTAGGTAATTTGGGCATTTCTTTTACGTTCAGTAACTTGGCCCATAAGTTCCTTTTTAATGATTTGTTAGTGAGGTTTTATTACAAAGTGACTTTTAGTTCTCTGAGGAACTCTTTACTTCTCAACTGTAACAAATACTAAAAGTTAACTGAGGTAAAATTTTAAATGCAATACTACATTATAAAATACAGTGATGTCAAAGTGCCACTCAATCCTAACTCTTACGTTTAAAGTGGAATGCCATTAAAAAAAATTCAGGTCATATTTTCAAAGACTCTTTTTAAGACTCTACAGCCTTCTTTATTAATTCAGTGATTCATAACCATTATAAGTTTAATTATCAATGCTTCATAATTATTACTTTTGGGAATTTTTCGAGCCCAGGTCCTTCCCACTGAAGATTTTGACCTTAGCTAGCCTCAGTGGAGAACGAGTACAGCTATATTTTTTAAAGCTCTCTATATAGTAATATTTAACATGAAATAGGTTAAGTTTCTCAGCTTTCAATAAAGGTTGGCCCGAGAAGCCAGATTCTGCTTGCTCTTCTGTTGGGAATACTGTGATGGAGCCCTGGGGAATGGTGGCAGCAGTAGAGCTGATCTTCAGTTCTTCCAGGCGCTGCTTTTACATGTGAATCCTTCGTAGACCAGGCAGGGAGAATGGTTAGAGCATGGTGCTTTCTCCTAGTGAGGCTTTAGCTTTTTATTCAGGATGGAAGTCATTCTCAAGAATATGGCCACAGCCCTGTCACAGGGTTACCCCTTAGCTGCAGGCAAAGGTAGAAAATTCATTTTAGCATTTTCATCTCTGTAATAGACAAAGGTTGTGAATGGCTCTTGAATCAGTATTCACAAAGTCTGCATCAGGCCTTTTCAAAATTACCTATTATTCCCAACTCCTTTGCTCTTTTTATCAACCCCACATCTCCCTCATCTCTAGTTGAGAATGAATGCCTTACTTAGATACTTATATTTGTCGGTGTCCTACAGAGAAAGAGAATCAAAAGGGTGTGTGTGTCTGTGTGTAGAGACAGAGATTTATTTATTCATTTGTTCATTCATTCCTTTTTGTGAAAATTGAGGGATAGTTGATGTACGAAATATAAGTTTCAGGTATACAACACAATGATTCACATTTTTAAAGGCAATACTTCATTGGGTTTTTAAAAATATTAGCTATATTCCCTGTGCTGTACAATATATCCTTGTAGCCTGTTTATTTTATACATAATGTGTGTGTTCATTTGTGTCTGCCTCATTGCAACCCCATGGACTGTAGCACACCAGGCTCCTCTGTCTACGAAAGTTTTCAGGCAAGAATACTGGAATGGGTTGCCATTTCCTATTCCAGGGGATCTTCCTGACTCAGGAATCAAACCCACATCTCTTGAGTCTCCTGCATTGGCAGGCAGATGCCTTACCACTGAGCCACCTGGGAAGCCCACACATAGTAGTTTATGCCTATTAATACCCTGTCCCTGTTTTTCCCCTCCCCCTGTCTTCTCCTGCTGGAAGCCACTAGTTTGTCTGCTGTATCTGTGAGTCTGCTTCTTTTTTGTTATATTCACTAGTATATTCTCTGTTATTAGATTCTACATGTAAGTGATAACATACAGTATTTGTCTTTGTCTGTCTGACTTATTTCACTAAGCATAATACCATCCAAGTTTATCTGTTTTGTTTCAGATGGCAAGATTTCATTCTTTTTTTTTTTATAGCTGAGTAGTATTCCATTGTGCATACATACCACAACTTCTTTATTCATTTGTTGATGAACACTTAGGTTGCTTCCATATCTTGGCTGTGTGTTATAAATAATGCTGCTGTGAATACTAAGTGCATGTATCTTTTTGGATTAGTATTTTAATTTTTTTCAGATATATACCCAGGAGTGGAGTTGCTGGATCATATGGTAGTTCTGTTTGCAATTTTTTGAGGAACCTCCATACTATTTTCCACAGTGGCTACTCCAATTTACATTCTCACCAAGGGTCCCCTTTTCTTTACATCCTCACAAACTTTTGTTATTTTTATTCTTTTTGATGATAGTCATTCTGACAGGTGTGGTGTGATATCTCATTATGATTTTAATTTGCGTTTCTCTGATGATTAATGATGTTGAGATGTGCCTGTTGGCCATCTGTTTGTCTTCTTTGGAAAAATGTCTCTTTAGGCCTTTTGTCCATTTTTAATTTTTTTTTGATGTTGTGTTTTATGAGCTATTTATGTATTTTTGGGTAGTAACCCTTTATGAGTCACATCATTTGCAGATATTTTTTCCCATTCAGTAGGTTGTCTTTTCATCTAGTTGGTGATTTCCTTTGCTGTGCAAAAAGTTTTTAAGTTTAATTACATCCTTTTGTTTATTTTTGCTTTTCCTTTGCCTTAGGGGACAGATCCAAAAAAGGACTGCTAGGATTTATATCAAAGAGTGTTCTGTGTATGTTTTCTTCTGGGATTTTTATGGTTTCCAGTCAGACATTTAGGTCTTTAATCCATTTTGAGTTTATTTTTGTATATGGTGTTAGAGAATGTTGTAATTACATTATTTTACAGGTAACTGTCTAGTTTCCCCAGCACCACTTATTGAGGAGACTGTCTTCTCTCGTTGCATATTCTTCCCTCTTTTATCATAGAAGATTTGACCATAAGTGCATGGGTTTATTTATGGGCTCTCTATTATTTTCATTTGATCTATGTTTCTCTTTTTGTGCCAACACCATGCTGTTTTGATACCTGTGGCTTTGTAGTATAGTCTGAAGTCAAGGGAGCCTGATTCCTCAAGCTTTATTTTTCTTTCTCAAGATTGTTTTAGCTATTAGGGGGTCTTTTGTGTTTCCATATAAATTTTAAAATTATTTGTTATAAATCTGTAAAAAAGAAAAAAAAGCCTTTGATATTTTGATAGGGATTACATTGAATCTGTAGATAGCCTTGAGGAGTATGATCATTTTAACAATATTAATTATTTGAATTCATGAACATAGTATGTCTCTCCATCTGTTTGTGTTGTCTTCAGTATCTTTCCTCATTGTCTTAAAGTTTTCTGAGTACAGGTCTTTTACCTCCTTAGGCAGGTTTGTTCCTAAGTATTTTATTCTTTGATGCAGTTGTATAATAGGTTGTTTCCTCAGTGAAAATAGATTTATTGTAAGGAATTGGCTCATGTGATTATGGAGGCTTAGTAAGTCTAAAATCTACCAAATAGGCTGGCAGGCTGGAGACCCAGGGAAGAGTTACAGTTGTAGCCCAAAGGCAGTCTTCTGTCAGAATTCCTTCTTGCTCTCAGCGAAGATCAGCCTTTGTTCTGTTAAGGCCATTGACTGATACTGGAGATGAGTGGCGAAATAACTCCAGACAGAATGAAGGGATAGAGCCAAAGCAAAAACAATACCCAGTTATGGATGTGACTGGTGATAGAAGCAAGATCTGATGCTGTAAAGAGCAGTATTACATAGGAACCTGGAATGTCAGGTCCATGAATCAAGGCAAATTGGAAGTGGTCACACAGGAGATGGCAAAGGTAAACATTGACATTCTAGGAATCAGCGAACTAAAATGGACTGGAATGGGTGAATTTAACTCACATGACTGTTATATCTACTACTGTGGGCAGGAATCCCTCAGAAAAATGGAGTAGCCATCATGGTCAACAAAAGAGTCCGAAATGCAGTACTGGGATGCAATCTCAAAAACGACAGAATGATCTCTGTTCGTCTCCAAGGCAAACCATTCAATATCACAGTTATCCAAATCTATGCCCCAACCAGTAACGCTGAAGAAGCTGAACGGTTCTATGAAGACCTACAAGACCTTTTAGAACTAATACCCGAAAAAGATGTCCTTTTCATTATAGTGAACTGGAATGCAAAAGTAATAAAATGGACTGGAATGGGTGAATTTAACTCAGATGACTATTATATCTACTACTGTGGGCAGGAATCCCTCAGAAGAAATGGAGTAGCCATCATGGTCAACAAAAGAGTCCGAAATGCAGTACTTGGATGCAATCTCAAAAATGACAGAATGATCTCTACAGAGATCATTGGATAATATCACAATTGGATAATATCACAATTATCCAAGTCTATGCCACAAACAGTAATGCTGAAGAAGCTGAACGGTTTTATGAAGACCTACAAGACCTTTTAGAACTAATACCCAAAAAAGATGTCCTTTTCATTATAGGGAACTGGAATGCAAAAGTAGGAAGTCAAGAAACACCTGGAGTAACAGGCAAATTTGGCCTTGGAATGCGGAATGAAGCTACTATTCACAGACTACACATTCATTCTTTGTTTTTCAATAAATTTTCTATAAAGTCATTGATACTCCACTTTATATTTCCAATGAGAATCCATTTTACAGACCTTAGAAGTACCCATATCATTCAACACTCTCAACATCTTAAATCTAATTGCACATAACTAAGGCCCATATTGTCTTTGAAATTCCATTTACTAGAATTTGCTAAACTTAACTTTTCTGAAAAGAAAATACTACATAGTTTAAAGTATTTTGAAAATACAGTAAACCATGATAGAGGAGTAAAATGAACAGGGATGCTAATTTCAAAAAGTTTCCTTGGAGAGAAGCCTTTGTTACCTGTGAAAAGAGATGTCACCTGTGAAAAGAAATTTGAATGAGATGAAAGAAGCCATTCTGGTGAATTAGGAGAGACCTATTCTAGTCAGAAGGAACAGACATTCTGAAGGGTCTGATGCAGGAATGTTCTTGGACATTCCCTGCCAAGATGGCAAGTGATCTGGAACAAAGTGAACTGGGTGGAGATCTGGGGGGAGATAAAAAAGTTAAAATCAAAAAGGATGCAAAGAGACATATCATATTAGCTTTGCAGGCATGGTGTTCATGCTATGTGTGTTGGGGAATTATTAGAGAGTTAGTGCATGGGAGCCACACGGTTGCTGATTTATTTATCCACTTTGGTTGCTAAGTAAGGATCAAGAGTAGACACAGAAGCCAGTGCGAAGATGAGTTTAGTTTGGACTTCACTGAGAGCAGTGGAAGTGGTAAGAAGTAGCAACATACAGGAAATATTTTGAAGGTGTTGCTGATGTAGCTTGATGAGAAATGAGAATGAAGAAGAGAGAGGTATTCTAAATGACTACTATTTTCTGGTGTGTGTGTATATATATACACATACCAGATATATGTATATATGTGTGTGTATGTGTGTGTATATATATATATATATATATATATATATATATATATACACACACACATATATTTGCCCTGAGCAGCTCACAAAGTGTCATTTAATGAAGTGTGAAGGATGAGGAGAGGGAGGGAATCAGAAATTTGGGGATTAAAAGATATCAGTTTTGGATAAGTTAGAGATTCCTATTTAGACATCCATATAGAGAAGCTGAGTAACAGGAAGATAACATAGCATCCTGAAGTTCAAGGGAAAGACTGGAAGACTAGAGATACTTAATTGCCTGTCATCATCAAAACAGTGATATGTAGAGCTGTACTAGTAACTACATGAGATAATCTAATGACTAAATTTAAGTATTTGAATATATTTCTGCTAGTATATTATTAAATTTGAGTATCATCAGTCTTCATACAGTAAATGTTGCTGAATGTAAGAATAGCACACCATTTATCCATAGTTATGTCTACATGTATATGTATCTATCTCTCTCTCTATCTCCCTACCTCTCCACAGAGAATACTATATATAATGGAAAGGGAAAAAAGAAAATGCATCTGGCAGTTTCCTCAATAAACATACTAAAACTTCTCTGCTTTTTGACAAGCCAGTACATTTTTATAACTCATAAATAATTGAAAATAGCGAACAGCTTACTGTCATAAAGCACTTTTATGTGATAGTAAAAGATTCTCTTGCACATGTTAGTGTTGGTCATAAACAGCACACTGAAGTCAAAAGTAAATGGCATGAGCAAGAAATTTCATTAAATTTTTAATGAAGACAAATAAAATTCTATCATGCTATGGTTGCTACTGAATTCAATTCAATTAAATATGTATTTGTTACATGTTTATTACATGCTTATCATATAATGTTCTAGTGTAAAGGATGCAAAGATAAGCCAAAATTGTCACAGACTTTGCAGTTCACACTCTGGTGGAAGAGGATATTATTCCAATAATTACATGGCTTACTGTTTAATCACACATTGAGATAAAAATGTGAAGGATACCAACGTGAATCTATAAAAGCATATGGTAACTATAATTGATTTCGTCTGATAAATAAGAGATAACTTTGTGAGAAAGTATCACCTGAACCTGGTGAAGAGAAGTTTATAAAATAAATGGGATCTACGGGATTGACACCATAGTTCCATAAAATGAAGAAATCCAGTGTAGATGAAGAATTAAGAAAAATGATAAGCAATAAGATAGTCAGCGTTGTTCACCCTGCTTGTGTGAGCTTTGTAAAATATCTTAAAAATTTTTAGATGATTTTCCTTTCTCATTTGGAAAAACATGAGAAATATCTCATTTTTTAATCCCAAAGATCTCTTTCAGTCAAAAACTAGAGAATTCTGAAATTCCAGCTCATGACTTTCAAGTCACAGGTGCTGTCCGTGGTGCTAGAAAGTAAGTAACTGAGAAGAGAGAAGTGATTAACACCAAGGTTCCTAAACTTGACCATACTTTGGAATCACCACACTCAAGATCTACTGAGTTATAATCCTGCGGATTAGAACCCTTGGGTCTGTATTTTTGTAGATTTCTGCTCTTAGGTGAATCTGACACATCACATAATCTGCAAAATTTTCTTCTAGGACTATTGCCCAGAGTAGTGTTTCAACCTTGGCATATATGAATTACTTGGAAACTTTTAACTTTACTCACAACCAGAACTTTCTCCAAAATAACTAAATCAGATTATCTAGAAGACAAACCCAGTATTGAGTATTTTCTCAAAGATCCCCAGGTGATTCTAACAGTTGACCAGTAGCCTCATGGGGGCATTTGAATAAGGAGATGGGAAAATTGTCTGTTTTTGTATGTAGGGTGAATCACTAAAAAGATAATCTATAAAGGATTTATGATATCTTCATCACACACACACATGTAAATCAAAGGACAAGACTATTTTGCCAATGATATTTGAATCAACTAAATAAGAACATGTAGAGTATCCATTAAAATGTTTTATAAAATTGTTAACTAAAAACATACAAAATTTATTTAAATATCAGTTACTTTGAGTAGCAATAACTTGATATCAATTTCTCTCCCATTGAAAATATATACAGTCAGGATAAGTTTAATTATAGTATTTTGATTGGGTACATAATATCTCACAATTTCCTTGTGAAGGAGGTCAGCAGGAATACAGACATTTTGGATTGACATTATAACTAATTACAATTTTCTTACTATATTTTTGAATTAGAAACTATTCAAGAAGAAAAGCTGGTAGTCAACAGATAGAAATAAGATAAATATACATTTTATTATCACTTAAAAGAAACAATATGGAGAACATGGGTTGAATGGAAAGCTAAAATCCATATTTTGATACTATCCTAAAAATATTACCATGAGAGATGATTTATCCATGGAAGAGTCATTTATCTTTCTTTGGATAAAAATGCATAAAAGATAGAAAGAAACAGAAATATGAAATTTACCCCAATTATGATAATATGAAGGTAGAGTATAAGTAATTTGTACTACAAAGAGATACTGTAAATTTGTTTGACTATTTAACTTAGAAAGAACTTTAATAAGACACTTTGCTAGTTCAGGAATTATATTCCAATGTGTGGTTATTTTTATCACCAAAGGATCATGTTAATGTATAAAGACACTGTAAAATATTACTCTGAAAGTGAGCTTCATTATAAATTATTTGATATTAATACTTTAAAAATGTATATTAGTCGCTCAGTTGTGTCTGACACTTTGCGACCCCATGGACTGTAGCCCCACAGGCTCCTCTATCCATGGAATTCTCCAGGCAAGAATATTGGAGTGGGTTGCTATTTCTCCTCTACAGAGAAACTTCCTGACCCAGGGATCTTTTAAAATGCTCTGATGTTCACTGTAAACTTTATTGCTTTTTTTTTTTTTTTCGAAGTAGCTCCTCTAAAGCTCACTCCTACTCATCACTGCAGCCATCCCTGGGCACTGTGTTCCTGGCAAATAAGAGACTCTTCCTATAACATAAAAGAGAGGCTCACCTCACATTAGCTCTGAACCTGGTTTCAATGTATCAATTTTTCATAATGTCCCCATCAGGCAGTTCATTTGTTACATTCAATCTACTAATTAATCAAAATGAGTATATAAACTGATGGATTATCAGAAGGAATTTATTCAGCAGTACAGTACAATCCATAGTAAATATTTAGAAGACACACAGATATCTTTTGGCAGTGTGATTTTAACATCCTCAGTGATACTATTTTTCTACAATACCCCCTTGTAACACTGGGCTCACTATTATCTTGGTTATGATAGGGAATCAATAATTACTGATTGATCTAAATAAGACGAAAATTTATGATGACACTTTTAGCTCAGATTCACTGAATCTGATTCATGCCCATGAGTGATCCTTGGGTCTACCCATAATCTCTCAACTGTCAAAAGAACAACAAAACCCAGTGTGAGGAACAAAATCATTGGGATAAAATGAAGACAAGGTATTTTTCTCAGAGTTTCTAAACAATATTCTGTTTAGAAATTTTCAGTCTGTTTTAAGTGTTAATAAGAGAAAAGAATATGGAGGGGAAAAGGAACTTGTTCAAAAGAAATAGAATAAAAGTTTAAGTAGTCATTGTCATCATGAGAAATGCTGGGCTGGAGGAAGCACAATCTGGAATCAAGATTGCCGGGAGAAATATCAATAACTTCAGATATGCAGATGACAACATCATTATGGCAGAAACTGAAGAAGAACTAAAGAGCCTCTTGATGAAAGTGAAAGAGGAGAGTGAAAAAGTTGGCTTAAAGCTCAACATTCAGAAAACTAAGATCATGGCATCTGGTCCCATCACTTCATGGCAGATAGATGGGGAAACAGTGGAAACAGTGTCAGACTTTATTTATTTTTTATTTTTTTGAGCTCCAAAATAACTGCAGAAGGTGATTGCAGCCATGAAACTGAAAGACGCTTACTCCTTGGAAGGAAAGTTCTAACCAACCTAGACAGCATATTAAAAAGCAGAGACATTACTTTGTCAACAAAGGTTCATCTAGTCAAGGCTATGGTTTTTCCAGTGGTCATGTATGGATGTGAGAGTTGGACTATAAAGAAAGCTGAGTGCCAAAGAATTGATGGTTTTGAACTGTGGTGTTGGAGAAGACTCTTGAGAGTCCCTTGGACTGCAAGGAGATCCAGCCAGTCCATCCTAAAGGAGATCAGACCTGGGTATTCATTGGAAGACTGATGTTGAAGCTGAAACTCCAACACTTTGCCCACCTGATGCGAAGAGCTGACTCACTGGAAAAGACCCTGATGCTGGGAAACATTGAGTCCAGGTGGAGAAAGGGGTGACAGAGGATGAGATGGTTGGATAGTATCACCAACTCAATGGACATGGGTTTGAGTGAACTCCGGGAGTTGGTGATGGACAGGGAGGCCTGGCATGCTGTGGTTCATGGGGTTGCAAAGAGTTGGACACAGCTGAGCGACTGAACTGAACTGAGTCACTGTCAGAGTAAAATTTAATATAATTCAACTACAAGTACTGAGCACCTGCTTGAGTCAAATATTGGGTGTGCCACTGCTACTTGTTGGAGATGAAGACATTTTATCAGTTGTAAATATAGTAAAAGTGATAACAGTGGTGGTGCTAGTGGCTGAAGTTAGCAGCAGTAATACTAATTTAATCAACTTGATATTTTTATGAAAATAATTTAGATATTGCACTCTAAACAGAAATGTTAGATGGGCAACTATTACTTATTCTCATTTTTCAAATAGGAAAAATACAGGCTTATAATGATGAGAATATAGCAATAAGATTTTAATTCCATGAAGAATCAAAACTAAGGATTAAAAAAAAGTTTAATGAAAGTAGCCCAAAATCCAAAATGAAAGACCAAGGCAACAGAGGGGGGAAAAGGTCATAGCAGAAAATCTCAGCATTAAGGCAAAGATCATAAACAAAGCAAAATTGAATGAATACTGAATCAGCCTCTTCAGATGCCTGCCTTCATTACACAGCAAATTGAACCATTAGCCTGGGGCATGAGCAAGGCCAGTTCTAGGAAGCAGTGGGTCACTGGGTTACTACTCCACTCCCATCAACCACGGCATCTCATTTATCATCTCAGTTGTGTCTACTAGTCCCTAAAATACACTGAAGCAAAAAGAATCTGGGTGACTGTATTTTCCTCAGAGCAAGGAGATATGTAAATGGCTTGAACACAAACCTCATGTTTTATTCATCATGGTTTAAGTGTAAAATTTGAAGAGAAGTGTCAAGTAAGGTAGATAGAGGATTTTAAAGGTCTTAGGTACTTCTTCTCCTGATATACTTTCAGTTTTCCTGGCTACATCATCTAACCTCCAAATTTTCTTTCTTTAAAATGGAAAATAAAATAAAATCCAATATTTTTCCTCACTAAGACTTTTAAGAGAAATAATTCAAATGATCATAAAGAATTTCTGAAGATTGATTTGTTATTAAATACTTATGTCATCTATACAACCAGCTGACACAGAGATTCAGACCCCAAAGGAACAAGAAGCCTAGAATTTAAAACAAAAGATGAGGAAGATCAAGGTTGGGAAACACACTAGATGATCAAGATAGTGCTGGGCTACCTGCCCACTGTGATCGTGCCCAGCAAGAAATCACAAGCCCTGGATGAGATTAGAACATTTTTGTTGAGCATGGAAACCTTCCCAGAAGTTACTTATTCTACTGCATAATTATGAATCACTTTACAAGTGAGGAGGAAAAAGATGTCTTCCTGTCTGCCATTTGGAAGCAGCAGGCCAGGCCTTAAATAGACTACATGGCAAGTCTATACATATGTGGTTATAACACTATTGAAATTATACTGAAATGAAGAGATGTTATAAAAACAAATGCAATAAGAAAAATGGTGTGATTCATGAAAACAGGAGAAAGGGAGGAATTTTCAGTGCTCTGAAGGGGAGGGAAGGCACACCATCAGATTGCATTTTTCCATTTTTAATGGTAGGAAGGCAGGAAGTAGAGAAATGACTGCCTGGGTTATCTGCATGTAAAGGAAACTTCTCTTGAGAGTGTCTCACCACTGAAATACAGGCCAACAAAACTGGATTCAAACTTTATTTATCTGATTGCATCTTCTGTTTGGTTTGACTCTGGTGGTTCACTCTGCAGTCATGTTTGCGACTCAATTCACATGTCCTCTCCGCCCCTACGAGATGTTCAGCTTCTTCTGAGTCCTATTTATACCACTCATGTCAACCAATATTGGATCAGGAAAACGACCTCAGGATCTCCTGCCATGTAACCCAGGATTGATGTGACTGCTTCTTACACTGGGAAACCCAAGATCTGAATCTTTCCACAGATTTTTTAAGATGAAGCAACGAGAGTTCCTTTCTGTCCTTGGTACAACCTTCACAAATCTAGTGCAAGTGTAAAAACCCTTTTCTCTCTTCTATCACTGTTATACTCTCTCTCTCTCTCTCTCTTTTTTGATAAAACTTAAGACTAAGCTGATAATTTTGGCTGTTGAGTTACTAAAGTGTAAGATAGAAAAAGATAAAGATTCTTTTTTCAAGATGTTCAAAGCTTTTAAGACTATCATCTTTCTGCAGATTGCATTGAATTTTTTAAGGTTAGAATCTCTCTTTCTTTTGGTATTCTTTCCGAAGAACAAATTATCATCTCTACTGTGAATCTGTAAGGGTCAGGTGCTCAGAAAGACAAAAGAGATAAGTGCATCAATAATTTTCAGAATATTACATTACATCTGTAAGAATAATCCCGGGAATGTGTGAGGCATTAAATGAATCACTCCTATTGTTACTCTTAAAATAATAATCATATAAATTAATAATAACATTTAATAATAATGTAGATCTCATGATCATCAAACAATAAGCATAAGCATCTTGAAATTGTGGTTGTAGATCATCTTTTCCTGAAAATTAATAAACGAGCTACAGTTCTTTGTTCATTTTATTTAGACTGAAGCATCTAGAGCCTGATCCACCCCTTATTTACTAACAAAATTAGTGTTTGCAAACTCTGACACTGGATGCTGAAAGCAGAGAGGCCAGAATGGACACCTGGGACAGTGAATTCCAGGTCAGACTCTCTTAGTCAGCAGCCATTATGACAATTGGCCAAAAGACCAATCAAGGGCTACCCTTTGCCTTGGTTTTGATATGTCCTGCTGAATGACAGACAAAGTTTTATAGAATTCTCAGGGATGTGCTGTAAGCCACAATACAGCCAGAATTACCATAGGGACAACTCCCCAAGTGACCAAAGCAGATTGTTGCACAAGACGATGACTACTGAAAAGGAGGTTTGTGCTCTTGAAATATTTATTCCACACGGCCTCCTGCTTTCAGAGAGCATATGTTTTTGATGCTTTATGCAAACAGAAGTCCTGATGATAGAAAGAAATGATCTCTGGAGGAAACTTTCTCTGTGCCAGTGCAAATCTGAGCTCTAAGCTGGGGGTGATGCTATACTTCTGTGACAAGGCTGGCAGCTTTGGGGATATCCAATGGTTTTATAATAATGAGCCATGCCACAGACTCAGCTCTCCTGACCTTCACGTGGCAGAATGGGTCAATGTGACTAAAAATGGTTTTCCCAGTAGCCTGGATCAGCATTCAAGCCTAGATCTACAGGATGAAAAATATACCATTGCAATGAGTACTTCCCAGTGCAACTTATTAGTCTCTATTTAGATTAATTATGATTTTAGAAAAGGCTTCAACCCACTGGTGATCTGTATCAAAAAAATCTCATAGGCTTTCTACATTATTATTGCTGGTTTTATGCATTCACTTGCTCTTCAGCTTGAGCTGAGACATACACAGTGGGTTATTAGGAAGCAAACATTTCCCAAAAGCCCATGATGGTTTTTGAAGTAACTGAATGAGCATTTCTGCTCAAAACAATCTCTATGTCACATTCTGATAATGCATTATGATTTTCTAACTGTACTTTCCTCCCTTCATGTTTTCTGCTTGAATGGAAATGAATTATGAAAGAAGAATCAGAGAGAATGTGGAAATTCATTTTAAATATTTGTCTTTATGAAAGCAATTTTAAATCATAACAGTATAGGGCAAGGGGGAAAGTACCTGGCTCACTCACACCACTTTCCCAAATTAATTTTTATCTTAAAAAAAAATAAATCCTGTAGTAAAATGGAATTTAGAACTTCCTTGATGGTCCAGTGGTTAAGAATCCACCTGCCAATACAAGGGACATGAGTCTAATCCCTGGTCACATGCCATGGGACAACTAAACTTGTGCACTAAAGCTGCTGAGCCTGCAAGCCACAACACGGAAGCCCTCGCACCCTAGAGCTCATGTTCCGTAACAAGAAAAGCCCACACACAACTAAAGAGCAACCCCCAGACACCGCAGCTAGAGAGTGACTGCCTGCAGCAACAAAGACCCAGTGCAGCGAAAAGTAAATAAATAAAATAACATTAAAAAATTTTAAATTCACCTTGAAAATTAAATACTAAGTCATTAAGAATAAATTGCAGATTGTAGGATTCAGCTGATATGAAGGGGATCCCATAAGTTAAAAATTTTAATAACTTCCAAAGTGTGCTGGTGTTGCTGGCCTGGGGACCTCTCTCTTCATAGAGAACTACAGAACTAGAAGGACATTCTTGGCCATGCTCACATCCTCTCTCTTCCCCAAAGGAGCAAAACTAATTGATCTTTCGGGGAAAATTATGGAGTAGGTTCAGCTCAACTATTTCTTCTCTCCATTTGAGCTTAACAGGGCACACTCTGCCCTTCTGAGAAAGGCTTAAAATTTCCAGTGCTGAAAATATTTAGAAACTCTCAAAGCATAATTTCCAAACATTGAAAACATGAGTCTATAGCAAATACATTGCTCACATGCATCAAATATTTATTTAAGGCAGTAATGAGGGAAATGGCAGATTGGTAGGTAAAGCTGGCTCAAAAGCATATAGAGATGGAAGTATTTATAATTAATGAAAGATAGAATCCTGAAATAAGATAGTCATATAAAATATTAAGGTAGTTAATGTCTTATGGTGCAATAAAACTGTAACATTTGGGATTATCTTCTCTACTAGTGGGAAAACCACTACATTCTTTTTGGACAAAAATCATTTATAACATACAAATCCATTAATCAATATTTCACTTCACAAAATCTAGGCACAAACCCATGGTAAATAGTAAATCAAACAAACTAGATTCCTGTATAGTGGGACTTAGCAAACTACAACCAGTAAGTTCAGTCCTTGCTGCTGCTGCTGCTAAGTCACTCAGTCATGTCCGACTCTGTGCGACCCCATCAACGGCAGCCCACCAGGCTCCCCATCCTTGGGACTCTCCAGGCAAGAACACTGGAGTGCGTTGCCATTTCCTTCTCCAATGCATGAAAATGGAAAGTGAAAGTGAAGTCACTCAGTTGTGTCTGACTCTAAGTGACCCCCACAGACTGCAGCCCACCAGGCTCCTCTATCCATGGGATTTTCCAGGCAAGGATACTGGAGTGGGGTGCCCTTGCCTTCTCCGGAGTTCAGTCCTTACCAGGTCCTTATTTTTGGAAGTGAAGTTTACTGGAACACAGGCACACTCACTCACCCATTCATGCAGGTTCATGACCATTTTTCAGCTACAATAGCTACAATTAAATAATCCCAGAAAGGCTTATTACAATGTTCTAACATGACTCTTAAAGGTCATGCAGTCATTCTTTCATATTATTTCCCACTTTGGATAGTTTTTCTTAACAGAACAAATAAATACTAAGTGAAGTTATCAGAAAACATGAGCTCAGAAAAGAGAGCTGTGCTGAATCTGTATTGTATTGACTTAGCTAAGCTAAAATTACTATGATGCCTAAAATTCCCTTCCCTGAGACCAGTAGGGCTTTAATGTTTCTCTCAGCTTGACTAAACCTTAGCCAGACTTTTTCCTGACTCTAGGCCCCTGACCTCCCTTTTCTTAGAACATTTATTTTGGAAAGCTTGCAAACTCTTTTTCTGTCTCTTTGAGATATAAATCTTCTTAAAGGCCTGCTGTAAGTTTTACAACCTAACATTGTCTTTCTCCAGGACTTTGGAGCTATCTTTTTGAAAAGTAATCATCAAGAAAGATAATAGCCCTGTGGGAGCATAGGGCCCTCACTGCAGCAGGCACCTTGTTCTAAGTTGTAAAACTACCTCCTATTGTGGGGCTAAAAGATAGTTTACTTTTTCTTTAGATAAGTCCATTTAGCAAGCACAGATGACCTGTGACTCTCCTCTTCTACCTTAGTTCTTAAATTTTGGGGGTTTGTTTTAGAGGAGTTGAGTTCAGACTGAGTTCTGATAGGTCACTCCTATTGCTATAGCTTGAATAAAGTCTTCTTTACCTTTCAGCATGGTTGGGGGCAGTTTATGCTTTGACACTTTCATGTTTCCTTATTAGCATGAATAACAAGGGACATTTTGCATGACACTGGAAGGCAAAAGTGAGACAGCAGCCACATTATTTTTACACTCAGGTCTATGCAGGGCAGCAAATAATGTTGTAGCTCACATTTATTTGTCCCTAATCTGCTGACTCATGTAACTGTGCAATAGCAGCTAGGCCTACATCTCCTCCAGTCCTGCTGAATCATTTTTAGTGTCAATAAATACATAGTTAATGTTTGCTGCAAGCAGGGCGGCAGCTAAGGTTATAGATCCTCAAATTCCTGCCAGATCTCCTTGAGCTCTCCAAATCCTGGGCACCAACTTCTTCAGCTGGTTCCTGGCATCACTGAAGTTGGAGGCTTAGTTGGAGGTGGTAAGAGACAGATGCATGTTCCAGCTCGCCCTTACAGATTTCAATATGTTCTTGCTATCCCACTTTATTTGTCATTTGACTGCCTTTGCTATCTTCAGGCCAGAATCAGACACAGAAGCAATAGCTGTATATAAACTGTTTAACCAAATCCCATAATTGCAGTTTAATGGCAGCTGAGTCAAAGCAGGAGTCAAGATGGTCTAGTGGGCTAATTAATCTGATATCCCTAAAACTGAAATAGATGAGCAGGATACTAAAGTCTCATTTGATCTATATACACAGAAAATTACTAGGTATAGTGTACAGAATACTGACAGGTTATTATGATTGAGGAATCATGCCCCTCAACAAATTCCCAGATGTGAACTAGTTTAAAGACCCAGAGTCTCTCAAATGGAGGGAAGGTCAGGTGCCTTTGAGGAGAAACCCTGTTTGGTGATTATAAATCTTTTAACCTTCCCTCAAAGGTGTGTGCAACCTACCAGGGTAATTGTGCATTTTAGCAGAGGAATTAATCAGCCTTTGGAGGGATTGTTAGACATTGGCTGTAAACTTAATCTAAATCTGGGAGATAAAAATTTCACTTAGAGATCTGTAATGAATGGAACTTTGGCTTGGGTGTATCTCACAGGGAACCAGTGAGCTTCCACAGTTACCCAGATTTTAGAATGCATGATTTTCCATATTTCATAATGCATGATTATAATAGACATGCTTTGAAACTGGCAGAATTCCCACTTTGGTTTCCTAACCAACAGAGTAAAGGCTATATGCTAGGTAAAGCCAAGTGAAGGCCATTAGAACTGTCTGGATAGTAAACCAAAAACAATGTTGCATTCTTAGACAGATTGTAGAGATTCATATCACCATTAAAGACTTGAGAGATGCAAGGGTAGTGATTTCTACCACATCCCATTTAACGTGTCTATCTGGCCTCTGTGGAAGACAGATGGGTTTTGGAGAATGACAGTAGGTTTCCATAAACTTAACCAGATGGTGATGCCAATTGCAGTTGCTCTTTCAAATGTAGTTTTGCTGCTAGAGCAAATCAGCATATTCCCTGGCATATGGTATGGGGCTATTGATCTAGCAAATGCTCTTTGCTCCTTACCTGTTAGTAAAGAACATCAGAAGCAGTTTGTGTTCAGCTGCCTGAGCCAACAATACATCATCACTGTCCTACCTCAGAGCTGTATTGATTCTACAGTCTTATGTCATAATCTGGCCTTCAGGGACCTTAATTTTTCCTCCATTCTTCAGTGGAATATCATGATGATACATTTTATTTGTAATATTAATATTTAGCTCATGGGGAAGGAAGTAAAAATAACAGCAACTACATTTGCAATTGTTTAGAAGCATCTAAGCTAGTGAATAGAAAGAAAATTCCACAAAAATTCACAAGTTGGCCACCCAGTGAAATTTCTAGGGATCCAACCCTCCAAGGCAAGTGAAGATATTCTTTCCAAAATGGACAAATGACCCCATCTGGTTCCTCCCACCATTAGATAAAGAGTGCTAATTGCATCTCTTAAATTGTTGGATATAATACATGCCTTGTTTGGAGGTGCTATTCTGACCAGTTTGCCTGGTTACTTAAAAAAGGTTTAGTTTTGATGAAAGTCGAGAACAAGAGAAAGCCCTACAACATGTACAAAATATCAAGCAAACTGCTGTATCATTTGGACTATGTGATCTACAAGCTATGACAGTGCTTGAAGTGTTCTTGTCAGATAGGAAGACTGTGTGGAACTTCTAGCAGTCCTTATAAGTGATTCACAGGCATCCCAGGTGGAGCTAGTGGTAAAGAGCCTGCCTGCCAATGCAGCAGATGTAAGAGATGCGGGTTCCATCCCTGAGTTGTGAGGAACCCCTGGAGGAGGGTGTGGCAATCCACTTCAGTATTCTTGCCTGAAGAATCTCATGGACAGAGGAGCCTGGTGGGCTACAGTCCATAGGATCACAAAGAGTCAGACACGACTGAAGCAACTTAACACACACACAAAAGTGATTCACAGAGCAGAACTTTAAAAATTTGAAATAGCTAGGACCCAAGAGTTTCCTTTTATATATCTTTGCTTTTGTCTCAGCACTGCTTCTGAACAGGGATTCATATTACTCTAAATGAAGTGTGATAATTGATTCACGTTCATGGAATTCACTGGTCTTACCATGTTCCTCATAACCTATTAGCAACTGGCCTGTTAGAATAGACCTTTTGAAATCTCAGTTCCAACACCAGCTGGGTGACAACATTTTGAGGGGCGTGAGACATATTTTTTAGGGTATGCTGTAAATCAGCAACCAGCAGATGATGACTTCACACAGTAATCAGCTGTTTCTTCCATAGCCAGATTCACGTGATCTGGAATAATGGTTGCAAATAGAGGCGGTCCCTTTTATTATAACTCCAAGTAGTCCAGCAAAGTTTTTGCTTCTTATCTCTGAAAATTTGGACTTTGTTTCTTAGTCTCCAAAGAATAGAGCTTCCACTAGATGACACAGTAAGTATCTTATTACATTGAATTTGTAATACATTTGCACACATTTGGCTTCTCATGTTATGAGTCAATAGTCGATGTGAATCAAAAGCCATGTGATAAAAAAAAATAGATGATATGAATCAAAAGAATGTGTAACTGAAATTTTATTGGTGATAAATTCTGACCATCCAGGAGAAATTGGGCTGCCACTCCACAATGTTTAGTAAGGAAGAGGATATCTGGAGTTCAGAATGCATTTCAATATATATTAAGTATTTTTTTCTTTCCCTCTTTTATCCCCTAAAAGAAGGAAAGAGAAATGTTTGCAGCAGTTAACCTTAAATGTAAGTTTTTAAGTTACAGACTAACAAAAGAGGAAATATGTTTCTGCTAAAAGATGAAGAAATACTTTGTATTTTCTGATGTAAGTGTTTTCAGTTGTAGAACAGAGGTCTATATCATTTTACACAGAAACATTTGCTATTGTCCCAATTTGGGAATGATATTTAAAATGGTTAAAAGAAGTGTATGTGAACTTCCCCAGTGGAGCAATGGATAAGAATCCGGCTGCCAGTACAAAGTCTGATCCCTGGCCTGGGAAGATTCCATGTGCCATGGAACAACAAACACCAGATGCCACAACTACTGAGCCCATGCTCTAGAGCCCGCAGGGCACAACTCCTGAGCCTGTGTGCTGCAACGACTCAAGCCTTCATGCCCTAGACCTGTGCTCCAGAACAAGAGAAGCCACCACAATGAGAAGCCCATGCTCTGCAACAAAGAGTAGACTCTGCTGGCCGCAACTAGAGAAAGCCCACTAAAAGCAAGGAAGAGCCAGCACAGCCAGGAGTGAATAAAAAATAAAATTATAGTAATAATAGCAAAGAAGTATATGTGAATGTCACATTGCAAGAAGTAGGGGACAGTGTATGTGTGCTCTGCCAATCCACTGAAGCTGCAAATGCATTCCTCAGTATTCATCACAACTCCCAGTTACTGAAGGACACTATCAGGGACAGGTAAATTTCTTCCTGTCTCCTTCTTGAGTTCTTGTGGCTGGACTACTAATACAACTGACAGGAGACAGATTAACAGGAGAGACAAACTGATTTTAATTCATGAGTGAAGTGAAGTGAAGTGAAGTCGCTCAGTCGTGTCCGACTCTTTGAACCCCATGGACTGTAGCCTACCAGGCTTCTCCGTCCATGGGATTCTCCAGGCAAGAATACTGGAGTGGGTTGCCATTTCCTTCTCCAGGGGATCTTCCTGACCCAGGGATCAAACCCGGGTCTCCCGCATTGGAGGCAGACACTTTAACCTCTGAGCCAATGAGACCAAAGAAGTGGCCAAAGCAGGCAGCTTTTATAGTTTTTAGACAAAGAAACAATAAGTTTATGAAGAATTGACAAGACAAAGAAACTTAGATTTTGGTGCTCAATTAGTGAAGAATCTAAATAGAGTTTGGGCCTGGAGTAGTACACTGAAGAAATAACAAGGTTTGTTTATACACGTTTTTTGTCCCTAATTCCCTACCTCTAGGGATAAGGGTGTCCTTCTACCTCCAGACACAGGGAGGGCACCTTTCACATGGGAGTTTTATTTTCTGCTCTCAGGAGACAGAGGGTCAGAATGTCCCTTTTATGTTGGCTGTTTCTTAAGCAATTTTAATAGAAAATAAACAAATAACTTTAACTGAAGGTAACAATTTGAGGCATATTTGGGGTGGACTACCCCCTATAGCCAAAGCTATGGTTTTTCCAGTAGCCATGTATAGATGTGAAAGTTGGACCATAAAGAAAGCTGAGTAGTGAAGAATTTGAACTGTGGTCCTGGAGAAGACTCTGGAGAGTCCCTTGGACTGCAAGGACATCAAATCAGTCAATCCTAAAGCAAGTAAACCCTGAATATTCATTGGAAGGACTGATGCTAAAGTTGAAGCTTCAATACTTTGACCACCTGATGTGAAGAGCTGACTCATTTGAAAAGACCCTGACACTGGAAGATATCAAGGGCAAGAGGAGAAGGGGACAACAGAAGATGAGATAGATGGAGGGAATCACTGGCTCAATGAACATGAGTTTGAGCAAACTTAGGGAGATAGTAAAGGACAGGGAAACCTGGCATGCTGCAGTTTATGTGGTCACAAAGATTCAGACATGACTTAACGACTGAACAACAACAAGCCGGGGCCCAATACCACAAAAACCTGCATGAGATTTCAAAAGCAGTGTAGGAGCAGTAAGTCAATCTGGCCTTAGGCTCTGTCACCACTCCCGCTTGTCACTGATCTGACTCACCTTGTTAGTGAAGGGTAATAGCTAGGTTATAGCTTCCATAGCACCCACTGGCTCTCTTTATACTTCTCTAAGTCCTGGCCAGGTGTATGTTTAGCTCTGTGATGAAGAGTTCCAGCTTTGCTTCAGGTCACCGCATCATCAAAGTTGGAGCTTATAGGTGGTAAGAGACCACGCGGGTTCTGGTTTGTACTGGTGAGTTCTGTCATTCCTGCTTCCCTCAGTTCAGTTCAGTTCAGTCACTCAGTCATGTCCAGCTCTTTGCAGCCCCATGGACTGCAGCACACTAAGCCTACCTGTCCATCACCAACTCCCGGAGTTTACTCAAACTCTCTGTCCATTGAGTTGGTGATGCCATCCAACCATCTCATCCTCGGTCGTCCACTTCTCCTCCCACCTTCAATCTTTCCCTGCATCAGGGTCTTTTCCAATGGGTCAGTTCTTTGCATCAGGTGGCCAAAGTATTGGAATTTCAGCTTTAGCATCAGTCCTTCCAGTGAATATTCAGGACTGATTTCCTTTAGGATGGACTGGTTGGATCTCCTGCTTCCCTCACTCCACATCTATCTTTCTTTTGTCGTCTGCCTGCTCTGTTGACTTCCTTCTCAGGATCAGTTGCAGAACCAGTAGTTCTACATAAAGTATATGAGGAACTCCTACAACTGTGAAAGACCAGTGTGTGCCTGTGTGTGCAAGCCCATGGACTGTAACCCATCAGGCACTTCTGTCCATGGAATTCTCCAGGCAAGAATACTGGAGTGGATTGCCATTTCCTCCTCCAAGGATCTTCCAGACTCAGGGATCAAACCTGAATCTCTTCAGTTCAGTTCAGTTCAGTTCAGTCGCTCAGTCATGTCCAACTCTTTGTGACCCCATGAATCGCAGCACGCCAGGCCTCCCTGTCCATCACCAACTCCCGAGTTCACTCAGACTCACGTCCATCGAGTCAATGATGCCATCCAGCTATCTCATCCTCTGTCGTCCCCTTCTCCTCCTGCCCCCAATCCCTCTCAGCATCAGGGTCTTTTCCAAAGAGTCAATTCTGAGCATGAGGTGGCCAAAGTACTGGAGCTTCAGCTTTAGCATCATTCCTTCCAAAGAAATCCCAGGGCCAATCTCCTTCAGAATGGACTGGTTGGATCTCCTTGCAGTCCAAGGGACTCTCAAGAGTCTTCTCCAACACCACAGTTCAAAACCATCAATTCTTCGGCTCTCAGCCTTCTTCACAGTCCAACTCTCACATCCGTACATGACCACAGGAAAAACCATAGCCTTGACTAGATGGACCTTAGTCGGCAAAGTAATGTCTCTGCTTTTGAAAATACTATCTAGGTTGGTCGTAACTTTTCTTCCAAGGAGTAAGTGTCTTTTAATTTCATGGCTGCAGTCACCATCTGCAGTGATTCTGGAGCCTGAAAAAATAAAGTCTGACACTGTTTCTACTGTTTCCCCATCTATTTCCCATGAAGTGATGGGGCCAGATGCCATGATCTTCGTTTTCTGAATGTTGAGCTTTAAGCCAACTTTTCCACTCTCCTCTTTCACTTTCATCAAGAGGTTTTTTAGCTCCTCTTCACTTTCTGCCATAAGTGTGGTGTCATCTGCATATCTGAGGTTATTGATATTTCTCCCAGCAATCTTGATTCTATTTCTTCCAGTCCAGTGTTTCTCATGATGTACTCTGCATATAAGTTAAATAAGCAGGGTGACAATATACAGCCTTGATGTACTCCTTTTCCTATTTGGAACCAGTCTGTTGTTCCATGTCCAGTTCTAACTGTTGCTTCTGTCTCCTGAATTAGCAGGAGGGTTCTTTACCACTGGCACCACCTGAGAAGCCTGTGAAAGACCAACAATAAGTAGCAATAAATCACAATAATACATATTCTGTATCATTTCCAGTTTTTCCCAGTTTTGTTTTTTTGGAGAAATTCCAATGATACAAAATCAATAAAAATAAATCAGAAATATTGGAGAAAATCTAGCATGGGAGATTCATATTAAATCAAAATTTGAAAGAAATAATTGCAAAGGATAAGATGGGACATCTTTATAAATGAGAGAGAAAGTATTTTGTATATACTATGGGTAAAGAAAAGTGAGTTTTGAGACTTCTCTGGTTAAGATATAGCCTTCCAATGCAGGGGCTGGGGAGCTAAGATCCCACATGCCTCATTACCAATAAGTAAATAAAAACAGAAGCAATGTTGTAAGAAATTCAATAAAGGCTTTAAAGATGGTTCATATAAAAAAAATTTAAAAAGAAAGAAAAGTGAATTTTGTCCCTCTGGGGAAAAGGGAGTATGTCATCATGAAATATTTTGAGGTAGATGAGGGGATCACAATACAGCAAACAGTGACCTGCACTGAGAAATTTTTACTTTTTTTGGTGAGCAGCACAAGGTGGGCTAGTACTGTAGCATTTTTGTCACAAGGGCTGAAGTGACTGAGAGCCGAGAAACCAGCTCTAGAAAATCCTCCTAGAAAACCAAGACATAGGGAGGTAGAAATCTTAAAAACAAAGCAATGGATGGTTTGCTAAGACATGACATGCAGAAATATGAATTCAGAAGTAGGACAATAAGTCTCCATGGTTAGAACCATTTTAAGAAAATAACCACCATTTACTTAGCCGGGCATATTGCCAAGCACTTTTATGACACCTTATATAGCAAATTTGATTTTCTTTTGTTATGCAGGTAAAGAAACTGATATCTAGAAGTTAAATAATTTGCCCAAAGTTTCATACTGGAAATTAGAAAATCCTGTGTTCAAAGTTCTCCCTGATTCCAAATGTTTTGCTCAGAACCACTAACTCATAAAACCAGGTGGCACTTGATTCATTGCTAGAATGATAAACTGAGCTGAGGACCACCTAAATGTCCTGTGCCAATGCTTGAATTAGTTCTAATATGTACAAAGTTATAGATGTCCATTTAAATTATATATAATTTCAATATTAATATAATATAATATAATTTAAATATAATATATTTTAAAATATTATATATAATTTAAATGGACAAGCTGAAAAAATTACAAAGATAGGTGACAGTCAAGTAAAAATATAAGAATTACACATTCTCGGGCACAGAAATCAGTTCTGTGTGCATAGATGTACACAACATGGCAGATGTTTCTCAAAAACCAAACAAAACCTATTTTTTTGTTTATATAGATTATGTCCCAGATGACATAAATTCAAATTTTCCATATCTAATGAAAGTGAGATACAAATTCTTCTCCACAGATGTTAAGACAAAAGGAAAAAACATTTAGAAAGAGAAGATAAATGTGTGTTTTGAATTGTCAAGGGGCTGAAAAATGTGGCCTGGAACACCCAGCAGCAAGGGATGGAGGTGGGGAGCAGGGATACAGGAGCCCGGTTGCCAGTGCTGGAATCCTTACTCTGCTTCATTCTAGGGGCAACACATTACTCAATCTCTGCAGATCTTTATGCTCATCTGGAAAATGAGGCTGCCAATTGTTATGAAGGTTATTAATGTTCAAATTTGCAAAGTGCTGAAAAGAATACTTGGCACATGGTAAAGCCCCATCTCAGATAAGTGTTTATAACTAAGTTAAATACTTGACACTTTTGAGACTTCACTATAAAAGGCCAGGGTCAAGTCAAATGCCATCTCCTCGGTGAGGATGCTCTCCGGGACTCAGTCAAGTATTTTTTGAACACACCTGACAGCTTCAAAAGCTGGCTTTTCAGTCTCGGATTAGAGAGGTGAATAGAACTGACATTAAAAGTGACCTCATGGAGGTGTATTGTTTGAATCCTGATACACCTTATGCGTTATATGTGAGCCTTGTATTTGAATACTATTCTAGTCTGTTAGAGCACCATCTTTAAATGTAAATTTTCTTTACATGATTCTTTTCCTCATTCATCTATAAAATCTCTAAGAGTCTGAAATATATGTTTTCTTGTGCTTAAGTCTGTATAGAGAATCTGCACTCAAGGAATGCCAATTGATTTAGAAGAAAGGGAAAAAGAGATGGAGAGATGGAAAAATGAGTGAGACAGATAGCAGCACATATTGTAGAGTCTGAATTGTCCTCAAAGTCCAGTTATAACTTAGTAGCTGTATGACATTAAGCCAGTTACTTAACCTTCCCAATTCCAGTGCCATCAGCTTTTAATGAGGATGGTGAAAATTTTACTTACTTTGAGAGATTTTCTGTGAGATTTAAAGAATGAGTGGTTTGAAATCATGTAGCATAAATATGGCACATATTAATAGTAACCACACTATTTAATATAAACTAATATTAGTTGCTTAATTAGTTGCTATAAACTAATGAGCAAAATAAACTTTAGGTAAAGCATTCTCTAAAGATGGTATGATTCAACATGAATACTGTTAAAATTCTTTGATGTGTGTTTGTGAGTGGTTGTGCGTGTGTGTGTATGTGACCTGTCTTCCTATGATTATAAAGTCCTATCCTTTTTATTTAAACATAGGATATCAGAAGACTGAGTCTGTCTAACTTATTCATACCATTTTAATGCCACATGAACAAAAGAATTGCAGTTCTGGGTCCCTGCCATTGTTATACAGACCAACTGCAGCAAAGTCGATGAATCAAATGCAATTTAGTCTAGCTCAACTAGATCCAGCTGGAGGCTGCTTCTGCACATGAAGCAGAAAAAATATTATACACCATAATTTCTGCTCAGATCAGTCAGTCCCAGGCATTCTAGTTGGCAGACAATTGGTCTGACTAAAATGATTCTGTGTGAATGATTTCATAATGGTGGAGAAAGTATAACCTTTAACCTCTAATAAAGTAGACTTCATACATTCTTCTTAACTCAATAGAGGGTGATCATCGGACAGGTAGGCTGGGTCATCTCCTTCTATATGCCCAGCTGAGTCTTTAAAAAAGCTAAATAAATGCTATCTCATGAAAGCCAAGAGGAGCCTTTTCCTGTCCTGGAAATTACCTTGAAGATTCATTACAGACACTAGGGAATGGCAGGAGAATCACTGTAAACACATTCCCTGCTCTATCTCACACAGAGTCCCAAAGATATAGATATATCTATATGTAGTCATGCACTTTCCAGGTGGCACTAGTGGTGAAGAACTTGCCTGCCCGTGCAGGGGACATAAGAGATGTGGTCCTATCCCTGGGTTGGAAAGATCCCCTGGAGGAGGGCATAGCAACCCACTCCAGTATTCTTGCATGGAGAATCCCCTGGAGAGAGGAACCTGGTGGGCTATAGACCATGGAGGTGCAAAGAGTTGGACATGACTGAAGCGACTTAGCATGCACACATAGTATTCATATATGTATATAGACATGTTTCTACCCCAGCTCTACCCCATTTGGTCTCTGACCCTGATGCCTGACACAGAGCTCCTTAAACCTGTGGAATGTCCGGGGTGATAGGAGAGTCTTTTGTCCTAATGAGGCAGTTCTTGGTGGGCTCCTAGATGCAGGCTGTCACCTGACAGACCAACTCATGATTAGAAAGTTTAAACTGCCATCCCTACCCTTCTTTCTTTGGAGATAGAGGGGTTGCAAACTGAGTTAATAACCAATCATGTCTACATGATGACATCTCCATAGAAATCTCAGAATATGGGTTCCAGAGAGCTTCTGGGTTGTTAAACACATTCATGTATCTGGGAAGATGACACACTTCAACTCCAGGCAACAAACGCTCCATTGCTCAGTGCTCCAATACTCAAGACTTCCACGTTTCATCCTGTGTGTCTCTTCATCCAACTCTTCATCTGTATCCTTTATCATATAATAATCTGATAAACATGTGTTTTCCTGAGTTCTATAAATAGTTCTATAAACTATACTAGCAAGTTACTGAACCTAAGCAGAGGACTCAGAACCTCAGTTAATAGCTGATCAGTTAGAAGTAAAGGCGACACCCTGTGTTTTGCAACTGACATCTGAAGTGGGGACTAAGCCCTTAACTGATAGCATCTCCAGGCAGAAAGTGCCAGAACTGAACTGAATTGTAGGACAATCATTTTAGCCAGCTGGCATTGGAAAATAGTTGGTATTACCCCACACATTTAGTGACAGAAGTACGAGTGTGAGAGTAAATGGAAACTTTTTCCTAATATATATGCAGCCAGAAAATTATGTAGATTAAAAACTTTTCTTGACTGAAAACTTCTCAAGGACAGACTCCATGTTATAGTCAATATTATACTTCTAGTGTATGTCTGAGTGCTTCATTTCGCAAAAATATAATGGATACTAAGCAAGTGTGGTACTCTTCAAGACTGAGAATACAGGGGTGAATAACATACAAAATGTCTCTGTCCTCTTGGAATTTACATGTTAATAAGAAGATCACACACCACACCCAACCACACACACACATGTATTCTGAGAGAAACGAGGCTTATCAAAAAAACTATAATAAAGCCAATATATTTTTGTTGAAATGAATAGATGTTCTTCCAAACACTTTTCACAAAATTTTCTAAGAAATAAAATAATGTTAACATTTTTATCACACACCAAGGTAAAGGGAAAGATCAACTTATAGCCAGGAGACACTGGCTTGTGACCTCAGGCTACCCTCCCTCAGAATGACTGCCCTGAGGGACAAGGGGATACCTAGGATCCTCAGGTTAGGCTATGAGAAAACTACCTGTGCTACTGTTGAGACAGACTCCAGACATACGGTCAGTTGGACTGGATTCAAGTAGTGGTCCATCCAACAGTACAACAAGCAGTTGCATTCACGCTTTGTTAAACTACACATTCAGCCTCCACTTCCAGGTCTTTTTCCAAGAACTTGATTCTGTACCCTCATTTTAGCCTAGGGTACTGATTTAAACAAAGCCAGACACTGCTCCTCAGAGTTTTGTTTCTACCCATAGATAAACATTCCATGTAATTTTCTGTCATTCTTTTATTCATCTCAGATTTGCTTTATATTCATTATGCCCTTGAGTATAGATAGTGCAGTTTGGACTCTGGACTAGGCTCAGTAGTGGCTTGCTTCTCCTTCATTCAGTTACCTGACCCTGCTAACTCTCCACTGAAGTCTCTGAAAGCTGTGATGTGACAGTCTGGCATGTGACAAAAGATGAAAAGAACCAAGGGTTTTTTGCCTATGTGGCCAGCCTACCGTTGTCTGAAGTCTACATGCTGAATCACAGGGTGACATTAGGCTCAAGAGGGAAGGGATATAAATAACTATGGCTGATTCACATTGCTGTATGGCAGAAACCAACACAGCACTGTAAGGCAATCATCCTCCAATTTTAAAGATTAATTAATTTTTTAAAAAGGACACAGGGCAAGACAACCATTGAGTATATGGGAAACTAGGGAGTAGAAAGGCCCATCAGAGTGACCAAGGACAACTAAGACCAAGAAGCAAAGAAAAAGAGCCACCTATTGGGATGAACTGAAGTGAGAGATGTGACAAATTACAAAATGGGACAAACCCTCCTATCAGTAGACGCACACTCCTTTGTTGTGTTTCTTTGAGGCTCCTTTCCATTCATGTAGATATGAGGCTGATGGTGTGATTTCTTTAGTCCATGGGACAAAGGCACATGTGACAGAAGACAAATTTGAAAACCTCTTCTGCATTGGGCTTGCTCTTTCATGCTACCTTTGAGATTCCAGAAATCACTTTGACTAACCTGCCAAGTGATGACAGACACAGGGTTGCAGCCCTAGTAAATTTCTAGGTAATCAATTAGACCATTGATCACTGAACACACATACATGAGTGATTCTAGTTGAGACCAGCAAGACAACCACCCATCTGAGCCCAGACTCAATTGCTAACCAATAGAATGATTAGCTAATAAATCTTTTTTTTTAAGCCACTCCATTTTGAGCTAACCTGTTATTTAGCAAAAGATGATTGATAAAGAAACTTTTACCTAGAAATAGAATTCTTATTTACCAAACATGCTTTACTGAAACATGTATCATTATTAATTATTATTTAATTGATAGTTATTAATTAAAATTATTAATGAGGTCTGGAAAAGAGAACAGTGGAGGATGAAAAAACTGTTAGGAAATTGTTATAGCATGTTGGAAAATGAGGGCTCACATTAGGTGTTGTGAAACAATCAGGAAAAACTATTGTCTGTGATAACTTGAAAAATATAAAATGTACCTAATGAAACTTTGGATATAGTTAAGGAGAGCCCCAGGGAGAATGAAGAAAGTATCTTTTGGTTAGTCAATAAAGTAGGAGAATATAGAGGTAAGTTAAATAACTGGTAGTTCAAGAAAAGTTGAAAAGAAATATGCAGGAGTCATGATTGTTATTGGAAAATAACGCTTTCAAAAATTTTTAATTTTTTGGCCACACCATGCAGCATGCAGGATCTTAGCTCCTTGGCCAGGGATTGAACTCATGCCCTCTAGAGTGGAAGCACAAAGTCCTAACAACTTGACCACCAAAGAATTCTAGAAAATAAAGCTTTTTCTCACCTCCAGTCTCCCTAGAATTGTTAGGAGCCAGTAACTTCTATGTGCTTCCCATTCCTCCCCTTTTCCAATGGAAGAGTTTATTTCCATTATATTGTTTACAGTAAACAGTAAACAGCTGTTTACTGGGTGTGTAAGTGGCAGATAACTAGTCTTTTTACATCATAGGTTCTTGAATCAATAGAAACCACATCCAAGATATGTGAAAAATTATAAGATCAAAATTGTGAGTTTTGAGTTTAGTACCATAATTGAATAAGTCTTTTAAGAGCCCTAGATAGAGATGAGTATGTTTCCCATGTGAAATAATATGAATTTTTATGACCACGATGCAAGCTAATCTGCTGGAGGGTGAGCAGCCATGTGGAAGAGAATTCAGGTATCCATTCAATGGTAAGCCAGCCCCCGGCCATGAAATAGTCACCTGCCAGACACATGAATGAGGCCAACAACTGCCAGCCACGGGCAGGTACATGTGTGCAGCCATATGAGACCAGCAGATTACCATTCAGCTGATCCAAGTCCATTTTTCAATCTACAGAATTGTAAGTTAATAAACAGTTGCTTTAGGCCAATAAGCTCAGGGATGACTTGCTATGTGGCAAAGGCTAACTGGTACAATAAAAAAGAGAACTGGGTGCAACATGGTGCCAGGTCTTGCCCTTGGATCACACATATTTTTGACAACAAAGAGATTTTGGAGCATGGACAAGTTGACTTAAATCTCATGCCTATATGCAACCACTCAGAAGTGCTCCATATACTTATCTTAGAAATTACTACATTGTGAGCAGGATGAAATTTACTAAACTTCCAGATGAGGGAAGCTGGGGAAGGCTGGGACAAAGGAATAAAGTCAATGGATACTGCTTCAGAAATTTAAAGAAGCCAATTCCATCACAGCAAGTATGAGAATCAGATCAGAAAAGACCTAATTTTACATTTAGATGTTCACTGTGACTAGAAATCAGTGAGTTAGACAATAGCACATGGCTTAGGCACTTTTCTTAAATTAAGGATATTGTTATTTTAAATGGAGCTTAGATAATGAAATGCTTCTGTTGAGCTTTCTTTTGAATGGTGGTGGACAATGATTTTGAAGCTGGATCCAGGCAGAAGATAATAATAGTGTCTCTCAGGGTTATCTGATGTGACAGTTTAGGGTCATGTTGCTCTTGTCAGTGTTCATTTGGTGACATCTGCCCCTATGTCCTTGTTCAGCTAAACTGTGCTCTATTCCCTGAGAGCTTACACTGACTGGACCCCAGGCTCAGAGTCTGAGTGTGTCGGGGCTCGGCTTTCTGGTCAGAAAACAGAGCAAACAGGAATCACTATGCTCGTCTGTCACAACGAGAGAAGAGATGCTGGTTAGTTTCACGTCTTTTATAGTCTTTTTATTATTTCAGATCCTTATGTTTGCAAAATCTAGAGGAAAGAACACGGACCATATGAAAATGAAAGTGTTATTTGCTCAGTCGTGTCCAACTTTTTGTGACCCCATGGACTGTAGCCCACCAGGTTCCTCTGTCCATGGAATTCTCCAGGCAGGAATACTGGAGTGGATTGCCATTATCTTCACTAGGGGATCTTCCTCACCCAGGAATCGAACCTAGATCTCCCTCATTGCAGGCAGATTCTTTACCATCTGATGGACCATATGGCCTGGGTTAAATACTGAGCCTACCACTCAATACATAACTGGTCTTGAGAAACTCAACAAAATATTCTGAGCTTCTTTTCTCAAGTGGGGAAAATAACACTTGCTTTTTCTTACCTGGTGGAACCCTTGTAAAGCTCAAAATATTATCTATACAATACACAAATATATGTGTATATATGAATTTATATAAATATATACTAAAACTTTGGCAATCAGGGCTAAGATGGTAGAATACATTACAGGTTGTATCTCTGTGACTTTAGCTATGTATCCTAGTTCTCGGATTTAGAGTGAAATAGATCCGTGCAGGTGAAACCAATTGGTGTTCTTTCAGAGGGGCTTCAAAGAGCTCCAGTACCATAGTCCTTTACGTCTCATTGCAGAGAAGAATTCAGTGATAACAAAGTAGTAGGTAAAAAGTGTTTTACTAGAATAGGATGCTTGTGAGGCTTACAAGTGGGTGGGCAAGCAATGCTGTGCCCCGAGAACTTTGAGGGCTACAGTTTTATAATCAAAGGAAAAGGGACACGGGGAAAAGACCTTTGTCTTTTCTGAGTAGACATCATGTTTTTTATCATTAGTTCCTTCTCCAAGTTTAGCAGGGGAGTTTTCTTGTCCCTACATGGTCAAGCTAGATCCACAAAATACTGGTTTCTATGTGTGCAGAGAGCATATCCCAAGGCTCAGTAACTTATTGAGCTCACTGGGCAGGATGTGGGTCTCATGCCACCATTGTTTTATTGTTTTGAAGCATGCCCCGTGCTTCATTCAGTAGCATGGTTTTGTTGCTAAGTGAGCTTGTTTGGTTTTGTGTTTAAGCAAATCTGTTTTTTCAAAGAATCATTAACTCAGAGGGGTCTCCCATATGTTTTTACTTACAATCCCCTAGTGGGATTAATATTTAATCATCTATTTTGTCCCTTTCTTTTGTTCCTATCATGGGGAAAGTGGAGAGTCTGAATGAGTATTAACTTTGTTTTGAGCTGATGCAGAGAAAGTTTTAGATATATTCATAGGTAGAGGTCAGGGTTTCCAGTAGTCATGTATGGATGTGAGAGTTGGACTGTGAAGAAAGCTGAGCACTGAAGAATTGATGCTTTTGAACTGTGGTGTTGGAGAAGACTCTTGAGAGTTCCTTGGACTGCAAGGAGATCCAACCAGTCCATTCTAAAGGAGATCAGTCCTAGGTATTCTTCGGAAGGAATGATGCTAAAGCTGAAACTCCAGTACTTTGGCCACCTCATGCGAAGAGTTGACTCCTTGGAAAAGACTCTGATACTGGGAGGGGTTGGGGGCAGGAGCAGAAGGGGACGACCAAGGATGAGATGGCTGAATGGCATCACCGACTCGATGGACGTGAGTTTGAGCGAACTCTGGGAGTTGGTGATGGACAGGGAGGCCTGGCATACTGTGATCCATGGGGTCGCAAAGAATCAGACACGACTGAGCGACTGAACTGAACTGAGAGCTCAGGGAGGCGCATGGTGGTGATTTTACTTTGAAATAGAAGCAGATTCTCTTTTTTCCTGATTGCCTATCTTTTCTATTTGGATAATTCATTAAGCAACCCAAAGTCCCCGGCTATTCTACAAGAAAAGATTGTCTGTAGGTGTTTACAACAATGGAATTATAATGCAGTTATGTAACAGAGAAGAAAAACCTGACTCCATATTGGATCTATTTCTTTAGCTCTGACCTTTGTTCTCTGTTTCCTGTGCTTAGTCATGCTGGCTCTGCACCTTTGTCTGGTCAGTCAGTAAAAGAATGTTGCCTACAGCCTGGAGTGTACAAAAGAGCCTTTTCTCAAGGCTCTGCCTGGCCAGCCTTGATCTTTAAAGGTATAACATTTTTCATTCATTTAGAGACAAAAAGTTGTTAGCAGAACTACATGGATAGCCGCAAGAACACACCCCTTGTGGGATCTCTCCTGTACCAAGAGATCTACTGCTGCCCCCTCCCCTTTTAGTATAAAAGAAGCCTGAATGCTAACTTGGGTAAGATGCTTCTTTTTCTAGCTCATTGTCTTGTCAGCCTGCTAGCTTTCCAATTAAACTGGTATAACTTGCCCCAGTGCGTTGTCTTTAGATTTACTGGCCTATAGTACAGTGGTCAGTGCAAACTTAGACTAGGTAGCAATTACACTGCCCAACTGGTATAGTGAATATCAAAGAGCCAGATTTCATTTTACTGCTACCACTTGATGCCAATGAAGAAAACATCTTTGAGGGCAGACATAATTTCCTTTCATAAGAATAAATGAAAACAGATAATTATTTACTTTTTCCTTTTCCAAAATGCCAATGTTTTATTCCTTTTAAGGACCTCTGCCTCTTCTACTTAAATATGTTCTGGTAACTGGTGCAGGTCAGGAAGCACCAGTTAGAACTGGACATGGAACAACAGACTGGTTCCAAATAGGAAAAGGAGTACGTCAAGGCTGTATATTGTCACCCTGCTTATTTAACTTACATGCAGAGTACATCATGAGAAATGCTGGACTGGAAGAAACACAAGCTGGAATCAAGATTGCCAGGAGAAATATCAATAATCTCAGATATGCAGATAACACCACTCTTATGGAAGAGAGATGAGGAACTAAAAAGCCTCTTGATGAAAGTGAAAGAGGAGAGTGGAAAAGTTAGCTTAAAGCTCAACATTCAGAAAATGAAGATCATGGCATTTGGTCCCATCACTTCATGGGAAATAGGTGGGGAAACAGTGGAAACAGTGTCAGACTTTATTTTTCTGGGCTCCAAAATCACTGCAGATGGTGACTGCAGCCATGAAAGTAAAAGACACTTCTTGGAAGAAAAGTTATGACCAACCTAGATAGTATATTCAAAAGCAGAGACATTACTTTGCCGACTAAGGTCCATCTAGTGAAGGCTATGGTTTTTCCTGTGGTCATGTACGGATGTGAGAGTTGGACTGTGAAGAAGGCTGAGCGCCGAAGAATTGATGCTTTTGAACTGTGGTGTTGGAGAAGACTCTTGAGAGTCCCTTGGACTGCAAGGAGATCCAACCAGTCCATTCTGAAGGAGATCAGCCCTGGGATTTCTTTGGAAGGAATGATGCTAAAGCTGAANGTGAGAGTTGGACTGTGAAGAAGGCTGAGCGCCGAAGAATTGATGCTTTTGAACTGTGGTGTTGGAGAAGACTCTTGAGAGTCCCTTGGACTGCAAGGAGATCCAACCAGTCCATTCTGAAGGAGATCAGCCCTGGGATTTCTTTGGAAGGAATGATGCTAAAGCTGAAGCTCCAGTACTTTGGCCACCTCATGCTCAGAGTTGACTCATTGGAAAAGACTCTGATGCTGGGAGGGATTGGGGGCAGGAGGAGAAGGGGATGACAGAGGATAAGATGGCTGTATGGCATCACGGATTCGATGGGCGTGAGTCTAAGTGAACTCCGGGAGTTGGTGATGGACAGGGAGGCCTGGTGTGCTGCGATTCATGGGGTCACAAAGAGTCGGACATGACTGAGCGACTGAACTGGACTGACTGAACTGATTCTTTACTTCAAACTATTTTAAAACATTTTTGATACTTGATCAACATATTTGATCTTTTTTGTGCCTCTGAATCACCCTCAATTATCTGTTGTACTCATTCATTTCACACCTGTTGAATTAGTGATGTGTATCAGATATGGCTGGTGGACCAGGCTTGCAGATCAGAGTGATACAGCCCCTAACCTCAGGGGCTCCAAGCTTCTACTGCTAATCAAAGCCTTTCCTGCCCCATTCTCATTTCCCCCACATCCATCATCCCTTTCCAGGGATTTTCCTTTCCTCTGAGCCTTTCTACAAGTAAAAATAATAATAAAGCCAGTATATCTCCACAGTGTGTTCACTTTATTGGCAGCGATTGCTAAATTTTTTATGCAAGGTAATCTTCTCAGCAACTTCACCAACTTCATTCTATAATGATCCCAATTTACAGAGGAAAGCATGGCACTCTAAGTGGCAGAACCAGTATTCAAATCTAGGTTTACTTGGCTCCAGTGTCATTTATGGCATCACCAACTCAATGGACATGAGTTTGAGTAAACTCTGGGAGTTGGTGATGAACAGAGAGGCCCGGAGTGCTGCAGTCCATGGGGTCACAAAGAGTCAGACAGGACTGAGCAACTGAACTGAACTGAACTATCATTTATGTATTAGTTGCTACCGCCACTAGTCTTTACCATATGATCCACCTTCTAAAAATTGATTTTAAGAAGCCGATTATACAGAGTGAAGTAGGCCAGAAAGAAAAACACTAATACAGTATACTAATGCATATATGTGGAATTTGGAAACAATAACCCTGTATGCAAGACAGCAAAAGAGACACAGATGTATAGAACAGTCTTTTGGATTCTGTGGGAGAAGGAGAGTTTGGGATGATTTGGGAGAATGGCATTGAAACATGTATAATATCATATAAGAAACGAATCACCAGTCTAGGTTCGATGCAGGGTACAGGATGCTTGGGGCTGGTACACTGGGATGACCCAGAGGGATGGTATGGGGGGGGAGGGGGGGTTCAGGATGGGGAACACGTGTACACCCATGGTGGATTCATGTTGATGTATGGCAAAACCAATACAATATTGTAAAATAATTAGCCTCCAATTAAAATAAATAAATTTAAATTTAAATAAAAGACCTCTGAAGGAAAGTAACATATTTTCATCTATACTGCTCAACCCACTTTATGTACATTACCTCAGTTAATTCTTATAACTCCTTATGAAGCAGACATTTTAATTCCACTATAGGAATGAGGAAACTGAGGATCAACTTAGTTAAAAACATAGCCATCTAGACCATTTAGCTAATTAATGGTAAGGTAAGCATTCAAACCAACATTTAAGTCTAAAATCCATGTTCTCACATTTCTTCTTTATAATTTGAAAAATTTAAAACAAAGTTTTAAAATGGATTGTCTCTGAAGATAACACACTTTTTCAATAACTAGCAATTCAGGACAAGGGTGACATTCAGTTCAGTTCAGTCGGTCAGTCGTGTCCAACTCTTTGTGACCCCATGAATTGCAGCACACCAGGCCTCCCGGTCCATCAACAACTCCCGGAGTTCACTCAGACTCACGTCCATCGAGTCAGTGATGCCATCCAGCCATCTCACCCTCGGTCGTCCCCTCTCCTCCTGCCCCCAATCCCTCTCAGCATCAGAGTCTTTTCCAATGAGGTGGCCAACTCTTCTCATGAGGTGGCCAAAGTACTGGAGTTTCAGCTTTAGCATCATTCCTTCCAAAGAATCCCAGGGCTGATCTCCTTCAGAATGGACTGGTTGGATCTCCTTGCAGTCCAAGGGACTCTCAAGAGTCTTCTCCAACACCACAATTCAAAAGCACCAATTCTTCAGTGCTCAGCCTTCTTCACAGTCCAACTCTCACATCCGTACATGACCACAGGAAAAACCATAGCCTTGACTAGACGGACCTTAGTTGGCAAAGTAATGTCTCTGCTTTTGAATATGCTATCTAGGTTGGTCATAACTTTTCTTCCAAGGAGTAAGCCATTAAGAATATCTAAAGTAAACAGGGAAGAAGTACAAGGAATTCAAATCCTGTTAATATTCCATTATTGTAAATGCACATAACTAATTTTCTTTTCCATTTATTTGAAAATGAAAATAGAAAAGACAGAAAAGTATGGCATATTTTTTGTATAAACATGATTGAGGCAGTTGGATTACAGTACAGAGAATATGAACATAGAATCATCTCACATAGTAAGCTTGAAAATTCATGCCAGGTAAACCAAAGAGCAAAATGTAACATTTTATTTAAATAGCTTACAACACTGAGGTTTTTTTCTCTCAGTTCTTTTTTTTTTTTTCTGATGGAAGCTATGGGTCTAATAAACATTGTCCTGGCCTTGAATTTAGAAGGTCAGAATCCATGCCCTAAATTTAGCACTTTTCACTTCTGCAAAATTCAGTGAATTGATTAAAGTCTTGAAGTCACACTTGCCAGATTAGAATAATATAATTCTAAACCAAAAGAAAAAAAGGGTCAGCAGAAAAAAAACATTTTCTTTGGAAGAAAAAAAATCTAATAAAACAAATACCTGGAATAAATTGCCAATTGAAAAGAGAAAAG
The DNA here is from genome assembly GCA_006408695.1 of Aepyceros melampus. Classification (NCBI taxonomy): domain Eukaryota; kingdom Metazoa; phylum Chordata; class Mammalia; order Artiodactyla; family Bovidae; genus Aepyceros; species Aepyceros melampus. Next base: position 446,437 of record SJXQ01006818.1, on the reverse strand, counting down.
TCATAAATAATAACAGGAACAGAAAACTAGACAGATCTACATATACAAATGATATTTTAAAATTTCAAAATATATGATTATCCTAATAGTTTTGAAACCTAGGTGAAATGGTCAATTTTAAGGAAAAATGTATTTTACTATTATCAACAAGATGAATGAGATGCCTTAATAAAGCAATAACTTAATAACTCAATAGTTAAAGAAATGATTAGTAATCAATCTTCTTTTCCTGCACAAAAAGATATACTAAGCCCAACTGATGTCTTTCCAACACTCCAAGAAACAGAAAACTACTATATGATACATATCGTTTTTGAGAATGGAAAAAGAAGGAAGGCACCTCAATTCATTTTATAAAGTTCATATGTCCCTAATATCAAAATTGCAGGATAATACCAAAAAAAGTAGAAAACAAATCTCATTTATTTATGTATGTACAGTGAATGGAAGATATTTGGGGAATCGGAGAACTTCATGAAGCTACAAAAGAGCTGGTTGAGAGAAACCAGCTGAAGCTTCAGAAGAGAGAGGTGATAGTTGGTGGAGCATGCACCTAAGGGAAAAGGAATGAAAATTATAGGAGATATAAGGAGTACTATTTCTCTACAACAAGCAAACAAACAAAGACAATCCCTGCAGAGGGATTTAATTTTAGCCTAAATTTTCAGGTGAATCTGATGAGCTAAATTGGTCTGGTGAGACCAGAATGTTTGAATATTATATGAAAACAATGGGGAGGGCACACATGTGCTGTGCTTGCACACACAGACATCTGCACACGCTTATACATGACCCATTCTCTGAGCAGAACCACTGCCCATTGCCACCCTATGTGGTACCTTTGAATGGCCCCTCTGGTGAGCCAGAGGTCTCCACCAGAGTGTCCAACTTGGCATTTGAAACTTGGGCTCAGCTTCTTAGACAATAATTTGCAACTGTCTAAGATTATGTCTGCAAGAAACCAAAGTAACTTACTATATCAGTCAGGGTAATGAACTGTCAATTAACATGCAAATCAGTTAAATAGGTTGCTCAGTACCATGTAGCACAAACAACTTTAGTTGATTGACTAAATTACTAGCTTATTATACCATCCAGTGGAGTAATAGATGTAGCCCCTCCTAAGTGCATGGCCCGCCCTGAGACTCTTAGTGCAGCAAGAGTTTAATGGTGATTATAATGATGATGTTTATGCTACTAATTTCTTCATATTTTATGACATTTTTCAGCTTATAAATTGTTCTTACATATATGACCTAACTTGGACTATCCTTGGTGGCTCAGCGGTTAAGATTTCGCCTACAGTACAGGATATGTGGGTTTGATCCTTGGGTCAGGTAGATCCCCTGGAGAAGGGAATGGCAACACACTCTGGTATTCTTGTCTGGGAAATCCCATGAACAGAGGAGCCTGGTGGTTTACAGTCCATGGGGTTGCAAGAGTCAGGTACAATTTAGTGACTAAAACCACTACGATCACCATATGACCTAATTTAATGGCTTGAAATATCTGACTACTTAAAAATATTTGCCTTTATATACACAGACACATACTCACAGAGAGTTCTATTATTGAACAGTAAAAAGTAAAAGTCACAGCCAAAACCCTTTAAATTTTTAATCATATAAGTTTATGATCTGATTAATCAGTTGAAATCATATAAATTAAGTGGTGTTTATTTACAATTAATTTTCTTAATTAAAAGGACATGTACCTTGGAGTATTTTTATTTTTTACTTGCTTCATTTTAATTTTTAAATTAGTTTTGGCTGCACTGGGTCTTTGTTGCTGGGTGCAGGCTTTTCATTGCGGTACTCAGGCTTTCTCTAGTTGTGGCACATAGGATTATTTGCCTTGTGGCATGTGGGATCTTAGTTCCCCAAATAGGGATCTAACTAACGTCCTCTACATTGGAAGGCAGATTTCCAAGCACTTAACCACCAGGAAAGTCCCTACTTTGGAGTATTTTAAACAGTAAATATCTCTGTTCCATGAAAGTTTATTTTTGTTTAATAAAATAAAATCTATACATATATTTTGCATAATAAGACTTTCCTGTTTGAGCCACTAGCTGCAGTGAAAGTATCTTAACAAAGTTTATTTTCTCATACACAAAGTCTGATGTCAGTCAAATGTCTTTGCAGGACTGCTTTTGAGTACAATCATTTCAATAAATGGTCTCCATTGGCACTGCCACTGCCATAGGGCAAGAGAGAAAATGGAAGAGGCATACTTGATCTTAAAGCTTCAGCTGGTAGTAAGATGCATCAATTTCACCTACATCTCACTGGCTAGAAATAGTCACATGGCTCTGTCTAACTGCAAAGACATCTGGGAAGCAAATTCTTTCTGAGAGAAATCAGATATGAAACACGTTAGTAAACTTTACTACAGTTCCTTTACAAATATTGAGATGACATTTTTTATTTTAAACATCAGTTTTACACTGATTTCCCTGCCTTATAATAATTCAACATTGAAGTGAAGAATTTTCTTACTCTTTCCAATATGAAATAAAAGAATATTTGACAGGCTTCATGCTTTTGCTTTTATCTACAAATTATACGTTTTAAACATAATGGCAATGCTTCAAAACAGTTTGATACAAGTTAGTAATAGCTCTTAATGACTCAGAAAGAATGTGATAATCTACCATGATCAAAACTAATCTGCCATAAAAAAGTACAGAAATATCAAATGGCTTATCCTCTGGAAACAAATCCAAATTGATTGCCTCATTTGTTACATCATATGTAATATCCACTTTAACATACTATGACTTTGTATAGACGTCTAGCTTCTCAGGAAAATTCAGAAAAACATTATCTAATAAGGCTTCATTGTGAAAAGAATTAACATGCCTAATGATGCAACTCTTAATTTTCTGTGGGTGTCATTAGCAACAATTATTTATTGACTTATAATATCCTGAATCTATATAGGGGCTTCTCAGTTGGCACAGTGATGAAGAATCTGCCTGCCAGTGCTGGAGACACGGGTTCGATCCTGGTCGGGAAGATCACTTGGAGAAGGAAATGACAACCCACAACCCACTCCAGTATTCTTGCCTGAGAAATCCCATAGACAGAGGAGCCTGGCAGGCTGCAGTCCAAGAGATCACAAAGAGCTGGACACGACTGAGGAACTGAGCACACACAGCTCACATTTATTTGATGATTTGGTTTGAGTGTGATGCCAAGACTATGGATCTAAAATATCTTGCTTTCAATATCTGTTTCTCTGTCCCTTTCTTTCTCTCAGTTATTGCATTATAGTCATAATGGAAAAAAATATGTTCATTTCATACCATGTAGGGTAAGTGGACATTTTGGAAAATATCTTAGAAGTTTATTATGTAGTTATTATCCTTTGGTTATTATTTCACTTGTATTGGATTTGCTAACCAGTTTTAAGGCATTTCACTAAAATCTAATTTAAAGTACATCTTGGTTTTCCTACTTCACAAAGCAATGTCTAGCCTCCTGTTTGTAAGTGTGATCACAATTAAATCATCTAGGAAGCTGGTGATTTTAAATAACAGAGAGTAGTTGGTGGGTTTTGCTTTCAAATGCCATTCTTTTAAACATAATAGAAATATTCTCCCTAGAAAAGTGACTGCAAAACACCCAACTAATAAATCTAAGTTATAAATTAGTTTTTATTTCTAATTTCCCTTCAAGTCTAAAGTGGGAAGAACACTAAACTTGGAGTCAGAAGACTCAACATTGCCCCTAACAGCTGTGTAGATTTAACCAAGAACTTAACCTTTCAGAGGCTCAGTTTTCTCATGTAATGAGGAATATTAAGTTGTCTATCTATCAAATTCTTAATATGTTTACTGCTTTCAGACTGAAGAGGACAGGAGAATTTTTTGTTGCAAAAACAAAAATAGCATTAACTAACTATAACTATGAGAATAAAACAATATAATAATGCAAGCATTTTTAATACTGTAATGCATTTCAGAAAACTGGAACTTTATTACCCTTGTTAACATGACCAAATGAAGATTTTTTTTTTAATGTCAAAGGCAATAATGTTTTACACAATGATATAAATATATCCTCTCAATTTGCTCTTACCCTCAGTTTTTTTTTAATTGGTGTATAGATGCTTTACAATGTTGTGTAAGTTTCTGCTTTACAGCAAAGTGAATCAGCTATATAAACACATATATCCCCTCTTTCTTGGATCTCCCTCCCACTCCCATTTCTCTAGGTCATCACAGAGCGCCGAGCTGAGTTCCCTCTACTCAGGGAAGGGGTTTCCCACTGGATATCTATTTTACACATGATAGTGTATATATGTCAGTCCCAATTTCCCAATTCATCCTACCCCTTTCCCCCACCCTCATGTCCACATGGACATTCTGTTTGCACCGAAGTTTTTAAATATGCACCAGATTTTCCCATTCATAGGACTGAAATCTTCCTTCAGACACCACTTGCTTTCTACCTTCTTGTTCATAGCAGGCTTTTTATTTGATTTGATTTGATTTGATTTTGGCTATGCTGGGTTTTAGTTGTTGTACAGTCTTTTCTCTAGTTGCAGCAAGCAGAGGCTACTCTTCAGTTGCGACACACAGGCTTCTCACTAGCGTGGTTTCTCTTGTTGTGGAGGAGGGGCTCTAGGGCATGAAAGCTTCAGTAACTGTAGCATGTGGACTCAGTAGTTGCGGCTCTAGGGCTCTAGAGCACAGACTCAGTAGCTGCAACACACACAGGCTTAATTGATCCACATCTACGGCATCAGGGATCCTCCCAGACCAGGGACTGAACTCATGTCTCTTGCATTGGCAGGCAGATCCTTTACCACGAGCCACCAGGCAAGCTCCCAGAGCAAAATTCTGAAAGAGTTGTCCATTTGAGATAGGAGAGAGGGGGGCAGAACACAACCACTAAATAAATGAAGTCACAGTCTTTAGAATAAGATAAAAGCCAGCTGGAACCAGCTAAAACCAAGATGGCTTCTAGAATACTCCAGTCATTGACCTTTAGCACATTATACCTTCATGGTAATACTAAAAATAACTCCTCCTTATGTCATGACAGTTCAAGATGGACCATAAAAGGCCAAAAAGAATTCCCAATTCTTGGAAATCCCCACTCTTCCCAGAAAGAGCAGAACTATTCCTCTCACTCATTAGTATATGAAATAACTCAGCCCGTAAAAACAAAGCACCCCACACGCTGGGGCTGCTCCCACTTTCTGAGATGGTCAATGTGAGTTCTGTCTGTGGAATGTGTGTCTCTCTAAATAAACTTGCTTCACTTTACTTTGGTTCATTCTTGAATTCTTTCCTGAGCAAAGCCAAGGACCCTCACTTGAAGATCTGTCTTGGGGACTCACGTGGGTCCCAGGTTGTGATATTTCCTTCTGCAACACATTCCCACTTACTCTACATTTTCTCACTAACTTTCTTGCCTAGTTTCTCTAATCTATCTCCCATCCTCCTTATGTCCATAAAAGTACACTCACTAAGGTCACAAAAAGGCAGTAAATCCAAAGGATATTTTTAGCTTTCTTTTTTGTACTCTAAGTAGCAATCAGCAATGTGTAATACATTTCCTTGTAGCACTCCCTTCACAAGACCCTGTCACATGGCACTCTTTTTAATTCCCTCCTTTCACTCTGATAGCTAATTCAAATCTCTTCTGTTGATTTCTCATTTTTTACCCAAATACTAAATTTAGTAGGTCAAGTCATAGGCCTGACTGTCTCTTCTCACCCTGTGCTTTTCCCCTGGATGATCTAATCCACTCCCAGCACCATGTGAAAGTAACTCAAAAAATTACCTCTGTAGTCCCAACAGTCCTCTAAGTTCTAAGCCTTTACATCAATCACCTATCTGGCATATTTTGTCAAATATCTTTAAAGAACTTCAAATTAGAAAGACATCATTGAAAAATTGACTTTCTCCTTGAAACCAGGTTCTTTTCCATGGTTCTATTGCTGTGAAGGATATTATACAGTCAGATATGGAAGATGGAGACCTAAAAAACATACTGATTACCTTCTTCACATCATCTATCAATTTCTTTTCTAAATATCCATTCACTTTCCTCTAATCATTAATTCACTTCCCTCCATTCCTACGCCCATCATCTCATTCAGGCTACTGTTATCTCTCGCCTGGTATATAACAATAATAATAACTGTTAATCATCAGATAATCATCCCTTGGTATCATCTGTGGTCCTTTCTCATCCTGCCTCCAGAATGACTTTTGAATATTCTAAGCCTTTCCTGTTGTTCTAATATTCAGAGTCTTTAACCTGTAAGACCACATAGAACTTGACCCTGTCTCCACTTCCAGTCTCAACTTGGGCCTCTCTTCCATTTGTTGGACCCTTTCCAGCTTAATTGGCTTATTTCAGATCACTGAAGGACCCATGGCCCACTTTTCCATAGGATTTTCCCACATCCTATTCTTTCTATGGCTTCCTGGTGGCTCAGACAGTAAAGAGTCTGCCTGCAATGCAGGAGACCTGGATTCGATCCATGGCTTGGGAAGATCCCCTGGAGAAGGAAATGGCTACCCACTCCAGTATTCTTGCCTGGAGAATTCCATGGACAGAGGAGCCTGGCAAGTTACAGTCCATGGGGTTGCAAAGAGTCAGACATGACTAAGGGATTTTCACTTGACACCTCACTATTCTCTGCTGGGAAGAGTTTTCCTTCCTCTCCTCATTAAGTTTGTTTCATATTGACCTTCAGACTCTCTCCCCAGAAAACCTTTCCCTGAATTTTTGATTTAGTCAAATCCTCTGATTATTCTTACACAGTAACAAGTATCATTCTGACATAATACTTACAATAGTCTTAATTTTCATTCACCTTCCATTTTTTATTTTCTATTCCTTCATTGAAGTGTAAGTTCCACAAGTTCAGGAAACATGTCTATGTGTGTTCATATCACATTATACTGAAGTCGCTCAGTCATGTCCAGGCAATAGTGCTGGAGTGGATTGCCATTTTCTTCCCCAGGGGATCTTCCCAACCCAAGGCTTGAACCCAGGTCTCCTGCATTGTAGACAGATGCTTTACCATCTGAGCCACCAAGGATAGACACCTAAAAAATGCTTGCTCCATAAGCTCTCAGCATGTATTGGAAATGAAAAAATGAATGTATGAGTTATATAACATTATTTTTAAAAAGCCTGAAAACTGGATGCTAAACAATAACGACAAATAGCAGTTACAAAATATTTGTAATTTTTAAGAACAATATTCTGAAAACTTTTAATTTCACAAAGGAAAGTTTACTCGAAATTAATTGAATGAAAGAACAAAACTGATATGATATGCACCATCTTTACTTGTCTGTATAATAAGTTAAGCTCGGTACAAATACAACATTTTCATCAACACTAACAAATTGAAATGATCTAAATAACTTATATGCAGAGTACATCATGAGAAACGCTGGACTGGAAGAAACACAGCTGGAATCAAGATTGCTGGGAGAAATATCAATAACTTCATACATGCAGATGACACTACCCTTATGGCAGAAAGTGAAGAGGAACTAAAAAGCCTCTTGATGAACGTGAAAGTGGAGAGTGAAAAAGTTGGCTTAAAGCTCAACATTCAGAAAACGAAGATCACGGCATCCGGTCCCATCATTTCATGGGAAATAGATGGGGAAACAGTGTCAGACTTTATTTTTCTGGGCTCCAAAATCACTGCAGATGGTGACTGCAGCCATGAAATTAAAAGACGCTTACTCCTTGGAAGAAAAGTTATGACCAATCTAGATAGTATATTCAAAAGCAGAGACATTACTTTGCCAACTAAGGTCCGTCTAGTCAAGGCTATGGTTTTTCCTGTGGTCATGTATGGTTGTGAGAGTTGGACTGTGAAGAAGGCTGAGCGCCGAAGAATTGATGCTTTTGAACTGTGGTGTTGGAGAAGACTCTTGAGAGTCCCTTGGACTGCAAGGAGATCCAACCAGTCCATTCTGAATCATGGGAAATAGATGGGGAAACAGTGTCAGACTTTATTTTTCTGGGCTCCAAAATCACTGCAGATGGTGACTGCAGCCATGAAATTAAAAGACGCTTACTCCTTGGAAGAAAAGTTATGACCAATCTAGATAGTATATTCAAAAGCAGAGACATTACTTTGCCAACTAAGGTCCGTCTAGTCAAGGCTATGGTTTTTCCTGTGGTCATGTATGGTTGTGAGAGTTGGACTGTGAAGAAGGCTGAGCGCCGAAGAATTGATGCTTTTGAACTGTGGTGTTGGAGAAGACTCTTGAGAGTCCCTTGGACTGCAAGGAGATCCAACCAGTCCATTCTGAAGGAGATCGGCCCTGGGATTTCTTTGGAAGGAATGATGCTAAAGTTGAAACTCCAGTACTTTGGCCACTTCATGCGAAGAGTTGACTCATTGGAAAAGACTCTGGTGCTGGGAGGGATTGGGGGCAGGAGGAGAAGGGGATGACAGAGGACGAGATGGCTGGATGGCATCACAGACTCGATGGACGTGAGTCTGGGTGAACTCCGGGAATTGGTGATGGACAGGGAGGCCTGGCGTGCTGCGATTCATGGGGTCGCAGAGTCGGACACGACTGAGCGACTGAACTGACCTGAACTGAAATAAATTTCATCTCAAAAGGATAGTAAAGAACTTTCCATATATCTCACAAGAATCAACATTCACAATCAATGAAGTTGTACAGTATGATGAAAAGAGCAACAACCTGTTAGCCAAAGAACCTAAAACTTAATTTCAATTATATCTTTAATAGCTTGCCACTGAGCAAGTTTCTTCATTTTTATTATAAATAGTTTATAAAATAAAGTCATAATTTATACATTCTGCCAGCTCCAACATTGTATGAATAAATAATTATTTTCTTGCTGGTACCAGGATCTCTACTGAGGGTCCTGACCCTCTGGAGTTCTACCAGATCAGTTGCTCAGAAATGGCCTAAACATGCAAATGGCCTATGCTACATTATCGCAAATGAGAGGACATTTCAGAACATGTGTGTTTCTTAAATTTTTTATTTCAGTTCTGTTATATATGATGAAATTTCAAGGGTAATGGCCTAACTGCCCAAAATAATACCTTTTTTTCCCTCCTGATTTAAGTCTAGGAAAGAGATTTAATGCAACTTTAGTCAAGATGCAGTCAAAAAGTAAACCCTATCCCTCCACTCCAGATATAAAAGAATGAGAGATAAAATGAGGTGGATGACACTGGAGCTGATTATACAGAGTGAAGTAAGCCAGAAAGAAAAACACCAATACAGTATACTTACACATATATATGGAATTTAGAATGATGGTAATGATAAACCTGTACGCAAGACAGCAAAAGAGACACAGATGTATAGAACGGCCTTTTGGACTCTGTAGGAGAGGGAGAGGGTGGGATGGGTTGGCAGAGTGGCAGTGTAACATGTGTGATATCATAAGTGAAATGAATCGCCAGTACAGGTTTGATGCAGGATGCAGGATGCTTGGGACTGATGCACGGGGATAATCCAGAGAGAGGGTGTGGGGCGGGAGACAGGTTTGATGCAGGATGCAGGATGCTTGGGACTGATGCACAGGGATAATCCAGAGAGAGGGTGTGGGGCAGGAGGGGGGAGGTGGGGGTCGGGATTGGGAGTTCATGTACACTCGTGGCTGATCCGTGTCGATGTGTAGCAAAACAAATACAGTATTGTAAAGCAAAACAAACTAAAAAAATAAAAATTAATTAAAAAAATATATATAGCCATGCTCAAGCACAAGATAAAGATGTCTGTTGACTAGAAATAAAACCAAAACAAATTAAGTGGCACTGAAGCCACCAGCATGCTGGACTCCAGTTCTGGAAGCATGTTAAAACAACCTAGAGATTTTATTGTTCAGGAAAATGACAACAGTCAGGAGTCAGAGCTTGCCTAATATACTGGAGGACTAGATACAGTTTTGGAAAGACACAGGGCAAAGGAGGTAAAAACTACAGTCTCAGACCAGATAGTGGGTGAGAATATCCTCTGACTTAGTGATGGTACCTGCATTATATCTCATGGCACCTTGGTTAAGGAGCCTTAGCTTGCAGTTCAAGACCAAGCAATATTCTGGGAGCTGTGGGCAACTGAAAACTCTCTAGAAAGACTAGTAACAAAATCAAATTTTAAGGGAAATATTGATATCAAGTGAAACTTGGAAAGTAATTTAAATATGTTTATGATATTCAAAAAGATAAATCAAGGAACATCCATAAAAAGAGCAAAAAATGTGGAATTAAAATGAGCTTAAGTGAAAAAAGAGAAGAATAAAAACATAATTTATTAGAAATTCTAAATAAGGAGATATTTCACTGAGAAAATCTAAACTGATATTATATCAGTAGGCACAGCAGCATTTTTTGACAAAATTTGAAAGTTGACAATAAGGCGATGTCTCCTTTAGGCTTGGTGTTAGTTCCTTAAGACCAGAAATTTTTATTCATTTCTACGACAAATATTTATTGAAAAAATTTTTTGCTTAGCAACCTCAAAATAAACCTTTTTTTAAAATATAAATTTATTTATTTTAATTGGAGGTTAATTACTTTACAATATTGTATGGGTTTTGCCATACATCAACATGAATCCACCACAGGTATACATGTGTTCCCCATCCTGAACCCCCCTCCCTCCTCCCTCCCCGTACCATCCAAGCAACTTTTCTTTAACTTATTTGTTATCAAAAGTTGAAAGTTAAAGGCATAATTTCCTTCATTAAGTAACCTCATTAAAAGGTAGGTGTCAGAAATATTTTTTACTTTTCTATTATATCAAATCTATCTTATAACTTCATAATATACAGAATGTATCTTATTGTCTTGAGAGATATTTTAGTTTCTTGATGCAAAATTCTCTATATTTTATAAAAGAATGAATTGATTACTCCTAAATGAACCCATTTATTTCCCAGATTATTTTACTTTTCAACTTAATCCAGAGACTAGAAGACTATATGCCTCCACCAAAATGTAAGTTTGAGTGCAAAGTTTTTATAAATTCATTAAATATATATTGAAGTGTTAAATGGTTTTCTAATAATACCCTAGTTTTAGAATATAGCAAGAATTGAAATTGCTGATGCTTTTATTATAAGTCCTATTATATAATTTTAAATGTTTAAAAGCATCATATGTTTCTCTAAGAATTTAAAGCAAAAATAAATTTGGGTTATTTGGACAGAAGAAACTATCTCAAATGAACTTACACAGGAAGAGGAATTTATTCTAAGAGAACAGAAAAGTGAAAGTGGCTGAGTCATGTCTGACTCTTTGTGACCCCATGGACTATACGGTCCACAGAATTCTCCAGGTCAGAATACTGGAGTGGGTAGCCTTTCTCTTCTCCAGGGGATCTTTCCAACCCAGAGATGGAACCCAGGTCTCCCTCATTGCAGGCAGATTCTTCACCAGCTGAGCCACAAGGGAAGCCCAAGAGAACAGAGGTGCACTTAGAAGCCAGGGACTGAGACACAAAAGCCCACTGAGACAGTCTCAGGCACCTCTGTGTCTGTTCCTTCCCAGCAGTTGCTTCATTTTCCCCAGCCTGCACTCCAGTTTTCTCAAGTCTCCATGTGCCATGGTGAAAAATGAGACTTCACAATTGTTTTATTACATTCAAGTTCCCATCCACCAAAACTGGAAAACACAATCCAAATTCCTATAGACAGTTCCACTTTGAACCTTAAGTAGATGTTCCTCCTTAAGCCAATCAACTGGGGCCAGACAGACCATAGTTGGGCCCCGAGATTTTATTACAGTTTACTGGGTTTGGTCATATGTTTTAGTCACAAAGAACCCTTGGGGAAAGTGAAGGGGTTTTGGTAAAGACAAATGAAGCTGATAGACCTTCTAGATATAGGGTCAAAAGTTTTCTAATAAGGAAAGATTAAGGACCTGGCAATGAATTTGCTGTTAATTCAGCCTCATGCAGTGGGAACCTACTTAGGCTGACAAGACCTTTCTCATGCAAGGCAGATAACGCGGTTACTGCCAAGGGTATTTCTCAGTACTGATACTTGGTGGCTGTTGTCTACAGCTGTGTGTGTGTGTGTGTGTGTGTGTGTGTGTGTGTGTTTGGGGAGGAAAAAGTTTTCTTCTGCCCAAATAATTCAAACTGATTTAAGAATCAAATTCTTAAGAATTTGGGAGAAGAATACAGTTTCCTCTACTTTTCCAGATTCTTCTGGTTGGTCTAAGAATTAAACTGTCATGAGACAGATTAACAAGAAAATATCAAACAACAGTTTAATTGCATGTATCATGGGACAGACCCAGGGAAACTGAGTAACTCAGCAAAATGACTGAAACTCTTATCTTAAACACCATTTCAACTAAAGACCAAGGAGGATCTTGTGGATAATGGTTTGGGACTTCGAAAGAGAAGAAGGCAACTGACAAGAAAACAGAAGAGCAAGTGTTTGGTAACAAATGTTTCCTGGGCCATGAAGAGACCATAGGACACAAAGAAGAATGTTAACAGACTTTGCTAGGTTCTTCCTTGTCTATACATGCAGTTCATATTATAGTTATCTATTGACAGCTCATTTCCTGGTAGAGTTTTTCTATCTACATTCTTTGACCAATTAAGGGGAAAGTCAAAGGTTCTTCTGAGTCTTTGGGGCCATGATTTTTTTTTTTTTTTAGCTCAAAATAATCTGCATGACAAAGAGACATACTTTGGGGTGACAAATTTTGCTTTTCTACAGAATATATGTATATAGGATTGCAAGGAGATCCAACTAGTCCATTCTGAAGGAGATAGGCCCTGGGATTTCTTTGGAAGGAATGATGCTAAAGCTGAAACTCCTGTACTTTGGCCAGCTCATGCGAAGAGTTGACTCATTAGAAAAGACTCTGATGCTGGGAGGGATTGGGGGCAGGAGGAGAAGAGGACGACAGAGGATGAGATGGCTGGATGGCATCACTGAGTCGATGGATGTGAGTCTGAGTGAACTCGGGGAGATGGTGATGGGCAGGGAGGCCTGGTGTGCTGCGATTCATGGAGTCACAAAGAGTCAGACATGACTGAGCAACTGAACTGAACTGAACACTTACATACACAGATATATACATATTTATATATATATATATTTATACACACATATATAACAAACATATATTATAAATGGGAAAGTATATTATAAATATATAAATAAATCTAAAACAATGATATGATCTAATATAAATATTTTAAACATGAAAAAATTAAATTTTATTTGAATTTAATAAAAAAAGAGAGGAAATAACTAGTCTTTTCAGATAAATACAGCTCATTAAAAATACATGATTTTGTAGCATCCTTCTAAGTTTCAGGAAAAAAAGATTATCTGAAATACTGATATTAGAACAATTATGGCATTTACAAAATACTTCTACAGTTCAGACACCTTTGATTTTCTTTCTCTCGTGAAAGAGGAATTGATTAGCATTCTCATGTTTCTGCCTATCTCATCTCTCCTTTATATTTCAATCTCTGAAAATTGTAATTATCTTTACTTTGTCTGTACAAACGAAAAACATTCACATTCTGATCTGCTATCACAATTTCTTTTATTATTTAGTCTTTCATTATTCAGTTTTCATATTTTAGTGGGTTAAATATTTACTAAAAAATTTAGACCTTTAAAGCCATTTACCATAGCTCCTCCCTTGTTATATTTCATCTTTAGATGCAGTTTATATCATTCTGGATTCAGGTTTATTTGACTTTTTTTTCCCCCCTTTTCTCCAGAGGGATTTATAGGTAGCATATGACCTTTCCTCCTTGAAAAAAAACCTCTCTGTGGCATTTATTATCAAAATATGACTTGGATGAATACAATAAACTTGTGTCACACTTTTAACCCTTCAGTAATATGTGGACATTTCTTCAATAACATTGTGGGAAAGAAATGAAGTCACTTGAATATGCTCCCCTCTTGGGTAATATTATTTTTTGACTGGATGAACCGAAGAATTTTTTAACTTTTGAGGTCAATGACTTACCTGGGATGAGTCTCAGTTCCTATAATTCTGAATCAATTTGTCTTTGTATACAAGTATTCCTTTCATTGATCAATCTAGTCTTTATAGTTCAGACAAACTTTCAATCAATTAGGTCTTTAAAAACCTTTTTTCCTATTTCATTTGCTCAGTTCTCTACTTCAAAGACTTGTACTTCTATGCTGGATTGTCCTTGTGTCCATTGGTGGAATATTATATATTATTTCCTAGAGCTAATTTAATCTTTAACATTTTTTTCTGTATTCAGTGTGATTGATATTGTCCCTTAAACTATTTTAGATATTATCAGATTAAAAATCAAAAATACTGGAGCAGACTTCCCTCCATTGGCAGGCAGATTCTTAACCATGGGACCACTATGGAAGTCTGAGCACCACAGCTAGAGAGTAGCCCCTGCTTGCTACAGCTAGAGCAAGTCCACTCACAGCAGTGAGGAAAGACCCAACACAGCCATAAATAAATAAGTAAATACAATTTTTTAAAAATACTGAGTCTCAGCACTTCCTGCATGTGTCTAAAATGATTTATTTTCTGGAAGGGACAAGAAAACCTACTTTTAATTAAAAACAAAGAAACAAAAATTTCTCAGGTAGTTTTATTCAGACTGGAAATCACTGGCCTTTAACCACTCTCTTTCTTGTGTCCTCAAAGCCAGGGAACTTCTCAGTTCAGTTCAGTACATTTCAGTCTCTCAGTCATGTCTGATTCTTTGCAACCACATGGACTGCAGCATACCAGGCTTCCCTGTCCATCATCAACTCCCAGAGCTTACTCAAACTCATGTCCATTGAGTTGGTGATGCCATCCAACCACCTCATCCTCTGTCATCCTCTTCTCTTGCTTTCAATCTTTCCCAGCATTAGGGTCTTTTCCAAGGAGTCAGTTCTTCGCATCAGGTGGCCAAAGTATTGGAGTTTCAGTTTCAACATCAGTCCTTCCGATGAATAGGCAGGACTGATTTCCTTTAGGATGGACTGGTTTGATCTCCTCGCAGTCCAAGAGACTCTCAAGAGTCTTCTCTAACACCACAGTTTAAAAGCATCAATTCTTCAGTGCTCAGCTTTCTTTTAGTCCAACTCTCACATCCATACATGACTACTGGAAAACCATAACTTTGACTAGACAAACCTTTGTTGGCAAAGTAATGCATCTGCTTTTTAAATATACTGTCTAGGTTGAACATAGCTTTTCTTCTAAGAAGCAAGCATCTTTTAATTTCATGGCTGCAGTCACCATCTGCAATTATTTTGGAGTCCAAGAAAATAAAGTCTGACACTGTTTCCATTGTTTCTCCGTCTATTTGCCATGAGCTGATGGGACTGGATGCCATGATCTTCATTTTCTGAATGTTGAGTTTTAAGCCAGCTTTTTCACTCTCCTTTTTCACTTTCATCAAGAGGCTCTTTAGCTCCTCTTCATTTTCTGCCATAAGGGTAGTGTCATCTGTGTATCTGAGATTATCGATATTTCTCCCAACAAATTTGATTCCAGCTTGTGCTTCATCCAGCCTGGCATTTCACATGATACACTTTACATATAAGTTAAATAAGCAGAGTGATAGTATACAGCCTTAATGTATTCCTTTCCCAATTCACAACCAGTCCATTGTTCCATGTTCAGTTATAACCATTGCTTCTTGAACAGTTAAAATTTACTGGGAACTCCTTGGTGTCTCCTCAGTTAGCTCCTTATCAATATATCAGCACCAGCCATGGTACAGTCACCATACAATCAGGTCAGCTAAAAGTCAGACAGTGTCATGGCCAGAGAACTCTCATATGTGAATATCCGAGAGGAATAATAAGGGACACTCAACACATGGAAGTGGTCCAGAATTACACGGCTGAAGGCTCTCGGAGAAACATCTTATTCATAATTTTGCTGAGGCCATATTTTCTGATCCTTATCGTTGTCTATTAATACCATGAACTGAAGTCATAAAGATGTCAGGATCATATTTTCCTCCTTTTTTAAAATATTTCTCTAAAATTTCAAATAAAGGAAAAACCTAGGGTATTCAGTCATACCAGTTTTTGATTCAAAAGTTAAAAGCACTGCAGAGAAATTTTCCCCCAGTGCTCTGAACTCTTTGTTTATAGATATCACATCTGAAATAGATAAGAGGTCAGATAGGAAGAACATTGTAGGAACAGTGTTCTGTTTGGCCAGGATTGCTTATTACCTGAGGTGACAAACGGCCTGGAGTCAGGCTCATTTTATACTTTTGCCTGACCCTTCAGGATACTTGTTTTCCTTCTTCTTTGATTGGACGTGCTTAGCTGTATGATTCATGTGATTTAGCTGAGGCTATAAACACAGCCTGCTCACATCATTCCCCAACATGTCATCCTTCAAAGCTACAGAGACACCTCTGCCCTGGGAAATGCATGGCAGTCCTCTGCCTCCACCCTGATAAGAATTACAGGATGACCAGTGCCTGTAATCTCTCACTGAGTCAACATGTTTTTGACTTTCTGAAGTTTAATTTCTCTTGAAAAGAAAGTGTCTGTATCTCACATAACCTAATGTCAACATTGCCCTAGAGACAGTAGATTTAGAGAAAGAAGTAAAATCAGAATTACAGAAACTCTGGTTTTTGCCAGTTACCCAAGAGCACCTTATTCACCTGTCTGATAGTTTTCACCATTGTTAAGAGTTTGTTTTCACTTAGCCTCTGGATTCTCATTTTGGTATCATTGGAACCAGTGCTGTATGCTGAGGGCTACATCAGTCTTTGTTCTTAGTTACTATTTCCTTCCCAGGCAAGAGACGTTGAAGGTCAGAGTTGGCACAGAAGCAATAGTTATGAATAGAAGACATAACAGAGAGAAATACAGAAGTGAAAAGCATTTGGACTTGAGAGAGCTGACGGGGGAAGAAAGGTCAGATGTGATTTCAGGTTAGGTGACAGCATAGATCATGTGTCTCTAACTGAAAATAAAAACCTGGAAGAACAGGTATTAAAGGAAGATGGAACTTTAAGTTCAGTCTTGTATGGATTTTAGGTACCTGAAGAACATCCCAGTAGAAGTGTTTACTGGCAATTTTATATGTTAGGGTCTTAAATTCCAGTAACCTTAGAATGTGAATGTGTTTGGAAATGACATCTTTTAGAGGTAATTAGTGAAGAAGAGGTCATACTAGAGTAGAGTAAACCTTCAATCCGCTATGACTAAAATCATTTTATAAGGGACAGATTTGGACACAGACACACACAAGAGATGAACACCTTGTGAAGATGAAGGTAGAAACTGGGTGATGCTTCCAAATAACAAAGAACACCAAAGATTTCTAGAAAGCCACTAGAAGTTAACAAAGAAATGTGAAACAGAGTCTCCAGTACAGCTCTCAAAAGGAACCAATTTTCTGACTCTTTGATCTTGGATTTCTAGCTTTCAGAACTGAGAGATGATAAATTTCTATTGTTTACGCTATTCAATTTGTGCTTCTTTGTTACAGTAGCCATAGCAAGCTAATACGCTCTCCACCTCATCCTCATCTCTATTTTGAAATCACTGGTAATAAAACAAACCAATACCAAACCAGGAAGCTCCATGACATCAAAGGTCATGTTGCCATTGTTTGCCATAGTTCCCCTCAGCACCTAGAACCATGCATAATACATAACAGGTAGTTGATAATTATGTTTTCAGTGATTGGTTAAATTTATTCAACCCATTTGCCAGTGACCATACACATACTATTTTTAACTTCTGCAGCACTTGTGCAAGTTAGACACTGTTAGCCTCACTTTGATGACTATAGAAACTATGATTCAGGAAAAATAATGTATGAGACAAAATGATCATAGACTTTAGAGATAAAACGCTCTCAGATTGAGACATGTCCATGTCACTCAGTTATGGCATAATTCTAAGCAATTGGTTTAAATGGTGTGATCTGTAAAACAAGGATGTTAATACTGCAGGTGGTGACTGCAGCCATGAAATTAAAAGACACTTACTCCTTGGAAGGAAAGTTATGACCAACCTAGACAGCATATTAAAAAGCAGAAACATTACTTTGCCAACAAAAGTTCATCTTGTCAAGGCTATGGTTTTCCCAGTAGTCATGTATGGATGTGAGAGTTGGACTGTGAAGAAAGCTGAGCGCCAAAGAATTGATGGTTTTGAGTGTGGTGTTGGAGAAGACTCTTGAGAGTCCCTTGGACTACAAGGAGATCCAACCAGTCCATCCTAAAGATCAGTCTTTGGTGTTCATTGGAAGGACTGATGCTGAAGCTTAAACTCCAATACTTTGGCCACCTCATGCAAAGAGCTGGCTCACTTGAAAAGACCCTGATGCTAGGAAAGATTGAGGGCAGGAGGAGAAGGGGACGACAGAGGATGAGATGATTGGATGGCATCATCGACTCAATGGACACGAGTTTGAGTAGACTCTGGGAGTTGGAGATGGATAGGGAGGCCTGGCATACTGTGGTCCATGGGGTCGTGAAGAGTTGGACACGACTGAGTGACTGAACTGAACTGAATAATACATACTTCAAAGGGTCATGAGGATGAAATGAAATACCATACAAGAAACCACATAGAGCAGATGACACACAAAATTTCTTTCTTTCTTTCTTTTTTTTGCTAGTGTTCTAGGAAGAGCACTTAACATAAGCACCTCCCTCTTAATTTCTGCTGGGTACCATACAGTATTATTAATAATAGGTACAGTACTATGCAACAGAACTCTAGAACTCTTTCATCTTCCTTAACTGAAACTTTATATATCTTAAATAAACAACTTTCCCCTCCTCTCTTTAGCGCCTAGCAACCATCATTCTACTCCCTGCTTCTATGAGTTTGACTATTTTGAAGACTTCATATAAGTGGAATCATGTAGTATTTGTCCTTCTATGATTACTTTATTTCAATTAGCATAATGTCTATCCATGTTGTTGCAAATGGCAGTATTTCCTTCATTTTTAAAGCTGAGTAACATTCTACTCTATGTATAGACCACATTTTCTTTTATTACCCGAAGTCAGACATTTTGATAAACAGCTGAGTCAAAGTTAAAGCTCTGATGTATTGATTCCAACCCTCTATTATTCTCTTTAGAGCAAGCCACAAGGCTGAGTATATCTTGTCTATTCTTTACCAAATGAACAACCTCTAGAAATTAAAACTCCATTTGTAATGGTGAGGCTTAAACTTTCTACCTTCTCTCTGAGAGGACTTCACATGATTGAGAGTTCTTTGTTGTTGGAAGCAGAGAGCTTCAGCCTGGGAGGAATACACCACAGAAAACGAAATGAATATCAGCAGCTAGGTAGGACCAAGTGATCAACACCCATGTGTTGCAAAGTGTAATGAGTGGACCCCGAAGGTCCACAGAGGCCCATCTCTTTGAAGAGGCAGCTCAGCCAAGCGCACAGAGCCTTCAACTTTCTCCAAAACTTTTGTTCCAGGCCTTACTACAATGGAAGAATGAAGTTTATTGGCATGTTGCTACTTTCACACCAAAAAATCACCATAACATTTTCAATTTTGCCTATTTATTTTTATGCCAAGAAGCATAAAATACAGTTGAAATACATTAGCGACCAATCATCACCCAGCATCCTTCTCCTTTATTGCCAAGAATTTTCTCATTAAAGATGACTAAGATCAATATTCCAGTGCTTGGATGCAAACTGGTACAGAGACTGTCATGAGTCACACTCAAGCTCAGCAGATCAAGAGAATGCGGTCTGCTTTATTTATTTGTTTAAATCAAGCATAACATTTGAAATTCAAAGCATACATTAAATTATTTTCTCTTAAACAAATTTGAGCTAAAGTGTATTTAAGGGAGGCTCATTTAACAGATGAAGTATTTAATTGTGCCTCTTCCTTTTCTCTTTAACATATGTTTATGCCCAAGGAGGGTAGTATATCAATTCAGTATCTGCAATAATCCAGCCAGAAGAAAAGAAAAGATGATTCCATACTTACATGATGCTTTCTTTGCATACCAAGAAATGAAAGTCTCTTTCCAAACTGCTCTGTTTCATTTGGTGAACAAAATAGAGCTCCCTGAAACATTGGAAAATGAACTCACATAGAGTGTTGAGAACCTGCTGTTAATCAATGCTTTCTCCCAGAATGTGAAAAACACGCGCACATCATTCCCTTTTCTTTTCTGCCCTTAGCCCTCCTCCCTCTTGCATTTTAATGAGGTTCACTGTACTATTTCCATTATCCTGATTTTAGGATTTCACAGGTAGAAGATGAATGGCTGTGCAATCCTGGCCTCCTTGGTATGTGACAGATACTGGGTTTTAATAAACTCCACAAGGAAAATGCTCATTGAATTTTAGCAAATATTTTATGCAAAAATTATTACAACCGTGCTGATGCTGAGAAGAAACACTATAACAGCACTATATTTAATGCTCCTTCTGCATCCAAACTCCCAAAATGCAAACATAGATAATTGATAACAAGTTTGGATATAGAAAAAAAAAAAAAGCTCAGCAGTAAGGGAACATCTGCAGTGTTATATGCTAGGGGAGGCTATTAATAGACTCTTACCGGCTTCAGCCTGGGGAATGAAGAAAGAAGTTAAATCTTGTATATCTATAGAAGCTTCCTTTTTAAAATGGCTTTCTCTATCTCTCTGTATGTGTGTGCCTGTATTTGTACAATTCCAGTATTTTTTTCTCATAAATAGCAAGTCAGGCTTTTGAGTGTTATATAAAAGCAGTGACACTGAAGAAAAATGTATTTATTCATTCACTCAACTCTAACTGGCATGTCCCCAACCTTCACCAACTTTGGAGAGGAAATCAGCTTACACTGATCTCCCAAATGTTGTTTCTGATCCTGCAGATGCTCACGTGAGAAAAATCCAGTCTTTCCACAGATTCTCTTGTTCAAATGGTTCCAAGCTAGCTCACAAGTGCCTGAGAATCAGGTCTGGTCAGCTTTTAGCCCACCAGGGACCATATGAATTGTCCTTGAAGGCAGTGTTGATATCCACTGGCCACAATGCTAGTCACATAGAAAATGTGTTGCTTCTGTGGTCCCTGGTGAAGAACTCTGTACCTCCCAAATCCGTGAAACAGTCAAGGATGGGAAATGGAGTAGAGAGACAGGAGGAGATGGGTCTATGATAAAGTTTCCTCATCTGTAATGGTTTGTGGTAGCAAAGCAGTCCTCTGCTGCTGCTGCTGCTAAGTCGCTTCAGTCGTGTCCGACTCTGTGCGACCCAGAGACGGCAGCCCACCAGGCTCCCCCGTCCCTGGGATTCTCCAGGCAAGAACACTGGAGTGGGTTGCCCTTTCCTTCTCCAATGCATGAAAGCAAAAAGTGAAAGTGAAGTTGCTCAGTCATGTCCGACTCTAGCGACCCCATGGATTGCAGTCCTCAAAGATGTCTAAATCCTAATCCCTGGAACCTATAAAGAGGTTACCTTACCAGAGAAAGGGGACTTAGCATATGTGATTAAGGTTAAGGACCTTGAGATGAGTGGACTATTCTGGAGCTCATCTAATTGCATGAGTCCTTCAGAGCACAGAATCTTTCTCAGCCAAGGTCAGAGTCAAAGTGAGATATGACAAAGGCAGAAAGATCAAAGGCATATCACGTTGCTGGCTTTGAAGGTAGAAGAAGGCCATGAGCCAAAATATGCAGGCATCTTCAGAAGCTGGAGGAGGCAAGGAAACAGATTCTCCTCCAGAAAGGAAGGCAACCCTCCGAACACCCTGACTTTCACTCAGTGACACTTGTGTTTAATTTCTGGCTTACAAAATTACAAGTGCTGCTTAAGCCTCTGACTCTATGATATGATAATTTGTAATGGCAGCAATCGAAAACAAATACAGAGTTATCCTGGTTTAGCAGTCTGACTCTTTTCTTCTGTCATTATCAGAGACTAGTGCCTTCAATCAGGCTACTGCCTCCTGTTGACAATGGGCTCACTCGTCAGAGGTCAGACCAAACCCAGATGGAGAGGGACACTGGCTTCCATCATATAAGCTCAGACAGAGGTGGGCATCAAGCCAACCTGTGACAGCTCTTTCTAGTCACTCATCCTGTGGCACAAACTCATCAACAATTTCCTGACTGTCGGAAGTAGCAAATTCCTGATTTCAGAATCAACACTGCTTTTTAACCTTCACCTTTAATCCTGAAATCAATCTTCAAGTCAAATTCTGCGTGCTCAGCTTCTTCACAGCATCTGCAACCTGAACTTCTGTGCACCTTTACCACTAGAATACTGTGGGGATTTATTGTGCCACTTCCAGCCATAACCCCTTAACTCTCCCTGCTTGTTAATCAGCAACACGTAACCAGACTAGAAGCATCTGCCCAAGCACCTCCCTCAGTTACTTCTAATCTAGTGTTTCGAAGTCATGTTAAACATATAGGCACATAATTGTGGGGTTTCTCCAAGAGGAAAGCAGTATGTCCAGGCTTTATCTAGGCAGTGACCCGCCAGTAGCTAGACACCCAGAGTACCATGCATGGACATTTCTCCCATCCCTGGTTTTTAATCTAAGAGTATTTGAACACTTGCATTTGAAAATTTTCTCTTTCTTTCTGTCTCCTTTCTCTAACACACAACACACGAGTTAGCGCATCTGTTTCCACTGATCAGGTCCACTGGATGTTTACTGTGCTTTCACTTTACAGTTTGCATAACCTTATATACAGCATTCAGAGAAGGCAATGGCAACCCACTCCAGTACTCTTGCCTGGAGAATCCCCATGGACAAAGAAGCCTGGTAGGCTACTGTCCATAGGGTCACAAAGAGTCGGACACGACTGAGCGCCTAAGAACACACACACGTGCAATAATACCATAGATCAACTGGTAAAACATGAGTGGTGAGAAACAATTATAATTCAAAAAATCTTTTCTGAAAAAAAATATAGTAATTGTACCTGTTCCTGTCTCTGCCACATCTCCTTACTTTACATGTGTGTCCGATTCTTTGCTACCCCATGGACTGTAGCCTATCAGGCTCCTCCGTCCATGGGATTTTCCAGGCAAGAGTGCTGGAGTGGATTGCTATTTCCTTCTCCAGAGGATCTTCCCGACCCAGGAATAGAACCTGGGTCTCCTGCATTGCAGGCAGATGCTTTGCCGTCTGAGCCACCAGGGAAGCCCATATATAATTTATTTGTTTGTTTCTGTATTTGGTTGTGCCAGGTCTTAGATGTGGCACTTAGGATCTTTGATCTTGGTTACACCGTGCAGAATCTTCTAACTGTGGCATGCAGGAGCTTTAGTTGTGGCATGCGAATCCTAGTTGCAGCATATGGGATCTAGTTCCCTTACTGGAGATCAAACCCAGGTTCCCTGCATTGGGAGAGTGGAGTCTTAGGCACTGGACCACCCAGGAGGTCCCCACATCTCCTTACTTTTCATGACAACCATATGAAAGGAACAATTACAACTATCTATAAATTTTCAGGAAGAAAACTGATATCCACATGTATTAACTCACTGAAAGTCTCATATTAGTAACATTGAACCAGGTTCTCAACCTTGGTTCTCATCACTCATTTATATAATTCTTTCTACTCTTTCATTCCTCTTGACCTGGTTCCACCTGAAGATGAGATAGCCATTTATCTAGACAAGCATCTTGATTAGATTCATGATCCTTTCATTAAAAAAAAAATAAATCTTAAACCTATATCAAACAAATGAAATTGCTCTTAATCGGGACATAGAATAACAGCATTACAAATCCTTGCAACAACTACAAACTTGAACTCCTGCAACCCCAGCCTTATCAGCTGCCAACCAAGTAGATATGCTATTCGTGAAATAATTTTTATTTTATGACCCTACCCATTAGCTACCAAGGACACTTGAATTTAAGCAGTATTATTTTTGTAGTTGTTGTCTTAGTTGCTTTAACTCAACATTAAAGGACCAAAGAAGAAACAGCTCTGTGAAAGTTTATATTTAACCTCATGTCAGATGCTCTGGAGAACAGAGACTTCTTTATTAGATCCCAAAAGACAAATTTCAGAATTTGGAAATGCTGTGCTCCTTCTAAATATTACCTAGTTTTTCAACTTTTGGAGACTCTAAATCTCATAAACAACTATGTTTCCCACGCTGCTTTGGCCTTTAAGGAAGTTTTAAATCAAATTTGCAGGCAAGTTGCAGGATCATAGGGTATGTTTGCTGTGTCACAATTTTAGTCTTTTATCACAGTAGTTTTTCTTTTATCATCTTCATCTTTTCCCCTTCATCTTGCCTACATCATTTATTATTCCTGTGTTTTAGTTGTATGCATTTTAATAATCTTAAAACTTTTATGGAACTTGGTGGTTAAAAGAGATAAGATAAATTTCTGGTTTTGTAAAGTCAATTTAATAATCAAATCATATAGCTTTTTACATTTCTCTCTTAATACTAACATAAAGCTTGTATAATCCTAAAATGATATGATTGCTATTTGAGGGGTTATCTTTTATGAATGCCCACTGATCCAGCTGAGATTTAAAAGAGGTTTAGGGGGGGGGAAAAAAAGAGGTTTAAGGAAAACTCTGCAAGATAAAGATTGCTGGAAAGAATTGTGCTATCTCATATTATGTAGGTTGTGCTTCAAGTGTGTAGAGGGTTGAAGTTTTATTTTGAACTGAGATTATAGATATAGCCTTTGGAATTGATTAATGTGAGTCAAGTCCCAAATTCTACATCCTCCTCCCGCTTACTGTATGCCTAAGCTGTAATCTACTCTCTGCTTGCATTTCTGTTTTCATTATTAAAAATATTAAGTTGTTTGGATGATTAAGTAAGATAATGCATGCAAAGCATTTAGCACAGTGCCTGGCATAGAGTAAGTTGACAAATGAAAGCTATTATTGTTATTATCATTAGAATGGTTGCTTTCACAAAATAATAAATGTTAGTTATTATTGTTAGCACTATTATTATCTCAGAACATAAGAGTGGCCCACAGGGACACCTGAAAGCAAGGATAGGACTTTACTCAGAGCTAGAATGGATCTACTCTAATGTCACACAATTATGTGATAGAAGCTCCAGATTTTTCATGTCAGTAAATTAAAGAAGCAGAACCTTTTGAGGGCAAGACTTATCAAACACCTACCAGAATCATGGTATAACTTTAAATTAGCTTCTATAACATGTATACATTTGAAAGCACCCTTAGAAACCCCTCAGGATTGATTAGCTTCAAAGTGAACCCCCATACAACTAAGTGGTTTAACTTGTTGGATAGAGTTATTTAGTTTGCTATCTGCTGACAAAGCAATTGTGTCAAAAATGATTTTAGCTTTGGCACACATCAAACATAAAAACCCTTCTTATTACTATCCATCAACTGAACTGCTTCTGGAGAATATTAGAGGAACATGTGTAAAGAACATTGTATTTGTTTTTCTATTTATCAGTCTGTTTATCTAAGTGAAAGTGAAAGTCACTCAGTCATGTCCAACTCTTTGCGACCCCATGGACTATACAGTCCATGGAATTCTCCAGGCCAGAATACTGAAGTGGGTAACCGTTCCCTTCTCCAGGGGATCTTCCCAATCCAAGGATCAAACCCAAGTCTCCCACATTGCAGGCAGATTCTTTACCAACTGAGCCACAAGGGAAGCCCCCAAATGCTGAAGTGGGTAGCCTATCCTTTCTCCAGCAGATCTTCCCGACCCAGGTCTCCTGCACTGTAGGCAGATGCTCTACCAACTAAGCTATCAGGGAAGCCCCTATTTAGCTTTTCATTTATTTATAGTTTGTTTTGTTTTTTTTACTTAAATGAATTTAAAAAAAGTGAGAAATTACGAGTCAGACTTTCGTTTAGGAATATATTTTTCCCAGAGTAGTAAGAGTTCCAAAACATTGCAGATCAATTATGCCATATGTGAAAATATCTTGACACTTTATTCTTCTTAGGGCAAATGTCATTTCCCAAATCTTTCTCAGTCCTAAAAGTAACCAATGTTTATTAAAAGAAATGAATTTCAGCCAATATGACACATGCATTTTCATACATATGATTTTTACACTTAACTGATGGTTTCATTCACAGTAGGGACTCTTCCTTCCTGTTTTGTTCACTTCTGAATGGCCAGTGCCTAGAATGGGCTTATACATGGTGGGCAACTATTCATTGAATGAATAAATGAATGAATAGATACATAGCACATCAACCTGAGAAAGCAATAAATAATACTTATGATCACAGTGCTAATTAACAATACTTTCAGTAGAATATGATGAGATCCCTTCTGTGGACAGTTAAATAAACAGCAAAATTGGATATAATGCTGTATGACTCATTTCCATATTTTCCAAAGTGACATTGTCAATGATATCACTGTTTCCAAAATACAGGTATCATGAACTTGGCATATCTAGAACAAATATTTACTTAACAAATCTAAAATATTCCTTTTTAGATCTTAAAATGATAAACTATGAAATTATCTTTCTTAGGTTTAATGTCACCGTCAACCAAATATTTATTTTTGAATCCTTGTTTTCTTACCCTTACAATAATTTAGTACATTTCTCGATTTTTTTAAAAACATAGATAGACTTAAATGATTCTAATGATTTAAATTCATTTTGCAAACATTCCCCAGCTTTGTGACTTAAAGAAATGTTTAATGTGTCATTTTTAAAGACATGCTATTAACTAAGCTGAAATATTCTCAACACACTTCATTATGTACAAAAGCTCCAAAACTGTTCTGAATAAAAATGACTTGCTAAGATTTAGTAATACATTATCTTATATTTACATATTTCTTTAATAGATTTACATATAACTATCAAATAATTGTTCTGACTATGCTTAGAATTTAAAATTTTACTTGTCTTTAAGATAATAGAAAATAATTTCTGCAGTAATTCTCTTTGTATTTGTCTTATTTGATTATATGCATGCATGGTTGACATTTGAAGAATATTAATCATACTTTAAAAGAGCAAAAAATAGATTCTTTTTCATACCAGATATTACTGATGATTTCTGCATTAAGTATTGAAAAGAATGATTTTTCCTCAAATTTACCACACAAGATATTCAATGTTTTATTTCCAATCAAAATACTAAGTACAATCCCCTAGGCAATGCTAGAAAAGTACCATTGCTTTTACAGATGTTTCATATAAATTCTGCTTTAAAAAATGACGATGGCTGCTGATATTGGTCAAGATCCACCCAACCTGGTTCTTCAACAAGGCAAATGATTCTGACTTTCCAAAATGTCAACACCCACAAAATAAGTGATATTGGAATTCCAGGTATTCCAGTTGGTTACACTGTGAATATATGCCAACATGCAAGTAGAATAGAATCTCTAGACCTCTCTCCATGCTTACATGAGGACCACAAATCACCACTTATATGTACCCTGTCTTCTCATAAAGATAAGCATGAGAAGAGGCATCTGAGTCCCCATGTGTATCTGAATCTGAGTTTGCAAATCACCAAATGTCATAAGGCAATTTATTTTCTTTATCTGTGCAGACATTTATGATCACCTCTGCCTATGAGGAGTATGCTACACAGCAGCCAGAGCTAGATTTACTAGCAGAAAAAAAAAAGAGGGTTTTATGAAAAAAAAAAAAAAAAACACATGTGACAAAATTTAACTTTCAAAGGTAAATGTATTAAGCTTTTCTGTGAAGCCTCTGAGAAAACAATACATGTCTGCCCCAATTCAGGTATGTCATAAGCATTCCTGGCACATTGGCTAATAACAGAGTGATTATAGAATTTCTTTCTAAATAGAAAAAAAGCAAATCCCAATAGCTAAAAAAGCTTACATTTTAAAAATAAATACTTGAACAAATTTTCTCAATATATCATTTTCAAAATTAATTAACAAATAAATTTTTTTGCTTTAAAATTGATATAGATTTAAGTCCAAGCTTTTCTCAGAGCCTTGCCATTTGATGGTTCTAATAACTTAAGAGGCTTCCATGGTGGCTCAGACAGTAAAGTGTCTGCCTGCAATGTGGGAGATCTGGATTCAATCCCTGGGTCTGGAAGATCCCCTGGAGAAGGAAATGCCAGCTCACTCCAGTACTCTTGCCTGGAATATCCCATGGACAGAGGAGCTTGGTAGGCTACAGTCCATGGGGTTTCAAAGTTGGATATGACTGAGCAACTTCACTTCACTGGTACCTCAGCTGGTAAAGAATCTACCTGCAATGCACGAGACACCGGTTCCATTCCTGGGTCAGGAAGATCTGCTGGAGAAGGGATAGGCTACCCACTCCAGTATACCTGGGCTTCCCTAGTGGTTCAGCTGGTAATGAATCTGCCTGCAACGTAGGAAACCTGGGCTAGATCCCTAGGTTGGGAAGATCCCTAGAGGAGGGAACCACTACCCACTTCAGTATTCTGGCCTGGAGAATTCCATGACTATATAGTCCATGGGGTCGCAAAGAGCTGGCCATTACTGAGTGACTTTCACTTTCAATAACTTCAGATTCAACTGTGTTTCTCCAAAAGTTTTGTTTTGGCCTCATGATATATAGAACATCTCCCCCCCCCCCCTTTTTTTGTTATTTCTGAAATTAATTTAGAAACAAGCTTACATAATTCTGTGTCTATTTTTAGGCTATTAATTCAACATTGATACAGAAGAGAAGCTCTGATAAAGAAGAGAAATATTTCTTCTACAACAGGCACGTCCTGCTTTAGTCCCTTCAGCAATAAATCCTTCCTCTGCTCCATGCTTTGATGTTGTCATCTGCTTTGATGGCTTTGTCTTACATGTACACCAAGGCATTTCCTAGTGAAGTGCTCTGAGTCATTAGTGGCATGTGAATTTTCATTGGATTAACAATTCCAATGGAGTTTAATTATTTTATAAGAAAATAATGTCCTCTCCCCCCACATTTCTCTGCTAATGGCTGCAGGAACTTAATGATCTGCATTATGTTCATTATCACCGCAATAACTGAACACTAGTGGTGTACCAGCAGCAAACCAGTGGAAGACTGTAACATGACATCACCATTTCTAGCATAAATCAATCAGATCACCAGAGGCTGGGAAGGAATGTGAAGAATATTCTTGGAAGATGTTCAAAAGCCAATCATGATCACTAATGCTCTAACTTACAGCTTCTTCTGTCTGCTTGCTCTCTCATTTAAATGACCCATGCTTCCTTTTCAAAGTCAATGCTGGAAAGATTTCAAATGCAGACGACATTCAACAGGAAGGAAGACATAAACAAAACACAAATGGGTACTTGACATCTTTAATGCCCAAGCATATGGGTCAGAGTTCATTAGGGTATTTAATCCAGCTATGCAAATTGGTTTATGCCTAGGATCTGAAATAATCTGAGCCTGAAGAAACTTGTGACAATGACTCCAAAAAATACCTTGCTTAAATTTTCTGGAATGTGAGGGTCAGTTCCAGCTCAAGCACTTTTATTCACTGTTCTCTTTGTCTAGAAAGATTTTCCCCAGAAATTCTGATTTATAATCTGAGTATCAATCCAAATCTAGCACTTCTCAAGAAATGTTAGCATTGACTTAACTTTCCCATGCATTTGTCTCTTTTATTTTCTCTATAACATTTATTAACAGAAATTATTATCAATCTTAATTATTATCAGTCTCCTTCTCCCCACCAAGATGGAGATTCTTTGAGACCAGGTACATTTATCTACTTTGTTCATCAGTGTTTTCCCCAGTGTTCTGAAGAATGTCTGACAGAGAGAGGAGGTGCTAAATATAAGTCCATGTAGGAAAAAGCAAATGAAAAGGAATGAGTATCTAAGGACAAAATATTCAGTTACTCCAAGCTTAGCACATAATTGACACTGAGTGAATGAAAGGGAAAGTCATTATCCTTTTAGTAATTATGGGGAAAATATATTATTTCAAAATGGAATATGATAATTAACAAAGGGAAAATTCTAGTCAAATTGATAATATGGTAAAGCTTTTGAATTTTTACCAGCCTGTAAGTTATGGTGATCATTGGTAATTCCAGGACTAAGTTGAGTTTACTATGGTAACAGGGTCACACAAGGATTGTCCATCTTTCACAGAAGGGTTGCTTTTCTTTCGATGCTTGGAAAGAGACAGTGCAGCTTGGTAGTTAGGTATGTGGACACTAGAATCAGTTGGCAGGGGCTAGTCCTGCTTACTAGAAAAATGAAGTTACTTCACCTTCCCGTTTCTTCTACTTCATCTCTAATCCTATAGTACCTACCTCATGTCTCAATCTGCTCAGTATGCTATAACAAAATAGAAGAAGAAACATTTCTTTCTCATTGCCTTGAAGGTGGGAAATCCAAGATCAGGGTGTCAGCATGTTCATATTCAAGGTGAAAGTGAAAGTCTCTCAGTCATGTCTGACTCTTTGTGACCCCATGGACTATACAGTCCATGGAATTCTCCAGGCAGAATACTCAAGTGGGTAGCCTTTCCCTTCTCCAGGGGATCTCCCAACCCAGGGATTGAACCCAGGTCTCCTCTCATTGCAGGAGTGAGGGCTCTCTTTCTGGCTTATAGACAGTTATCTTCTGTCCTTACATTGCAGAGAGAGAGATAAAAAAATGATTGGAAGCAAACTCTCTCGTATTTTCTTATAAAGGCAGTAATCTCTTGATGAGGGCCACACCCTCAAGATTTCATCTACAGCTAATTACCCACCAAAGGCCTCACCTCTAACATCACTGAATTGAGGGTTAGAGCTTCAACATGTGAATTTTGGAGGAACACAAATAGTCTGTAACACTTCAGGAATGTGTTGTTGGCTTATGGGAGATAATAAATGTGAAGTGCTTAGGGGACTTTTGGTGCATTGTAAGCACCCACGTGCGTTGTGTGCTCATTCGCTCAGTCATGTCCTACTCTTTTCAACCCCATGGATTGTAGCCCACCAGCCTACGCTGTCCATGGAGTTTTCTAGGCAAGAATACTGGAGCGAGTTGCCATTTTCTACTCCAGATATCCTCCTCACCCAAGGATGGGACTTGAGTCTCTCATGTCTCCTGAATTGGCAGGCAGATTCTCTACCCATACACCACTTGAGAAGCCTAAGCGTGTTAGCATCTGTAATTAAAATACATAGCTAATATAAATTTCATTTATGATTCATAAATACATAATTTCTGAAATATAGTTTGAATAGAGATTTTAGATTTTACATGTGGATTTTATTTCATTTCAGAAAAAAATACACTGATCCCATTACTTTACTCTTTGTTTAAAATTCAGTTCATTTCACACACTGAAATTCAGTACTTTGGTTTACATTTCCTAGCCAAGAGTGATCAGAATTTGGCCCATCTCCCACTTTAGGGTTAAAGCTAGGGTTGATAAATGACCAATGATAAACCAGCTTTGGTCTGAGTTTCTGACTACCTGTGAGCTTAATAGGCCAAAAAAGCTTCTAAAAACAGTTCTGAAACCAATTCACAAGTGTTTCATTAATGATCCCCAGCAGAGACGATGCACAGCACATGCTCTCAGGAACCCCTGGTGATTTTTCAGTGGGTGCTCAGAGGTTGACAAGAGGAAAGCAGAATAGCCAAAATTAAATCCGTGTTCTCAATGACAGTTAGAATCTAGGACCTGAGGGGGAAAATGCCACTCATAGATATATGCTCCAAACTGGGTGATGAAAGTCAGTAAGTATAAGAAGCCATGTATCATATCCTGATCTTAAAACATGACTAGAAGAAAGTCACTGCACCTTCCAAAACCTGGAGTTCCTAGATTCAATTTTATAAATATTCAACACTATATAAAAGATAAAATTTAAATGTAAAACTCAAAAATGGAAAAATAGTAATGAATCCAATTTTGTTTATATAGTTGACCCTTCTTATCCTCCAATTTAACTGATATCAGACCAAAAATATCCAGAAAAAAAATTCCAGAAAGTTTCAAAAGGCAAAGCCTGAATTTGCTATACCAAAGCAACTACTTTATAGCATTTACATCGATTTAGGTATTATAAGCAATCAGGATGCTATTTAAAGTATACAGGAGGATATGTATAGGTTATTTGCAAATACTATGTCATTTCATATAAGCAGCTTGAGTATCTGCAGATTGTGATATTCTCAGGGATCCTGGAACTAATCCCATAGACACTGAGTGACAACTGTATATTTGCATTTTTTTTTAATACAGCAGAATATTACCAAAGAAGCTCTGGGTATGGTATTATAAGTGAGTTTATCTCCTGGTTGGATAGGAAGCATATGATTTGTTAGTGAATGTTTATGACTTAACAATGAGAAAAATTAAAACATTATAAAATATTATATCAACCCTGTAAGTGAAGCAAAACAATGCTTATTTGGGGAATTTTTAAATATGGGTAGACTATATCACCAAGCACTGTTTTCTCATCATTGTGGTCTGTGTTGGTCATACCTAGATCACAAAGTTCAAAGGAGTAAAAGTGAAAACTAGTTCAACTGCAATTTGTCCAGAGTTACTCATTCATTTAACATGTGCTTGTCTTTTATTTTTTTTTTTCTCTTACCTGGAGACTCTTCTGGACCATAAGAATACAAAGAAAAGTTGGAAAGTCCTTGCCCTCAAAGACTCAGTATGAAAATGGGAAGCACTGGACAATGAGGTAAACACACAACTGCAAATAGTGAAGTGAGAACAGAGGTACAAACAGAGAATGGAAAGAGGTTGAAAAGAGGAAATAAGGTCAAGTCAGGGAAGACTTAAAGGAAAATAATGAGGAAAGGGATTTTGAAGTTTCCTAGAAGTTCTTCAGGCAGACTGGATTAGGAAAGGTCATGGTAGGGAAATAGGAAAACTCTCTTGGTCGAAGAGACAGGTGAGTCCTGTTCTAGCTGTGAGTGGGGAAAAAAGATCATGTTTTCTGGAAATAGCATTATTATTATTTTATTTTATTTCCAGTAAACATGATCCTTTTTTCCCCTCTCAGAGCTGCAATAGGAGAATTCAGATAAATGGTTGATATAATAATTAAAGTCAAAAAGTCACATACCAGTTAGTAGGTAATATAAAGAGATTATGGGTAATGAATAACAGCTCATTAAATTAGGAACCTTGGAAATTATATACATACACTATTTATATATTTACATATACTACTTACATATATATGAAGAATAGAATTAGGAATCATAATTAATTATATAATCGCAAACAAATCATCTCAAATCATTGAAATAATAGATGCAAGCAATAGAAAAGAAAGGGTCAAGGTGATCTACAGATGTCATCTAAAAAATAAAATGGAAAGCGAAAGATAGAAAGGAAAGAAAAACTTGATGATCCAGAGGGCAACTAAAATGAAGTAAAGATTAACCTTGGCAGGAGCAGTCAAAACACAAAGAAAATATTAAAAAATAACAAATAAATTCACATTCATGAAAAGGATAACTTTTTTTTTTTTTAAAGGAAGATCAAATATGTATTAATGCAAGTGACACAAAATGAAAGAGGTGCAAGAGGCAGGGAGCCCAGAATACAATCACATTCAGTAGTAAACTTGTGACTCCAACAGACTGGAACGAAACCCCTCAAGTACTCTGGCACCTGACCCATGGGAACTTGCAGAATTATGATTGTGGACATGGGAGTGTAAAAATGGCTTTTCGGGGTTTTTTCAAGGTGTCCAGTGCGGTAGCCACGGACTGAATTTTCTGAAGAATAAACAAAATAAGTTACACTTTCAATATGACGCAGGTTAAGATTTCAGATCCTGGCTCTTCACTTCCCAGCTGTGTGACATTTTCCAAGTTTTATAACCTCTCTGTTTCCAGTTTTCCCTGTTTAAAATGGCAATGATAATACTATATACTTCAAAGAGCTCTGTCAAATGACAGTAATAAAATAGTGTACTTCACTGGTCATCAGTACAGTGAAGGATTTAGAACCGTGGACTAACACGTAGTGAGAACTGTTTAAGAGCTAGATATGGATGATGACAGTGGGGATCATGATGATGGCGACTGCCTGGGGGTTAACTCCATGGTCCCCAATCTTAGACAAACCCCTGCTCTTTGGCATTATCTTTGTGATCTTCAACAAATGTAATCATTCGAAACTCTAGTGCCTTCTACTGTCACTCTCTAAAAGGGAATGACCGTAACCACTTGGCATCTCGTGAGAGTTAAGTGTAAGGGTGCATGAGTAGTGGGATGAATGTGAGTCTGCCGAGACCCTTCAATTTGGAGCAAAAATATGTCATCAAAAATGATGCTGTGCCTACAGGTGTTACAAGCTGCTATTAGGTTTAGTATGATTATGGTGGGATCTATTATTTCAAAAAAGCTTCCCTAGTGGCACAGTAGTAAAGAATCTGCCTATCAATGCAGGAGACAAGAGTTAAATCCCTAGGCAGGGAAAATCCCCTGGAGGAGGAAATGGCAACCCACTCCATTATTCTTGCCTGGGAAATCCCTTGGACAGAGGAGACTGGTGGGCTACAATCCATGGGGTTGCAAAAGAATCTGACACAAATTAGTGACTAAACAACAACAACAAATTATTCTAAGAGAAACAAAGATAAAGACACACTGATAGAAGCTCTTTTCCTACATGCAAATGTAGACAACTATTTGTGAGGAAGAGACGCTGGATGACATTACCAGTGCAATGGACATGAACTTGGGCAAACCTCA
Source organism: Aepyceros melampus (assembly GCA_006408695.1). Taxonomy (NCBI): domain Eukaryota; kingdom Metazoa; phylum Chordata; class Mammalia; order Artiodactyla; family Bovidae; genus Aepyceros; species Aepyceros melampus. The sequence goes on along the minus strand of SJXQ01006818.1, from coordinate 411,848 downwards.
GGAGATGGTGATGGACAGAGAGGCCTGGCGTGCCACAGTCCATGGGGTCGCAAAGGGTCAGACACGAGTGAGTGACTGGAGACCAGCAACAATGATACTGCACTGGTGAATTAACCGACATCCTAGAAACACGGTGAGGTAACTGGCCATGGCTAATCTAAGGGAAATTCCAGTGAGAAATGTGAACCAAAACTGAACCCCCAGAACTTCCAGAGAGCCCGCTGCACTGTTCAGAGCTTGTCATGATCAAGCAGAGGAGGCCCTCTTGAGGTGTCCCTCGAAAGTCACCTCTTAAGTTTATACAATAGTGAAACGGATCAAGAGGATAAGTCTCTTCCTGTGGAGAGGAATGGGGCTTCCCAAAGGAGCAAGAAGGGATTTTGAGAGAGCGATGTATGTCGGGAAAGGTGGAACATAGAAAAAGAAGACAATGAGGAAAAAGGGGCAGACGTATAAGACTTCCTTTCTGGAATGGTATCTTGATTGTGCTTAAGGCAGTACCTACCCAAGAGGTGTGTACTCTTGAACACAATAATCATGTTGATGAACATATTATGGACATATATCCACAGTTAGAAGCATCTGTGAGGGTTTCCACTGCCACTGCCTTGCTCTAATTGATTTACACTTCTATTAAGACGAAAATGGTTAGGTAAGCTAATATTGACGCAATGAAAGAATTTTAGAAATATATTCACATGAAAAATTAACACATATACAAAAGCAAAAAATGCAACCATTAGAGTCACGTTTGTGAAGAATGATGAATGATATGGAAAAATATGCATGTATGTAACTAGAGTTGCTGCTGCTAAGTCACTTCAGTCGTGTCCGACTGTGTAACCCCATAGACAGCAGCCCACCAGGCTCCCCCATCCCTGAGATTCTCCAGGCAAGAACACTGGAGTGGGTTGCCATTTCCTTCTCCATGCATGCATCATGCTAAGTCGCTTCAGTTGTGTCCAACTCTGTGCAACCCTAGGGACAGCAGCCCACCAGGCTCCTCTATCCACGGGATTCTCTAGGCAAGAATACTGGAGTGGGTTATGTTTCCTTCTCTGTGTGCACATATATGCAGAAGGACAAAAAAGCAAAATGATATGACATAGTGTAATCTCAGATACATTTTTTTTTCTTTTTAATGCACAGGAAAAGAAACAAAGCAAAATACAAAACAAATAACAATGCTGCTCATGTTGCCTCTAAGTGAGGAGATACTTATTTTTCTGTTCCTTTACCCTGCTGAAGCCCTCCCTGCTCTGAAAGATGCAAACCTCATAGATGATGATAATGGCAGAGACACAGACTTCATGGAGAGTTGTCAATGCTGCTCAGCATCCAGCTCAACTATATAAAGACACCAGGAGAGGGAACATCTGCAGTTTTCCCATCCATGGTGCTGCTGTATAATTATGCTGAAGCCAAGACAACCCTTGATTCTAGAGGCAGGAGGAGAAACAATATACTGGCAGTGTCTAGAAGCTCCTTGCTGCTGCTGCTAAGTCACTTCAGTCGTGTCCGACTCTGTGTGACCCCATAGACAGCAGCCCACCAGGCTCCTCCATCCCTGGGATTCTCCAGGCAAGAGTACTGGAGTGGGGTGCCATTGCCTTCTCTGAGAAGCTCCTTAGCAACATTTAAAATAACCCTTGTGATACCTAATGCTGATTCATGTTGATGTATGGCAAAAACCATCACAATATTGTAAAGTAATTACCTTCTAATTATACACACACACACACACACACACACACACACACATATATATATAACTCCGTGAGCTAGCTGTTGGTTTAAATCACAATGTCCTCCCAAATTCCTTCCCAGACCATCTCTTCATGGGGGAGCTACTTATACTATTGTGGCTCCACCTCTAATTACTGGATGCATTTTGTGACAATTAATTGACATGTCAAGTGCAGGAGAGAAATTCCTGGCTAGGGAAATTGAACAGACATGCACAATTCAGCCATAGATGAAAATTGCTTTGAGGGCCAAAATGCCACTGGGTTGATCAGTCTTCTCTCTTTTTTTTGTCCCTCTACAAAGTCTAAAATCCCTTGGAATTTCTCATAAATGTTGCAATGTAATTCTTTTTATTTATATTCCTTAATTTTTATGCCTTTTCTATCTCCAATAATTATTTTGATTAAATGTCCCTAACACCCTTTACCCTCACTCAAAAGTCTTGGATCTGCCCAGGGTGAGGAGTAGAACATGAAGTCAGTGCACATATGACTATACTTTTGCATCTTATACTAAGAGCATGCTTTACGTTAATAATCAAGAAAACAAGTAATATGTTATCAAGAAAACAATCATAAAATAAAATTTTAAAAATAAATTAAACCCTCCAGTGCCCTTTCCCATCAGATCTGAATTCTGGTGTCGGTGGTCATATTAATAAAAGGAGAAATAGTAGCACTGAAGCTGTGCTCATAGTATCTGCTATGTAGCATGTGGGCTAATTTCAAACAAGGTAAAAATAATATAATTAAATTTTTAAAATAAATATTAAGATGGCTAGCATGTTCCTCAAAATTAGAAATAAATATATTTATATATACATATGATATAATGAAAGTCTTTTATATACAGATATGTGAATGTGGACTATGCCTAAATAATTAAATAAAAATTAAAGAAAGATTTTCTTAATTTTATATGTCTACAGAAAGTATTTTGAAGTAATCTTTTATTGATGACTTTCTACATAATTCCCAAGACTATTAATTATGGAAAAACAGATATTCCTTTTTCTTTTTAAATGCTATCTTTTAAAAATATTTACCTGGTGTCAAAATGAAAGTCCCGAGGTTTATAGGAATTATTAATCCCTTTGAAATAATCATGAAATATTTTCCTTGAATCCAATAAAATATTGATACTTATTGATAGGACTGGAATGCAGTTTTTTATTTCTGTACTCAATTGAGAAAGCAGGTGAATTTGGGAGGGATTTTATTGTTATTATATTATTTTCATAGTATTTCAGAAAAAAAACTTTAGTTTTCTATTTCCCCCATGCTCTGTGATCTTTTCTGTTACCAAAACATGCTACAGAAAGCTTTCTTAGCATCTCTTATCTCATAATGCAACCTTCAAGAGGAGAAAGAATTTTCTTTGTTTTAACAATTTCAGAAACATTCTTATCATCTCCAGATAGAACTTACGAACTATGAAAATTTGTCTAACTGAATTTCAGCTAGTCAGCTTAACCTCCAGACATGTTGGCCAAAACCTACTTAAATGTTTGTTATTTTACGTCTAAAACTATACGTCAGTTCAGTCACTAAATTGTGACTGACTCTTTGCGATCCCATGGACTGCAGCACACCAGGCTTCCCCGTCCTTCATCAACTCCCAGAGCTTACTCAAACTCATGTCCATTGAGTCGGTGATGCCATCCAACCATTTTGTCCTCTGTCAACCTCTTCTCCTCCCACCTTCAATCTTTCCCAGTGTCAAGGTTTTTCCAATGAGTCAGTTCTTCGCATTAGATGGCCAAAGTATTGGGGCTTCAGCTTCAGCATCAGTCCTTCCAAAGAATATTCAGGACTGATTTCCTTCAGGATGGACTGGTTGGATCTCCTTGCAGTCCAAGGGACTCTTAAGAGTCTACACCACTACCACAGTTCAAAAGCATCAATTCTTCAATGCTCAGCTTTCTTTATGGTCCAACTCACATCTATACATGACTACTGGAAAAACCATAGCTTTGATAGATGGACCTTTGTCGACAAAGTAATGTCTCTGCTTTTTAATATGCTGTCTAGTTTGATCATAGCTTTTCTTCTAAGGAGCAAGCATCTTTTAATTTCATGGCTGCAGTCACAATTTGCAGTGATTTTGGAGCCCAAGAAAATAAAGTCTCTCACTGTTTTCGTTGCTTCCCCATCTACTTCCCATGAAGTGATGGGACCAGATGCCATGATCTTCATTTTTCGAATGTTGAGTTTTAAGCCAGCCTTTTCACTCTTCTCTTTCACTTTCCTAAGAGGCTTTCTGCCATAAAGGTGGTGTCATCTGCATATGTGATGTTATTGATATTTCTCCCAGCAATCTTGATTCCACTTTGTGCTTCACCCAACCCATACATATATATTCTCTGTTTTTGGTGCTTTATATTGTATCTTTAAATTAAACTGAATTTTTAAATGAATTTTCCAGGTAATGGCAACTTCCTTTCAATTTCCTAAATGTTCTGCATACTCTAGTCCCTATAGCAGATTTTGCATTAATATCACCACACTAAGTTGTTCTCAAACTTTTATATAGATCACCTGTCTGTTGGGGGATAAATTCATTTCACTGAAGCAAATACCAGGTCACATTTTTCTATTTAACATTGTAAAAATGCTTAGGGACATGTTAAATGAAGTTCCATAAAGGCACAATTGCATATTGCCTATCAGGGTAGAATTTAAAAGCTAATTACATATTCATCGATGCTTAGTTACTGAACCATAGAAACACCTAAATAAGCAATTTGTAGTTATCCAATGTGAAATAGTCATCCTATTAACACTTAATTCAAAGCATAGAAAAAGTGTCTTTCCTAAAACCAGAGATAAAATAGAAAGAAATGTTTTCTTTAACAGCTAATGGAGCCTAGTGCAGTTAAACTAACGAAGGGAGTGTGTTTTCTACTAACTGTGCTGTTTTCCGATTCAACAGAAAATTATACATAAAGTTACAGAGATTATTGTTAGGAATTTACAAAACACCTGTTTTTATTTCCATTAACATTTTTTCTTAAGCCTCTTTTCATTTCTTCAATCTTTATATTAAAGCAGAAATACCTTTATCCTTCAGAAACTTGAAAATAATCTACTTAAGAATCTTATTTTTCCACCTCTAATTCTTTCTGATGGATGTTATCTGAATTCAAGAATATTCCTAATACAACATTGCCACTTATAAGGCAAGGATCCTGGGAGTTTTATTTAGCTGTCTTTATTTGAAGAATTTGTGTTTTGTGTATCCTGGTCTCAATGCAAAGTTAATTCCCCAATCGCGCTTCTGTGTAAGCTCAGAATAGACAGAACTGTACCATGTAAATTAGTGGTTGTACAGTACCCAGTACAAGGCCTTGACTTCAAGTGCTTAACTGATATCCTGTATCTTTTTCCCCAAAGATTGGAAGAGATATCCATATTAAAATTGAATAACTCTGAATACAAAGAAAAGGAAAAATGAGACCACAGTGAGAACAGAAGCAGATTATATCAATTCATGTGTCAACTCTACTTTGTGCCAGCCATCACCAGTGCTCTGTGATCTTGCAAGAAGTTGAGATTCTCTGAACCTCAGTGATTTGTTTTTATTATATTTTATAAAAGCACTATGCCTATCAATGAGGGCTTCCCAGGTGGCAAGGTAGTAAAGAATCTGCCTCTAATGCAGGAGACGCAGAAGATGCAGGTTTGATACCTGAGTCGGGAAGATCCCTGGAAAAGGGAATGGCAACTCATTCAGAGGGTTGCAGAAAGTTGGACACAACTGAGTGCATATACACACATACCTATCAATATAACAAATTAGAAATTTTAAAAGCTAGCTGGAGGTTACCATTTGAGAAACACAAAGTTGCCTACTTTATTAAGTCTCTATGAGCAACTCAGTCATCTTCAGCCTACCCAGTAACCTACAGGGCTGAAAAAAGTGCCACAATTATGTTAAACTTCAGAAAAAGATTTCTGCAGAGACCCACACTCCCTATTAATTGAGGCTAGCCATAGATTTTCAGTTCTCTCCAGAATTGAAGTGTATGAGTCAGTGGGAAAAGTCATTGAGAGAACAGGGTGCATCTGTTCAAACCTTCTTCCTATTAGTTACTAGTATCTACTGCTTAATCCATCTCATCCTGTATATCAGTCATAAAACTGGACAAGAGTCGGTCAAATACACTCCCACTCTCACATAGATGTACACAGAATGCACGTTCTCTTTATTTTCTTAAGACTGCCTTTGGCGCTAGTGGTAAAAGAAGCCTGCCTGCCAATGTAGAGGATGGAAGAGATGGAGATTTCATCCCTGGTTGAGAAGATCTACTGGAGAAGGGAATGGTTACCCACTTCAGTATTCTTTCCTGGAGAATCCCATAGACAGAGGAGCCTGGCAGGAGTCCATGGGGTCGCAAAGAGTCAGACACAACTAAAGTGATTTAGCATGGACACAGGCATATCTTTCTCAAAAACCCTCAAAACCTCTATAATAGAGAAGGAAGACCACATTTAATCTGTCTAATCTCTAAATACTAGCCTGATGCAATAATTTAAATAGTGTTCTTACGCAAAATATGCAACCACCCATATTTCACATTTCCTTCTCTCCTGGCAGAGGTTTGTGGCTCATGTGACCTCATAGAGAAAAAGGAAAGGAAATCTTGCATCCTTGGGCTGTCCTCTGATTCCTTTGGTTTCCATGGTGATGTTTTGTTCCACTGGTTGCTATTCATCCTGCTGGGAAAAAGCTAGCAGCCTGTATAAAATCCTGATCCACATTTTCTTGTCTTGGTGAGGACCTGAAAGCTTGGCCTACCTGCATTCCAGGCCTCAGCTTTATTTTAACCCCATGCAGTCTTACCCCTAACAGTCTGAGTAAATCAATATTTCTGATGCCTGTAACTCATTTTTGACACACCACTTTGCTGGGGTACACAGCTCTGTATTAATAGAATACAGAAGATCTTCATATCTGAGAAGAAAATGGCAACCCATTCCAGTATTCCTGCCTGGGAAATCCCACTGACAGAGGCGTCTAGTAGGCTGCAATCCATGGGGTTGCAAAGAGTCATACATGACTGGGAACACACACACAGATCTTCACATATGAAAAGGCTTTCAAGTCTATTGTCATATATTGAATGTTTTGCTGTTTTAAATGTTTTTCAACCACACTGTAGCAATTTATTCTCACTCTCATGCCCACCTCATCCCTCCTCCAGAGGGATGCTATAAACCTGCTAAGGTGTGTGTGCTCAGTCGCTTCAGTCATTTCTAACTCGTTGTGACTCCCTAGACTATAGCCCATCAAGCTCCTCTGTCCTTGAGATTTTCTAGCAAGAATACTGGTGTGAGTTGCCATGCCTTCCTCCAGGGGCTCTTCCCAATTCAGGGCTCAAACCCTTGTCTCCTGCATCTGCTGCACTGCAGGCATTTTTCTTTACCCACTGAGCCACCAGGGAAGCCCAGACTTGCTAAGGAAAACATCAAACAGTGGAAGGCAAAAGGGAAAAGCATGCAGATATTTTGCTGCTGCTGCTGCTAAGTCGCTTCAGTCGTGTCCGACTCTGTGCGACCCCATAGACGGCAGCCCACCAGGCTCCCCTGTCTCTGGGATTCTCCAGGCAAGAACACTGGAGTGGGTTGCCATTTCCTTCTCCAATGCATGAAAGTGAAAAAGTGAAAGTGAAGTTGCTCAGTGTTGTCTGACTCTTAGCAACTCCATGGACTGCAGCCCACCAGGCTCCTCTGTCCATGGGATTTTAGTTAAACATATAAAAATAATGGAAGGACCTATAAATAAATTCAACATGTTTCACCTCTCTTTTCCAGTTCATTCACTAGTTCACAGAAGAAAGTGCAGAGAGGAGGAGAAAGGATGAAGAGTCCCCGTATGCTAAATCTAGAGAGAACATCAACAATGGCCGGAGGTGGCAAGTGACTGAATCAGCCTGGGCAGGAGAGTAAGTTTTTCAGAGTTCCCCAATACTGGATAGCAAAATCCGTGCAAATGTCCCTGTATTTCTAAAATTGTTTTTTCAAATTATTTGCAAGACTCACTGATCTAAAAAGTGTGTGTGTGTGTTTGTGTGCACACGTGTGTGCGCATGCATGCTAAGTAGCTTCAGTTGTGTCCAACTCTGTCCACGAGAGTCTTCAGGCAAAAATACTAGAGTGGGTTGCCATGCCCTCTTCCAGGGGGATCTTCCCAAATGAGGGATCAAACCCACATCTCTTAAGTCTCCTGCTTTGGCAGGCAGGTTCTTTACCATTGGCACCACCTGGGAAGCCCCCAAATCATCTTAATTGGTCTTATAGGTTTTTTTTTTTTTTTTTTGCTTTTTGTCCCTTTCTTGTGACCATGGAATTCCTTCACATGCTGTTTCATTGTCAGTTGTAGAGCTCAGAACATGAGAAAAATTATAAATACCATTCTCTGTATCTACTATACATTGTGTGCAGCTATACTTCCCATGAATGAATGGTGAGTGTGGCATTTTAGAGTACTGATGAATTTTTCTTTATTGTCTTCTAATTTCTTTATATTTTTGTGTCTATTGCTTTCAGAAAGTCATATGAACATCTTTTTCAATATTTTTTTATTAATAAAGCTGTTATCAACATATGTTTTAAGGACAAAAACTGTGTTGATATTGTTTTATTTTCTAAATGTACATTTTTTCTGATTTTGATTGGTTATTTACCTTATACAGAGCTTTGAACTCTGGGAGTAAGGTAATAAATATTCAAATTGTGTTCCAAACTGTCTTAAGCCGCTTGTACATAACAATTATTGTAGAAACATCAGTGCAACATTTTCAGCCCCATGGCTACTACAATAAAGCATGAATCAACGAGTACAGAGCTTTCTCATTTGGGTGTATTAGTTTTCTAGGACTATAATAGCAAAGCATTGTAGGCTGGGTGGCTTAAACAAGAGAAATTTATTGTCTCACAGTTCTGGAGGCTATAAGTTCAAGATCAAGTTGTTGCCAGAGTTTGTCTCTTCTGGAAAATGTGAGGGGGAATCTGTCCCCTTGCCTTTCCAGGCAGATCTTCCCCAACAAAGGATCAAACCCACATCTCTTAAGTCTCCTGCATTGGCAGGCAAGTTCTTTACCATTAGCACCACCTGGGAAGCCCCCAAATCATCTTAATTGGTCTCATAGGTATTTTTTTGTTGCTCTTTGTCCCTTTCTTGCTGATCCTGGAATTCCTTCACGTGCTGTTCCATTGTTGGTTGTAGAGCTCAGAACATGAGAAAAATTATAAATACCATTCTCTGTATCTACTATACATTGTATGCAGCTATACTTCATGAATGTATAGTTGCATCCCCAATCTTTGGCTGGCAAAGATTTGTTGGCTTTTATATCTCGCCTACATCTTCATGTGGTGTTTTCCCTGTGTCCACTTTTCTTTGGCTAAATGTCTCCTTCGTAATGAGGATACCAATCATATTGGATTAAGGCTCACCCTAATGACAGACATTATCTAAAGGATCACTTTGGCACAATTCTATTTCCAAATAAGTCCCACTGTGAGGTTTTGGGACTGGGACTTCAACATGTGAATTTGGGTGAACACGATGGTGGCTCAGATGGGAAAAACTTTGGCTGCAATGCAGGAAACCTGAGTTTGATCCCTGGGTCAAGAAGATCCCCTGGAGAAGGGAATGGCTACCCACTCTAGTATTCTTGCCTGGAGAATCTCACGGACAGAAGAGCCTGATGGGCTAGAGTTCATGGGATCTCAAAGACTAAGAATGCTTCAAGGAGGCAAAAATTGCAAAACATGTACAAAGCTTGTTGTTAGAGACACAGCACAATGTATGGGAAAGCACACAGAGAAACAGTTTATTCTGTCAGAGGCAAGACAGAGCTATGCATCCGGAGAGGAGTGCAGGCATTCTGAGTGAAGAGTGCTGTAAAGAGGTGATTGACAGCACTTTTAAGGAGAGCCCTTCAGGGTCTTTGTTTGCATATGACCAATTGTTGCTATCTCCACACCTGACTGGTCCTGGGAGCTTCCCCAAGATGCATGTACAACTTTTTTCTAAGATAGATCTCACCCACTGCAGAGGCCTATGGGTACATGTCCACACTTATTATGGGATGGTGCCCCCCTCCCTTCTTGACACCCAAGTAGTCTGCCTGTGCATGTGCAGACCGGGAAGTCTTCCTTGATCTCAGGAGTGAGCACCTTATCTCTGCTTTAGCAGAGCTCAACTTTTACCACTAGCCTTGTCCTTGGAGTGTATGGGTGAGAGCAAAGCTTGAATTTACTCACTTGATAAACACCAGGTGTCCATCCCAGGGGCTCATCTATTTCCTACCTCACTTTCTCAAAGGTCTTCTTGTGATCAGAGAGACCTGTTACCCTGGCTAGAGGGAAGGTGATCTCGGGAAAATGAGCTTGTCAGGTAATATGTGACCTAGGAGAGACGTTCCTAGAACAAGCTCTGGGACAGAGTAGGTATTCAGAGCTTACTGGATGATCAAGTTGATTGAATGATGGAGTGTGAAGGCCAAGCACACATGGAATGCGGTCCCATGAAGGAGAAATGACGAAGGTTGTTTCACCAAGACTAGAATATATTTTCTGTTGCTCAATTGCTTAGTAGCTCAGTCATGTCTAACTCTTTGTGATGCTATGGACTGTAGCACACAAGGCTTCCCTGTCCTTTACCATCTCCCAGAGCTTGCTCAAATTCATGTCCATTGAGTCGATGATGCCATCCAACCATCTCGTCCTCTGTCGTCCCCTTCTCCTTCTGCCCTCAATCTTTCCCAGCACAGAATATATACATAGAGTGAAATCTACTATAGTCTTTTGATTTCACCATACCAAGATGAATTGCTTGGGAGCTATGCTGTCATCATCTATTTAGATACTATTTTTGCATTTTATAAATAAAGAAGCAAAGAGCCAGAGAGGTTTAAACAGATTGATTTCCTTACTATCAGTATTAAGGTTAGTACTAATATTGAACCTTCCCAAAATTCAGTCAATTTCTTCATACCAGCAAGTGTCCTGAATTTTTCCTCACTCTTTCAACCAGGTAGAGTTTTAACCAGTCACCGTTATGGGTACCATTGAGGGCTGGGTCATAAAGATTCCCCTTGACCAAATTTAAAATTCTGAGCCATGTTTTATATCCAGACTTTGGGCTTCCCTATTCATCTTTGCATTGCCCATTCTTAGCTTGGATTTTGTTAAGTCACTTAACCACACTTCCCCACACTCCCATCTGATCACCCTTGATATTTGATCAAATTCTTCATCCTCTATCATCCTCCAGATGACATCTAATCATCTTGCTCAGCCTTCAGCATATATCTTATCAAGTCATTTAGCCAGAATACCCCCTTACCTCTGAAGTCTCTTCTTAGTAATGCTCCATGCACCCTACCCCTTTGCTAAAATCTCCATTTGTATTTGGAATTCAACCCAGTTTTATTCAGCCTGGTTGTATATATTTATGTGTATAAACACTCATATACTGTTTTTTTTCCCTTAGAAATGCCAATACCACTTAAAATAAGCTTAATTACAAAGTACCTAACTAAACTTAACTGCTCAAGTCCATACTAGCCACATGCAAAATGCCATAACCTCTACCTTATAAGGCAGTGAGGGCCTTTACTCATTGGTAAATTAGATTTTAGAATAGTTTAGGGGTAGGGCCTACATATTACTTACCATTGTTACTAATATCAAAGTCTGACACTTAAGTCTTAAATAAAATTAGTGGAGACATTAATTCACAAAGGATGAATAAGTGAATTAATTCTCTGTTCTTGATTTCAGTACCAATGCACTCACTGAACTATATTTATTGTAACTTTATATTCTATACTCAAATTATTTCAGGGGAAAGATATGTCACCATGTCTCGTCAAAGAATGCGAATTTAGAGGAAGACTGATACAGACACATCAGGTGAATTCCCAGTCACATGTCCTGAGAAGTCACTTCCTAGACAGCTCTGCCTTCATGTTTCACTACATTCTAATGGACTTGGTGCCGACGCTGTGAATAAGGTCTAATCTTCTCACTTATTGCTGTGGCAGCTGGAGTATTCAAGGATAGTGAGACATGTCCTTTTACTGCTGTCTCCATGGAGACAGGAACTCTGCATCTTGGGCTTGCCTGAGATGTGTTACTGCCTGGATCTTACATCCAAGGTTTTCTCTGGTGAGAGATGCTTTAGACAATGAGCATGAATCCAGAGCAGCATATTTCGTTTAGCAGATTTCAGCAAGTATTTTATTTGGTTCCTTGATTTCTGGGCTCTGTCAATAATTCTGTAATTGTGAGGTCTGAGGGCTTTGGCTTTACTCTCTTTAGAAAGGGAAAACCTGATGTAAACACTATAATAAACTATTATAGACATAGTAAGCAATTGTCATATTCTAATTTAAAGGTTATTGTCCCATTTCTCAACACCACGATTGCTGGAAAATCCCTTCATGTGAATTTAAATATTCCAGCTAAAAGAGCTCTGGGAAGAATGTAAGTGCACAATCAGAAAGTGGGACATTGTGTAGGAAAGATTCTAATTAGATGGAGAGGAGGAGGACACAACTGTCTTGGGAAGCATTGGCTGGGTCATATCCAAGTGTTAGTAATCCAAATGTTAGTCACGCAGTCCTGTCTGACTCTCTGCGACCCCATGGACTGTAGCCTGCCAAGCTCCTCTGTCCATAGAATTCTCCAGGCAAGAATACTGGAGTGGGTAGCCATTCCCTTCTCCAGGGGATCTTCCCGACCCAAGGATCAAACCAGGATCTTCTGCACTGCAGGCGGATTCTTTACCATGAGTCACCAGGGAAGCCCCATAAGATATGGACCGTGTTTTGTCAGAACTCTCCACTATGGCCTGTCCATCTTGGATGGCCTTGAACAGTATGGCTCATAGCTTCATTGAGCAACAAAGGCAGTAGAGTCCGAAGACAGGAATACTGTAAAAAGAAGAGTGTTCAGGGGAAAAGGCCTATTTTATACTTTTTCTCAAACTTAGCCTGAAAACTGCCATAGTTTTCTATGTATTAGGTTGGCCAAAAACTTCATTTGGGTTTTTTTGGTAAGATTTTATGGAAAAACTGGGCTCCCCTGCTGGCTTAGATAATAAAGCATCTGCCTGCAATGCAGGAGATGTAGGAGACTTGGGTTCAATCCCTGGGTCAGGAAGATACACTGGAGGAGGAAATTACAACCTTCTCCAGTATCCTTACCTGGAGAATTCCCTAGAGAGAGCAGCCTGGCCAGTTACAGTCCATGGGGTTGCTAAGATTTGGACACAAAAATGACAACCCACTCCAGTACTTTTGCCTGGAGAATCCCATGGATGGAGGATCCTGGCGGGATACAGTCCATGGAGTTGCAAAGAGTTGGACACGACTGAGCAACTTCACTTAAGCAACTAACACTTAATGGAAAAACTGGAACGAACTTTTTAGCCAACAGTACTAGTGAATGACAGAAGGAACACTCATTTTAACTTCCAAAACAACTTTGCAAAGCATTTTCAAAAATCCCCTTGCATTATCAGTGAGGAGAACAATTGTTTCTCAGAATGAGATAATACTAACCATCTTTGTGTAAGTTTCATATTCTCTCAAAACAAAACACAGGTATCCATCTGAGATCTGTAAAGCAATAAGAGAAAGAAGAAATTAGTTTATTATTGTTCCTATTAGGGCTGCTGTCCTGTTTCTATTTGACCTACTCTGAGTTTTTACCCCAGTGTCCACAGATAAGAAGGAAGGCAAAATGAGTTCTGCACTTGGATGTAACTGCAGCAGCCATCTATAATGGATCCTGACCATTTTCAAATGTCAGGCTTCAGTGAGGGCTGGAGGAAATATGGCCTGTGCATAAGAACAAGACTAAGTTAGAACTACATTCATCCCCTATTTTCATTGACTAACTCTCTTTGGGACTCCAACTGACCACGGAGGGAGGCCATCCCATGTATGCTGTCTCCTAGTCTTACTATGACACCTGGTGCTCCGTTCCAGTCCTCTCACATGCCAGCTGCTCACTCTTAATCCTCAGGGTTAGGAGGTGTGATCAAGGTCCTCCTTAGTCTTGATCATAGTCATACTCCATGATTCTCTGAAGCAGCCATCCCCAACATTCTTGGGACTAGGGACTGGTTTCCTGGAAGACAACTTTTCCATGGATGGGGCAGGGGCTGATTTCCAGATGATTCAAGTGCATTACATTTATTTTGAACTTTATTTCTATTGTTAGTAGTTCAGTTCCACCTTAGATCATCAGGAATTAGACCCCAGAGGTTCTGGACCCCTGTTCTAAAGCAATAATCTTGAAAGATATGTCATCTGGAAACACCATCCTTTTCCTTCCTTGTTGCTCTCATATATAGACCTCTCACTGAACACTCCTCATTAACAGCAGGCTCCCACATCTAAGACAGATTTCACTCACTCCACATGAATGTAACCTTACATTTATTCCAAGTCTCCCATAAATCTTCAAGAATTCAGTACTCAGGTGGCAACCATCCAGCTCCCTGGCCTCTCAATTTTTCAGTGGCCTCATATACTCCCTAACGTATACCTCTCTTTCACTATAGCTACTCGCCCCCATGGCCTCAACCTGATCATTTTTCTTACTTACAACCATTCTAATTCCAAAGTATCTTACTACGTGCTCATAAAAATTTTCACACTAGCTTTAAAAAAAATTATTCCTTTTCTGATCCTCTAGCCTTCTATAATGGTTTCTGCCAATCCAGGAATTATATAATGACTATTGCTTGAGCTAACAAATGAGTGAACAAACTCATGAAGAGAAAAATGCCAATAACCCAGTTACAATAACATTTCTTCTTCTACTGAACAGAAAATCCTGTGTTGAGTCTGGTCCTGAGTTTCTGGGCTACACTGCTGAATCCAGATAAAAGCTAGGCTTCCTGCTTCCCAGTGTTATTACTAAATACCTGGACATCACAGATGGATGGGGGATGGGAACAGAAAGCACAAAAAGGACCCTTTTCACACTAACACTGAAATAGACTTTTTATTTGAAATATGAAATACTCCTTCAAATGTGTATTTTTATATCTGAAGAGACAAAATATATATGCATGTATGTATATACATGGGCTTCCCTGATATCTCAGTTGGTAAAGAGTCCGCCTGCAATGCAGGAGACCCCAGTTCAATTCCTGGGTTGGAAAGATCCCCTGGAGAGGGGATAGGCTACCCACTCCAATATTCTTGAGCTTCCCTTGTGGCTCAGCTGGTAAAGAATCTGCCTATAATACAGGAGACATGGGTTCCACCTCTGGGTTGCGAAGATCCCCTGGAGAAGGGAAAGGCTACCCACTTCAGTATTCTGGCCAGGAGAATTCAATGGACTGTAGAGTCCATGAAGTTGCAAAGAACTGGACACAACTGAGCAACTTTCACTAGTGACTAGCAACTATGTACGTATGTGCATGCTAAGTCTCTTCAGTCATGTCCAACTCTGTGCAACCCCCTGGACTGGAGCTCACCAGGCTCCTCTGTCCACTGGATTCTTCAGGCAGAAATACTGGAGTAGGTCTCCATGCCTTCTTCCAGGGATCTGCCCAACCCAGGGATTGAACCCGTGTCTCATGTCTTCCACATTGGCAGGCAAGTTCTTTACCACTAGTGCCACCTGGGAAGCCCCACGTATATACGTACAACTATACAAAACTTCTTCTCTTTCTTTTTTCTTTATTTTTTCTCCCTATAATTAAAATATATATAAATCCTGTCTTTTGACCAGCTGATTAAAAGGGAACTCCACTCTAGAAATGTTTTGCTTGTTTTTCTTCCTTCTTTGTCTTTCTGTTTATGTTTTTACATTTTAAGCGTAAAACATCTTGACATTTGCCTTCACAGAACCAGATAAAGAGAATGTTGGTTCTCTTATTTTCTGCAGTCATAATAAAATAATATTTAGGAATGAAAATAAGAAAAGCAATATACTTAACCCATGGTCTTTATAAATGCATGTAATAGGATTTTATTTGGCAAATAGCTATCAGTTTCCTTGGATGAACAGAAGGACTCTTTCCTTATTTTCCAGTAATACTAAGAAAATAGAAATAATATTGAGAACACATTTCCCACATGTTTCTGGTAAAGCCTGATATTTTCTAGCATACTAATACAGAAGAAGCCAAATAAAACATCAAAAAGGGGGAGAGCTAATTTGTGGTCCACACCATTGTCACTGCCTTCTTTCCCACTGAGCACATAAAAGGCTTATTAATGCTTTTCAAGACTGAAATTTGCCATGAGACTAAAATATCTTTTTACAAAGGTCTTTATTATTTTCATGTGCTTTGTAATACTTCTTTAATATTCTTACATGCTTAAAGTTATTCTTGAATTAAATGATATACTAGTGATTGAACTGTTTTTCAGTTTCTCCAACTTCCTAGATAACTTACATTTTCCTGTGTTTTAAGGATGTCATATCACTCTCCCTTCTTTGCTAGCTTTCTTCTTGTTTATTTCTAATATTAAAATAATACACAGATGTTAATCAAAACATATTTGAAATTTAAATCAGAATTGTTTCATGTACACCAACTGTTTATAAGCACTTTAATAAATATTCCTGAAATAGGAATTTCAAGAGACAGAAAGGAAGTTGCTCAATTATCTAATAGCCTCAACTCAAGTGCCCTAAAAACATCTGGTTCATAAGAAATTTTGACAAATGATAGTTCTGGCTTCATGTGTGAGGAAAAGCTTTCTGTTACTCAGTTCTGAAGTTTCCAGTACCAAAAAAATAAGCTCAGAAATGAATTTCACCAAAACTTAATATTCTGACATATCTTGTAACAGTACACCCAATAATCAGAGTATTTAATCAGATTCTTTCTGTCCATCTGATGGCCAATTTCATATCATAAGAAGATAGAAATTGCAAATATATGCTTCTATTCTGCTGGAATAGGACCACTAATGATGCCCATGAATGGGCTTCCCAGGTGACTCAGTGGTAAAGAATCCACCTGCCGAGCAGGAGATGTAGGTTTGATCCTTGTGTTGGGACAATCCCCTGGAGAAGGAAATGGCTACCCACTCCAGTATTCCTGACTGGGAAATCCCATAGACAGAGGGGCCTGGTGGGCTACAGTCCATGGGATTGCAGAATCAGATGTGACTTATCGACTAAACAACAATGACGCCCATGCCCTAAACCCCACAATCTGTGACTGTGTTGCCTTACATGGCAAAAGGACTCTGCAGAAGTGCTCAAAGGTCTTGAGATGGGGAGATTTTCCTGAGTATCTGGGTGGGTTCACTGTAATCAGTCTAATTATAAGCAAAGATTTTTATAAAGTAAAAAAGAGAAGTGGTAGAGTTAGAGATTTGAAGATGCTATGTTTCTGTTTTTGAAAGTGGATGAAGGAGCACCAGATAAGAAATGCAAGTGACCTCTAGAAGCTGGAGCAGGCAAAAGAATGGATTCTCCCCAAGAAGGTCCAGAAGAAACACAGCCCTGCCAACAACTTGTTAGCCCATCTCAGACTTGAACTGAAGCCATTTCAAAATCTGACATCCAGGTCTGTGAGATAATAAATTGGTATTGTTTTAAGCTGTTTCCTGAAAGCATAATAAGAATATTTTGGATTCAAAGCAACACAATATAGATAAATATCTACTGTCTGAATATGTAGCAGAACATCAGAACTGGGCAATGGGAGCAAAGTTTGTTTGTGAATGAACAGCTTGTTCAGGTTTAGTAAATAGAACTGGAGATACGTTTCTGGATCACAGACAAGAGTATAAAGAGAGAAAAATGATGAGGATAAATATGAGAAAATGAAGCAAAGGCAGTATCCCTCTTCTAAGGAAATAATAGAATTCATGAATAGAATCCTGAGCAAAAAATAGTAGAAATGGTTTCTGAACTGAAAATGGCATGGTTCAAGAAATTAATGAAAAGCTTGATTATCTACCCATATTCAGAGCATATTTAAAATTACCTTACACATTTAGGAGTAAATTAAAAATGAGTAAATGTTACATTGACTTTAGATTTCTTTGCACAGTCTGAGCTTCTGGAAAACAGTAAAATAAAATTTACTACTCATGATATCTTTGTGTAGCCAAATTGATTTTCATGGGTGAAATGTATAGCAAGGTGGTTTAAATGTTTGTGGAAATAAAAGTAGATTTTCTATCAAGTCATCCTTCCTAGATAGATGCCTTTCAATTATTGAATCAAAGTTTAGAATCTAACGATGATGAGTTGTAGATAAAAGAGACTGATGATAAATATTTAAGCCAAAAAAAAAAAAAGCTAATGAAATAACTTAAATATCTATGGAATTTGGATCCAAAGTTAAATGTATAACAATTATGTGGAAAAAAAAACTTGCTACTGGAAAGAGTCTTAAAAAATACAAATTTATATCCCCTGCATTGTATTACAGAAAACTAGAGAGACTGCTGAGGCATGAGATATAATGGATAGATGGATATAAAGAGAAAACAGATTCTCCTTGAATAATGATAAACTTTAAAAATCTCCTTATTATTTAAAAAATTAGATAATTTTAGAATTTTAATTAAATATAATTTAAAAGTGCTTAAAAACATAAGATATTCCTTAATGCAATTAAAACTTGAACACATGCTATTTAAATTATTGCAGAAATTATGGACAAAATATATTTAGTTTGTATAGTTCCTCCAAAAAACAGAATGGAAGATGAAAACAAAAAGTTCTTTAAACAAGAAATATACCACATGAAGATAATAGAATCCAAGATAAAATAACCTGTTAAACCTAATTGTTTTCCAAATTATGTAAAATGAAAAGCATAAAGAGGGAATTCCAATAATTGTGTATTTTTAGACTCATTCTTAAAATAAAAATGTAAACTTTTCTCTCCATACATATCCTCTATCCTGTTTTTCATTTTGTCTGTCCATCTTTACTTGATGTGCTTCTTTTCTGCTTCATTTAGCTTTCAGGCATAAGTCTTGGATCTTGGAAACATTGATTATAATAAGAGAAACATTGTCTCAGTAATATGTGGCCTGACTCTTAGAGACCTCTAACCCATGTACTGGTCCCAAAAACAGTGTTCTTACTCCTAGGAAGTAAATAAAAATATTTGGGAGAATTTGTTAAACTGAATATTAAAAAAAAAAACTCATCAGAAAACAATTCTCAAATGAATTAAAGAACAAAACTTGGCTATATGATACAAAAATTAAGATGCATGGTACAATATCATTGCAAATAAAGGGCTGGGCAAAGATAATATTAGGCAAATATAAACAGTGTCCTAAATATATTTCCAAGATCCAAATATTAAATAGAATATTCAAAGGAATAATATTCCTTTTTGAAGTTTTGACAAAAATTAACTTAAATGTATCAAGCAACATATTAA
This sequence comes from Aepyceros melampus, assembly GCA_006408695.1. Classification (NCBI taxonomy): domain Eukaryota; kingdom Metazoa; phylum Chordata; class Mammalia; order Artiodactyla; family Bovidae; genus Aepyceros; species Aepyceros melampus. Next base: position 392,702 of record SJXQ01006818.1, on the reverse strand, counting down.
ATATTATATTAATGTATTAAAATAAAGCAACAACAGATAGAAATATAAGGGTACATTAACATTTCAGCTAATAAAAAAAATTAATAAAAATGGTTCTAAGGAATAGCCAGTATGCATGATCAATTATTAAACTATCCTTCAGTGATGCTAATTATATGGCATCTGTCTTAGGTCTTTAGACAATAAAGATGATAATAACAATAGATAAAATAATTTAATCACGGTAATAAATATCAAGCCTTTTCCTGGATATTCTGAAAATATTTTCTTAATTAACTATTAAAACAGCCTGACCAGGTAGATATAATATCCATTTGAAGTGTGAGAGATCTAAGATTGGGAAAGACTAAAATAATATGTCTTAAGTCACATACTCTTTCAAATAAGTGGATGAAATTTGAAATTGTATTTGTCTGATTCCTGAGTACCATATATTTTCTGCCATGCCATGATGTATTTTATACTCAAAGACATTCGTCACCACAGTAGATTCTATTTCACAGTAGAGTGGAACAGAAACATCTAAGTCATGATTTTCCACTGACATATTATATGACAATAAATGGTGTTTATGAATTCTTTATAGCAATATTTTTATTTTTTCTACAAAAGTATAAAACTGATATATGATTTAGTCCTAACTGTGCAAACAAAAAAACTTTTCTTTTTTTTTAACTTTTGGTATTTTCTATAGGATCAATAATGGAGAAGGAAATGGCAACCCACTCCAGTACTCTTGGCTAAAAAATTCCATGGATAGAGAAGGCTGGTAGGCTACAGTCCATGGGGTTGCAAAGAGTCAGACAAAACTGAGTGACTTCACTTTCTTTCTTTCTATAGATCCTTTTGGAGAAGGAAATGGCAACCCACTCCAGTATTCTTGCCTGGAGAATCCCATGGACAGAGGGGCCTGGTGGGCTACAGTCAATGGAGTTGCAAAGAGTTGGACACAATTAAACAACTAACATGTACATACATAGGATGAATAGGTCATATCTGTAAAAAATTGCCTCTCAGAATCCACTCCACCTGGTGTCTGGTAGCATTCTGGTGGGTCTCAGGGTGATAAGTGAAAGTGAACTCTCTCAGTCGTGTCCGACTCTGCGACCCCATGGACTGTAGCCTACCAGGCTCCTCTGTCCATGGGATTCTCCAGGCAAGAATACTGGAGTGGGTTGCCATTTCCTTCTCCAAAAGGATCATAGAAAGAAAGAAAGTGAAGTCACTCAGTTTTGTCTGACTCTTTGCAACCCCATGGACTGTAGCCTACCAGCCTCCTCTGTCCATGGGATTCTCCAGGCAAGAGTACTGAAGTGGGCTGCCATTTCCTGCTCCAGGGAATCTTCCCAACCCTGGGATCGAACCCAGGTGTCTCGCATTGCAGACAGACTCTTTATCGTCTGAGCCACCAGGGGTCTTAGGGTACTTGAGATAAGAAGATTTTTGGCAGACAGAGGCAGATAGAATAGTTGAGCAATGCCTAGACTGATGAACACTATCAAAAAGACTTTTTGAGGATACCTTAGTAAGAAGGATCAGTTCAGTTCAGTTCAGTAGCTCAGTTGTGTCCAACTCTTTGCAACCCCATGAATTGCAGCACACCAGGCCTCCCTGTCCATCACCAACTCCCGGACTTCACTCCAACTCATGTCCATTGAGTCGGTGATGCCATCCAAACATTTCATCCTTTGTCATCCCCTTCTCCTCCTGCCCCCAATCCCTCCCAGCATCAGGGTCTTTGCCAGTCAGTCAACTCTTCACATGAGGTGGCCAAAGTATTGGAGTTTCAGCTTCAGCATCAGTCCTTCCAATAAACACCCAGGACTGGTCTCCTTTAGGATAGACTGGTTGGATCTCCTTGCAGTCCAAGGGACTCTCAAGAGTCTTTTCCAACACCACAGTTCAAAAGCATCAATTCTTCAGAGGATATCTTACTCCAAATTATTCTGATTTCTGATAATTAATGTTTTCCTTCAAAAAGATTATTTTATAAAACATATTATAAATAATTATAATAATAAAATTATAAATAATTTTAAAATACTATTTCGTATGTATAGAAGTCTGAAGAGTAAAATACCTTCAAAGCAAGCTACTATTCATTGTTTTTTGTGAAGACAATTTAATTAAAAATATAATGTGTGATCTCTATTAGAAATTAGCTGACAGATTACCATCATTGTGAATAAACTTTGAACATTTCATTGCAGTTTGTTTCACAGATTTGGCTTTATTCAGCCCTTACTGAGATATTGTGTGGGCAATACCAAGGGAAAATTTCCCTTGGTATGTAAAGATGGACACAATAAAGGACAGAAATGGTATGGACCTAACAGGAGATATTAAGAAGAGGTAGCAAGAATACACAAAAGAACTATACAAAAAATATGTTAATGACCCAGATAACCATGATGATGTGATCACTCAGAGCCAGACATCCTGGAGTGAAAATCAAGTGGACCTTAGGAAGCATTACTACGAGCAAAGCTAGTAGAGGTGATAGAATTCCTGCTGAGCTATTTAAAATCCTAAAAGATAATTCTGTTAAAGTGTCTCAGTCAGTATGCCAGCAAATTAGGAAAATTCAGCAGTGGCCACAGGGCTGGAAAAGGTCAGTTTTCATTCCAATCCCAAGGAAAGGCAGTGACAAAGAATGCTCAGACTGCCCCACGCTTAACTCATCTCACATGCTAGCAAAGTAATGCTCAAAATTCTCCAAGCTAGGCTGAACAGAACTTGAACCAAGAACTTCCAGACATTCAAGCTGGATTTAGAAAAGGCAGAGGAACCAGAGATCAAATTGCCAACATCCACTGGATCATACAAAAAGCAAGAGAATTCCAGGAAAAAAAATCTACTTCTTTTTCATTGATGATGCAAAATCCTTTGACTGTGTGCATCACAACAAACTATGGAAAATTCTTCAAGAGATGGGAATACCAGACCACCTGACTGCCTCCTGAGAAATCTGGATGTAGGTCAAGAAGCAACAGTTAGAACGAGACATGGAAAAACGAACTGGTTCCAAATGGGGAAATGAGTTCATCAAGGCTGTATATTATCACCTTGCTTATTTAACTTATATTCAGAGTACATTATGTGAAATGCCAATCTGGATGAAGCACAAGCTGGAATCAAGATTGCAGGGAATAATATCAATAACCTAAGATATGCCCATGACACCATCCTTATGGCAGAAAGTGAAGAGGAACTAAAGAGCCTCTTGATGAAAGTGAAAGAGGAGGTGAAACAGCTGGCTTAAAACTCAGCATTTAAAAAATGAAGATCATGGCATCTAGTCCCATCAGTTCATGACAAATAGAGAAACAATGGAAACAGTGAGAGACTATTTTCTTGGGCTCTAAAATCACTGCAGATGGTGACCGCAACCATGAAATTAAAAGACGCTTGCTCCTTAGAAGAAAAGTTATGACCAACTTAGACAGCATATTGAAAAGCAGAGACATTACTTTGGAGACAAAGGTCCATCTGGTCAAAGCTATGGTTTTTCAAGTAGTCATGTATGAATGTGAGAGCTGGACCATAAAAAAAAAGCTGAGCACCAAAGAGTTGTTTTTGAACTGTGGTGATGGAGAGGAGTCCCTTGGACAGCAAGATCCAACCAGTCCATCCTAAAGGAAATCAGTCCTGATTATTCATTGGAGGGACTAATGCTGAAGCTAATGCTCCAATACTTGAGAGCCCCTTGGACAGCAAGAAGATCAAACCAGTCAATCCTAAAGGAAATCAGTCCTTAATATTCATTGGAGGGACTCATGCTGAAGCTAAAGCTCCAATACTTTGGCCACCTGATGTGAAGAACTGACTCACTGGAAAACTCTGACCATAACAGCTAGTGATGCACAAAAATAATGTACCACCTTGTTTATGAAAGATTCAAGGCAGGAGGAGAAGGGGACAACAGAGGATGAGATGGCTGGATGGCATCACCAACTCGATGGACATGAGTTTGAGTGAACTCTGGGAGTTGGTGATGGACAGGAAAGCCTGGTGTGCTGCAGTCCATGGGGTTGCAAAGTATCAGACACGACTGAGTGAATTGAACTGAACTGGGTCTTATGGAACAATTTCCATTTATTATGGAGGAGGTATTGTGGCTCTGAAGGTGATACTTAAGTTCTAGATACTCAAATTCAAGTCAACTGATCTAGTTGCAAGAGAAATTATAGGCCAATATAGGCTTTTATTTCTTTTTCCAATAAAAATTGTATTCCTTTTCTACCTAATTAGATGAGTCATTCTGATTGTCATTCTGACTACAGTTTGCAGTCTTCTCTGTATAGAGAGTGGAACTTGAAGCATCCTAACAGTCTCATCAGCAGTTTTTGTTTCAAGCCTGGAATTTCAATTTATTGAAAGATGAGCCAAGGTGAAGAATCCTGCATCAAGTTTTATACAGCAGAGCGTCTCTTAAAAAAAAAAAAAAAAAACTAGAACCCTCATGGCTTGCTTTTCACTGTGTATGGAAGTAAATACATCAGCGCTTGCTAAGCTTGCCATCCAAGGTTAAGCAAAATTTCTCTAACATGCAGGAAAGCCTGTTTTTCCTCTTGACGTTGATGTAGTACAATTGGTGTTCACAGCTGCTACATAAATTGTTTGCAAAATCAATGAAAGCATTCCAGGGCCAGAGTTAGCATGCACTTCACCTGGTGACTCTGGAGGCATGTTACCTTCCAAATAAAGTCATATTCCCAACATACGCATTGCCACTCTGGTTCCTGACCTCCCAGAGTACAATGACCATGACTAACTAGTGACGCACAAAAATAATGTACCACCCTATTTATGAAAGCCACCACCCTGTAGCTCCTACCAGTTAAGCAATCGGGTTGCATTTCTGCTCAGCAAGTACCAAATATTTAAAGTAACATCCTTGATTTTTAACAATAGAAGATTGATTCCAGATCTAGTTTCAATTTTGAAAAATACTCAAGTAAAAGATTGACTAAAAGAAAAGAATGGAGATAATATAAATAATAGGCTAACCATCCACAGTGAATTTATGAGGTAGATAGTGTGATAAACTTGGATAGTTGAGTTTCTATGAACATACTGATCACAAGTTGAAGAAAACATATAAGAAATGGCTCTAATTCAATTTTTCTTTAAGTCTTTTCATATCTTCTAGAGTTGTGGGTCAATACTTTGAATAAACAGTGAGCCCATACAGTGCATTAAAATGACCTAAACCATGACCATCCAGCTTTATTTTAGTTAGGAGTAGAGATCATGGTTGGACATGACAGCTAGCAGAGAGGCAAAGCCGACACAGCAAGGAGAGGAAAAAGATAAGCTCTTTCAGGACTTTTTGGGCTGAAAAATAAAATATTTTTAGATACTTCTCTGAATCTGATATTGAAAAGTTCATCTCTAACCAGTCCTTGCCTATTTTATATGTGAAAATGACCGAGAAACATGATAAAAGAAGTAGTGCTAAGGCCTGGGTCAGAGTTTGGTATTCACATCAGCTGGATGTTTTGTTTTCTGTGGTTTTCAGGACTGTTACTAGAGAACTGGAGCACTTGCTCAACTACCATGTCCAAAAGACCAGGAGTTTTAGAAACATTCTGACACAAACTAAAAAGTCATGATATATCAAGTGTTATGGGTCTCCCCAGACAGGCATTGGATGAGTGCACAACATAAACATTCCAGGATGAGGATACCCAGCTGCTCTGAGCATTTTGACTAAGCTGGGTCTGTAATACAGAATCTACTGTGGATGCAGTAACTGCAATGAATGAGAAAAGGTACTATTACAAAATTAGTTTCTGCTGCAACATGCATGCAAGCTCATGGATTCATATGTGTACCCACACACATTCAAAAGCAGGGTCTATATATCTTCTGAATTCAGTTCCTTCCTAAGGATTCCTGACGATGCTGATCTCATTAATTTTCATCTAGAGTTTTAAAATAGCCTTTAAATTTTTTTCCCAGTCTATGTTCACCTTTCAAAAGTTATTATCATTAGACATAGATTCAATCATGTCACTTAATTCTTCAAAACAAATCTACATTCATATCTATGGTATATTTAAACCAGATTAAGACATTTTGCTCCCTCTGTTAGATTATTAATTTATCATTCCTTCAAACAAATAGCCCTTCAATATTTGTTCATTTATTATTTATGGATGAGGCTGAGCATCCATGTGATAAGGGGCAGAAGAAAGCACCCATCCTCCCTCCAACTTTTATACATAATTCAGCTCTGGTCCCGAACTTGCTTAACTTATTCTGCCAAATAAAGTTCTATTAACATCCAGACTGATCTTTCAGGGGAGGAATCAAGTTACTCACATCGTATGATGTAGAATTCTATTCCTACATGTTTGCCAAAAAAAAACACACCACATATACACAAAAATAATTCAAAAGAAAATGTATAATTGCTTGAAAAGAAAGCACTAATGACTTTCAGTAGGAAAAGGAGTAAACAAATTGTTCTACATTCACAATGAAATACTACTCAATAATAAAAAAAGAACAAATAACTGGTCCACACAGCAACATGAATGAACTTCAAAAAACAGTATGCTACGTGAAAGAAACTAGAAAAAAAATTCTGTACTTTATACTTCTTTTATATGAAATCCAAATATAAGCAGAGCTCTATAATGAGAGAACAGATAGTGTGTGGGAGAGAGAACTATGGAACTTTCTGGAAGATGAAAATAGTCTATATCTTATTTTGTTGTGGAAGATGATTTCAAAGGCATATACAGTTGTCAAGATCTATTCAACTGAATGCATGAGATGCTTGCACTTTATTTTATACTAATTTTATTTCAGTACTCAAAGCAATTAGGAGCTGTCTCATCTGTTGTTGCTTGAAGGTATTCCTCTGGGATATCATCCTTTGTCCCAAGGAGCCAATCAGCTTTGACAATGCATTCAGAGTTTTTTTCTGAGAAGAAAAAAAAAGCCAATCAGCTTTGACAATGCATTCAGAGTTTTTTTCTGAGAAGAATCTCAGTAAATATACTTTCCTCTATTTTATTAACTTTCTCTAATTTATTAACTTTCTCATGCACTCGGTGATGTTTTGCAGTTCTGTGTAAATAAATGCTTGGAACAGCTACTCAGCTGGTATGGTACTAATCTGGGCTCCGTATCTGAGGATAATAACAAACATCCCAGCCTACCATTCTAGCTTCCGCTTATGACACTGCTCATTAGAAACCCTATATTTATTCCAGACACAAAGGATAGTTTATACTTCCTGGACATTTCTTACAGCGTATCTAGTGCTGCAAGGTGGTTATGGAGCATGGCTGCCTGAGAGTGAACCTTTCCTTTCATACCTCCACCTATGTGAATTTTTCCAAACTACCTAACTGCTCTTTGCCTCATCTTTATTTAAACTCTGAGTATATATCCAATCGATAGGATTTTTTTTTTCTTAAAAAAATTTTTATTGGAGTATACTTGATTTACAATGTTGTGTTAGTTTCTGATGTACAGAAAGTGAATTGTGGTGGATTCATGTTAATGTATGGCAACACCAATACAATAAAGTAAAAATAATAATGATAAAATAAAATAAAAATTAAAAAATAGTGGGATTTATGTGTAACTTATTCAACAGATAGGATTTTATAAGTATTAAATAAGTGTGTGTGTTGCTTAGAACAGAGCCTAACATATAATGCAATATGTGTGTTATTAATATCTCTATATTTTTATTTGTGCTTCCATACATTTGCACTTATTTTTTATTACTATTGTTTTCCTTCTCATTTACTTTATTGTAAAGAATTATCTTCTTAGCTTGGACTTCCTTTAAAAAAAGGAATTTTTTTTTTTTGCAAAAGTTAAGTTTACATGGAACATGGAACCATACAAATGGAATCATAGTCAAGAAAAATGTCTTAAGTTGTTCATAATTTTTTTCCATTGAGATTGTCATGAAAACTGATATTCTGCTTCCTGGAATTTTATTCATATTAAGCCTCATGCTAAGATTTTCCACTTATTTCATGTATTTCATTTTAGCAACACTGTTATGGCACAATGGGTGAACAAAAGGCTTGGTGAGTATTTGCTGTGTCAGTTGGGCAGCTGTCTCTGCTGCTCAATCTATCAACCCTCCTCTTTCTTTCAACACTGAGAAAGAAGATGCTATGCTTCCCAGAGTCAATAGAACCCTCATGGTATAAACACTCAACCCTTCCTAACTCTGCCTATTAGTATACCTGCTTTCCTATCCCTCTTCAGCTACATCCCTCCCCCTCCTGGTGGAAGAGGTAATCTTTCCATGTTCCAGATGCCATTTGCTCACAAGTTTTTCAAGGACCTCAGTCTATAGAATTTTCTCCTCCATCTGCTTCTCCCTTGCATCTCTCTCATGTATTGTCAATTTTTTCCTCTCTACAGATTTTTCTATTTTAAGAATATTTGATATGTAGTATAACAACTAAACATCTTGGTTGTAACAATTCCACATGCAAATTTATAGCAAATATTTGGATTGCCTGTTCATTTTGTTTCTTTATTTGTAAAATGATTTTATTGTGATATTAATATAATTCATTCACCAGCTGTTTGAAGTACACATTTGTGTCTTTTAGTATATTCACAGAGCTGTGAAATAATCTCCACAATCAATTTTAGAGAATTCTGGTCACACCCAAAAGAAACCCTGTTCCATTAAAAATCACTCTCTATATTTCCTTAATGGTTCCCCAACTCTAAGCAACCATTAAGATTTCAGTCCCTACAGTTTTGCCCGTTTTTAACATTTTATATAGTAAAGACCATTATAAAGTTCTTTAAACATTTCTAATACAGTTTGTTTCATTTAACATAGTATTCTCTAGGTTCATCCACATTGTAGCACATCAGTAATTTTTACTACTGAATATTCTGTTACATGCAGTTTCCACATTGTGTTTACTTCATTTATCAGTTCAGTTCAGTTCGGTTCAGTCGTTCAGTCATGTCTGACTCTGCAACAACATGAATTGCAGTATGCCAGGCCTCCCTGTCTATCACCAACTCCCGGAGTTTACTGAAACTCATGTCCATCAAGTTGGCGATGCCAACCAGCCATCTCATCCTCTATCATCCCCTTCTTCTCCTGCTCTCAATCCCTCCCAGCATCAGAGTCTTTTCCAATGAGTCAACTCTTCGCATAAGGTGGCAAAAGTACTGGAGTTTCGGCTTCAACATCAGTCCTTCCAATGAACACTCAGGACTGATCTCCTTTAGAATGGACTGGTTGGATCTCCTTGAAGTCCAAGGGGCTCTCAAGAGTCTTCTCCAACACCACAGTTCAAAAGCATCAAGTCTTTGGGGCTCAGCTTTCTTCACAGTCCAACACTCATATCCATATATGACCACTGGAAAAACATAGCCTTGACTAGACAGACCTTTGCTGGCAAAGTAATATCTCTGCTTTTGAATATGCTATCTAGGTTGGTATAACTTTCCATCCAAGGAGCAAGCGTCTTTTAATTTTATGGCTGCAATCACCATTGGCAGTGATTTTGGAGCCCCCCCAAAATAAAGTCTGACACTGTTTCCACTGTTTCCCCATCTGAATGTTGAGCTTTAAGCAAACTTTTTCACTCTCCTCTTTCACTTTCATCAAGAGGCTTTTTAGTTCCTCTTCACTTTCTGCCATAAGAGTGGTGTCATCTGCATATCTGAGGTTACTGATATTTCTCCCGACAATCTTGATTTCAGCTTGTGTTTCTTCCAGTCCAGCGTTTCTCATGATGTACTCTGCATATAAGTTAAATAAGCAGGGTGACAACATACAGCCTTGACATACTCCTTTTCCTATTTGGAACCAGTCTGTTCAAACCAGTCTGTTTGAACCATGTCCAGTTCTAACTGTTGCTTCCTGACCTGCATATAGGTTTCTCAAGAGGCAGGTCAGCTGGTCTGGTATTCCCATCTCTCTCATAATCTTCCACAGTTTATTGTGATCCACACAATCAAAGGCTTTGGCATAGTCAATAAAGCAGAAGTAGATGTTTTTCTGGAACTCTCTTGCTTTTTCCATGATCCAGTGGATGTTGGTAGTTTGATCTCTGGTTCCTCTGTCTTTTCTAAAACCAGCTTGAACATCAGGAAGTTCACAGTACACGTATTGCTGAAGCCTGGCTTGGAGAATTTTGAGCACTACTTTACTAGCATGTGAGATGAGTGCAATTGTGCAGTAGTTTGAGCATTCTTTGGCATTGCCTTTCTTTGGGATTGGAATGAAAACTGACCTTTTCCAGTCCTGTGGCCACTGCTGAGTTTTCCAAATTTGCTGGCATATTGAGTGCAGCACTTTCACAGCATCATCTTTCAGGATTTCAAACAGCTCAACTGGAATGCCATTACCTCCACTAGCTTTGTTCGTAGTGATACTTTCTAAGGCCACTTGACTTCACATTCCAGGATGTCTGGCTCTGGGTGAGTTATCACACCATCGTGATTATCTGAGTCGTGAAGCTCTTTTTTGTACAGTTCTTCTGTGTATTCTTGCCACCTCTTATTAATATCTTCTGCTTCTGTTAGGTCCATGCCATTTCTGTCCTTTATTGAGCCCATCTTTACATGACATGTTCTCTTGGTATCTCTAATTTTCTTGAAGAGATCTCTAGTCTTTCCCATTCTGTTGTTTTCCTCTATTTCTTTGCATTGATCGCTGAGGAAGGCTTTCTTATCTCTCCTTGCTATTCTTTGGAACTGTGCATTCAGATGCTTATATCTTTCCTTTTCTCCTTTGGTTTTCACTTCACTTATTTTCACAGCTATTTGTAAGGCCTCCCTTAGACAGCCGTTAATGGACATTTGAGTTGTTTCTACTGTTTGGCTATAATGACTAATGCCACTATGACATTTGATTACGTAAATATTGGTGTGGATTTGTTTTCACTTCATTTGGGTCTGCTGTGCTGTGCTGTGCTTGCTTGGTTAGTCATGCCTGACTCTGTTGAGTCTTTGAATTGTAACTCACCAGGCTACTCTGTCCGTGAAATTTTTCAGGCAAGAACACTGGAGTGGGTTGCCATTTCCTCCTCCATGGGATCTTCCTGATCTAGGGGCTGGAACCTGTGTCTATTGTGCCTCCTGAATTGCAAGTGGATTGTTTACCCACTGAGCCATCAGGGTGACCCTCTCTTGGATGAACAGTAGGAGCTGGATCATACTGTAATTTCCTTGGCTCAAATTTTGTGCTTCTTAAATGGTCATTCTTCAAAATTCAGTTGCATTTTCACTTTTCCACTCTCCTAAGAAAAGTAAGTAAATCTTTCTATCTTATCTGCTTTTATAACATTTCCTACATAAATATGTTGAGTGTTTTATTATAGTTGTTATAAGTTTATAAATCTGTCTCCCCACTCATTGTGAGACTTTCTGTGGAAGGAAAGAAATTTTGTTCATCTTTTTCTTCCTCCAGCTCATTAGCTCATAGTTCTCAGTAGATGGTCCACTAATAAATCAAGCATGAATGAATAATCTGTGACTTATTCTAGTTTAATAATTCAAAAGCATTACATACTGTGGGTCAGGCATTGTACTGCACCTTGAAAGTATACAAATGAGTAAAAACTGGCTCTTGGTCATGAGGAAAAAACTAGAGAAACATGCACAGAAATGTTCCCTGCAGACCTTTGTCCACATTGACTCACAAGCCCTTTGGCTGTTCTGTGCAGCCTCCCAGCAGCTGTGCTCTCCTGGAAAGGAGGAGGAAGTGTTAGGGAAGGAGGTGGAGAGAAAGAAGGGAAACCAGACAAAAATGTTGGAGCAGGATCTTGTTGCTGAGTGGAAACTCAAAGGTGATCACTTTTGGAGGTCCAAGGCAGACAGACAAGCAGGAACACAGATTTTGGAATAGACATAACTTCTAATGTGATGATATTTGTATTTATTTCAAAGGCAAAGGCAGCCCCACCTTATATCTAAAAGGAATTGACTAACCAAAACTATTTTTAGCTAGACTGAGATATAGGTAAGATGGCATGGGAAAAGTGGAGGTTGGATTAAATCCAGAGATGTAGATAAGTTATTTATTTATAGTGTAACTTACATTTCTTGAGCAAATATGAGGAACTTACATTTCTTGAGCAAATATGAAGGCCCTTGGGAAAGAGAGGTGAATAAAGAAATTTCTTGACCAATATATGCATACATAAGTATGATATACACATGTGAATTATTTCCTCATTTGTAAGACACCATCACAAATTTAATATTAACTTTGGGAGGAGAAAAGCACTATGCTAAATGTAAAAGTCAATTGTAAGATAAATTTCCATTTTTGAAATATAATAATATGAAAAAAAAGTGTGCTCTAAGGTTGAAGAGAGGTTTCGCCAGTGACTCAATGATAAAGAATCCACCTGCAATGAAGGAGATGTGGGTTCCATCTCTGGGTCAGAAAGATCCCCTGAAGGAGGGAATAGCAACCCACTCCATATTTTTGCTAGAGAATCCCATGAAGAGAGAAGTCTGGTGGGCTACAGTCCACAGAGTCTCAAAGAGTAAGACACAACTGAAGCAACTTAGCATGCATGGTTGAGAAAATGTTACACAATATACTAAATGTGTTGTATCTATCTATAACATTTATGCTATATAATATTCAAATAAATGAAACTGGATGACACTGAGTGCTAAATGCTTTTCGGATGTGACCTCATCTATTCCTCACAACTAAATTACAGTAGGGAACACAGCATGAGCACTAACAACATGCTCTTATACTTAATCTTACCATGACTCTGCCCAGTAGGAAGTATATTACAGATGAGAAGACAGAGGCAAAGTTATTCCTCAAGGTCATGGAATAACTGGCCCATGGTCATGGAGTGAGTGGATGAGCCAAGATTTCAACCCACACGGAATCTGTGTATCTATGCTATAATCTCTGGAAAATACCACTTCTTAGATGAAAGTACATTTTATCTTATTTTATAAATGATTAAACTGGAGGCCAGAGAGAGTGATATGATATTTGTAATTAGTTCATAAGAAGTTTATAAGAAATTAAACTTGATTTTTTATGTTTTTTGAGATATGAATATATAATATAACAGAATATAAGCTTAAGATGTATAGCATAATGGTTTGACTATCATAAAATAATTGCCCTAATAAGTTTGGTGAACATCATCCATCATACCACATAGATACGACATTAAAGGAATTTTTAACAATTTTTTTCCTTTTGATGAGAACTCAGGAATAACTCTCAACACATTTCATGTATAACAGACAAATGTTCATTATATTTCTCATGTTGTACTTTACATCTCTGGTATCTGTGTATCTTATCACTGGAAGTTTGTACCCTTTGACTACCTTTACCCAATTCCACCTCCTCCTACCCTACTCCTGCCTCTGGCAGCCACTGATCTGATCTCTTTTTCTATGAGCTTGCTTGTTTGCCTGGTTTGAAGGATAGTTGACCTACAACACTATGTTAGTTCTGGTATCCGCTTAGTGATTCAATATTGTTACACATTTCAAAATGATAACCATGATTAATCTAGTTGCCAAAAACTTGTAAGTTATAATATCTGTGCATTTTGTACTATATTTTTGCTACACAACCAAGCTTTTGTGAATGAGCAGATGAGTAAATGTGCTTATATAAAAGTTATTTTTGTTTTAAATAGGTCTCTTGGCAACATATACTTTCAGTAAATATCTATTGCGCATCTTCAAGGTTAGGCTCTGTGGATCTGGAGATATATTTAGGAATGAGAATTTTGCATGACACCCCTCAAATCACATCTGAAGGAATTGGGCAGCAATCTCTCTCCTGAAACACACTGCCCTTTAATGTTAAGCTACATGTCATTAGCACAGACTAGCATGTTAGGGTTATATAAATGAATCTATAATATTTTAGCACTCCCAAGCTATAAAATTTAAATCAGAGCAAATGTTCTTTTTAAAAGATGTGAAAACATTGTTTAGAATATGTTCTGACCTTGGAAATGTAAACTCTTTGCTCTCTTTATTCTCTTATGCTCACTACTGATTGGAATAACTTGCTTTGTCTTGATAGTGTTAGTTTCAAGCTTTCACAGAAAGTTTTTCTTGAAGTCATAAAGAAAAATGTGCATTTTGCAAACAATCAATAAAGGGCACACGTCCCAGGATCATAACAGCATATCAAAGGGAAATGGAAAAAAAAAATCCAAGATATTCTTAAGGGTCCAGGTAAAGGATTACATTGAGTTAATGCCTTCTATTTTTTTTTTCCTCTGGAATGTATAAAAAGATGTATTAGTTTCTCATTGTTGCTATAACTACATCTCACAGTTCTTTCCCTTCCATTTCCATCTGAAACCCTCTGCTATGTTTAAAACCATCCGCTTCTGACTTTAATCTATGGTCCATCTACTAAAAAATAGAAATACATACATATTTATTAAGTATCTTTTTTTTCAAATCTGGGAAGCTTTCTTCATATCAAAAGATATGGGGAGAGAATTAGGGGAAAAAATTGCCTCTCTTTGGTACATTAGTTATCTGTTGCTGAGAAATATACTACCATAAACCTGCATCTAACACACATTTAAGTATCTCACACTTTTCATGGAGAGTCTGGACACAGTTTTCTGCTTCAGGGTCTCACAGGTTACGCTCAAGGTGTCAACTGGGCTAGAATCTCATATGAATCTCAGGATTCTCTTCCAAGCTCTTATAGTTGTGGCTGCTGGCAGAATTCAGTCATTTGAGCTAAAGACCTGAAACCCCTGACTCCTAGTGGTTGCCCACAGTCCCTTGCCATGTGGTCCTCTCTATTTGAGGTTCACAGCATAGCAGTCTGCTTCCTCAAGGCCAGCAGGAGAGGAGACTGAGTAGGCTTAGAGTCATTGTACACAGTTAATGTGCTATAATCATGGGAGTATTGTCCTTCAGTTCAGTTCAGTTCAGTCGCTCAATCGTGTCCAACTCTTTGCAACCCCATGTATCACAGCACGCAAGGCCTCCTGGTCCATCACCATCTCCCAGAGTTCACTCAGACTCACGTCCATTGAGTCCATGATGCCATCCAGCCATCTCATCCTCTGTCGTCCCCTTCTCCTCCTGCCCCCAATCCCTCCCAGCATCAGAGTCTTTTCCAATGAGTCAACTCTGAGCATGAGGTGGCCAAAGTACTGGAGTTTCAGCTTTAGCTTCATTCCTTCCAAAGAAATCCCAGGGCTGATCTCCTTCAGAATGGACTGGTTGGATCTCCTTGCAGTCCAAGGGACTCTCAAGAGTCTTCTCCAACATCACAGTTCAAAAGCATCAATTCTTCGGCGTTCAGCCTTCTTCACAGTCCAACTCTCACATCCATACATGACCACAGGAAAAACCATAGCCTTGACTAGATGGACCTTAGTCGGCAAAGTAATGTCTCTGCTTTTAAATATACTATCTAGGTTGGTCATAACTTTTCTTCCAAGGAGTAAGCGTCTTTTAATTTCATGGCTGCAGTCACCATATGCAGTGATTTTGGAGCCCCCAAAATTAAAGTCTGACACTGTTTCTACTGTTTCTCCATCTATTTCCCATGGAGTGATGGGACCAGATGCCATGATCTTCATTTTCTGAATGTTGAGCTTTAAGCCAACTTTTTCACTCTCCTCTTTCACTTTCATCAAGAGGCTTTTTTACTTCTTCTTCACTTTCTGCCATAAGGGTGGTGTCATCTGCAATTTAGCTTCATTCCTTCCAAAGAAATCCCAGGGCTGATCTCCTTCAGAATGGACTGGTTGGATCTCCTTGCAGTCCAAGGGACTCTCAAGAGTTTCTCCAACATCACAGTTCAAAAGCATCAATTCTTCGGCGTTCAGCCTTCTTCACAGTCCAACTCTCACATCCATACATGACCACAGGAAAAACCATAGCCTTGACTAGATGGACCTTAGTCGGCAAAGTAATGTCTCTGCTTTTAAATATACTATCTAGGTTGGTCATAACTTTTCTTCCAAGGAGTAAGCGTCTTTTAATTTCATGGCTGCAGTCACCATATGCAGTGATTTTGGAGCCCCCAAAATTAAAGTCTGACACTGTTTCTACTGTTTCTCCATCTATTTCCCATGGAGTGATGGGACCAGATGCCATGATCTTCATTTTCTGAATGTTGAGCTTTAAGCCAACTTTTTCACTCTCCTCTTTCACTTTCATCAAGAGGCTTTTTTACTTCTTCTTCACTTTCTGCCATAAGGGTGGTGTCATCTGCATATCTGAGGTTATTGATATTTCTCCTGACAATCTTGATTCCAGCTTGTGTTTCTTCCAGTCCAGCGTTTCTTATCATGTACTCTGCATAGAAGTTAAATAAGCAGGGTGACAATATACAGCCTTGATGTAATCACAAAAGTGACAGCTCATCCCAGTTTCTATATTTGTTCAAAACAAGTCACATGTCCCATGCACACCCAAGGGGAAATGGATTACACACACACACAAAAAGCTATTAAATAGCCTGACTCCATTTTGGATGTTTCGTGGATCTTCCTTGCTGTATTTGTGGCAAGCAGGGGCTACTTTCTAGTTGCAGTACAAGGGCTTCTCATTCTGGTAGCTTCTCTTTCTACAGAGCACAGGCTTTAAGGCTCATGGGCTTCAGTAGTTGTGGCACATAGGTTCAATGGTTGCAGCTTCCAGGCTCTAGAGCACAGGCTCAGTAGTTGTGGTGCATGGGCTTAGTTGCTCTGCAACATCTGGGATCTTCCTGGATCAGGGATCAAACCTGTGTCTCCTGCATTGGCATGCAGATTCTTTACCACTGAGCCATCAGGGGAGTCCTTTAGTGTAGATTTGATCACTTAAAATTTGTTTATATTGCAGTAGTAAGTTCTATAACATGAAAAGGTATATTCACATATAACCATGTACATGTACATGCTCTAGAGAGCAACATAGAAGAGCCTACTTGATGCTAAAGTAATACAAATGTAATATGAATGTTCTATGAAGCAGAGTGGTATGCATGTGTGTTATACATTATACAGCAAATAACACAACTTACACTCTAATTGTTTTCAGTTTATGAAAAGAAAAAAAGAAAAACGTGTTGTAAGAAAGAAGAAAGTGAAGTCACTCAGTCATGTCCAATCCTTTGTGACCCATGGACTGTAGCCAACCAGGCTCCTCCGTCCATGGGATTCGCCAGGCAAGAATACGTTGTGGGCATTGGTAAATATGTTTTTTATTCTAAGAGAAACAACTAGCGTTTAGGGGAAAAGAGGATGTGGAAACTATTTCTTTTACATTTAAATAACCTTGAGCAAAGTCACTTAATCTGCCTGAAATTCAGTTTATTCAGCCAACAAGTATATTCAGTTCAGTTCAGTTCAGTCACTCCGTCATGTCTGACTCTTTGTGACCCCATGAATTGCAGTATGCCAGGCCTCCCTGTCCATCACCAACTCCCAGAGTTCACTCAAACTTATGTCCATTGAGTCGATGATGCCATCCAGCCATCTCATCCTCTGTCATCCTCTTCTCCTCCTGCCCCCAATCCCTCCCAGCATCAGAGTCTTTTCCAATGAGTCAACTCTTCACATGAGGTGGCCAAAGTACTGGAGCTTCAGCTTTAGCGTCAGTCCTTCCAATGAACACCTAGGACTGATCCCCTTTAGGATGGACTGGTTGGATCTCCTTGCAGTCCAAGGGACTCTCAAGAATCTTCTCCAACACCACAGTCCAAAAACATCAACTCTTCAGTGCTCAGCTTTCTTCACAGTCCAACTCTCACATCCATACATGACCACTGGAAAAACCATAGCCTTAACTAGATGGACCTTTGCTGGCAAAGTAATATCTCTGCTTTTTAATATGCTGTCTGGTTGGTCATAAGTTTCCATCCAAGGAGCAAGCGTCTTATAGTTTTAAGGCTGCAGTCACCATCTGCAGTGATTTTGGAGCCCCCCCCCCAAAAAAAAAACAAAGTCTGACACTGTTTCCACTGTTTCTCCATCTATTTCCCATGAAGTGGTGGGACCAGATGCCATAATCTTAGTTTTCTGAATGTTGACCTTTAAGCTAACTTTTTCATTCTCCTCTTTCACTTTCATCAAGAGGCTTTTTAGCTCCTCTTCACTTTCTGCCATAAGGGTGGTGTCATCTGCATATCTGAGGTTATTGATAGTTCTCCCAGCAATCTTGATTCCAGCTTGTGCTTCCTCCAGCCCAGAGTTTCTCATGATGTACTCTGTGTATAAGATAAATAAGCAGGATGACACTATACAGCCTTGATGCACTCCTTTTCCTATTTGGAACCAGTCTGTTCAAACCAGTCCATTCGAACCATGTCCAGTTCTAACTGTTGCTTCCTGATCTGCATACAGGTTTCTCAAGAGGCAGGTCAGGTGGTCTGGTATTCCCATCTCTTTGAGAATTTTCCACAGTTTATTGTGATCCACACAGTCAAAGTCTTTGGCATAGTCAATAAAGCAGAAATAGATGTTTTTCTGGAACTCTCTTGCTTATATTAGGCTGGGTCATATGAAATTGCTAATACTGAGCTGGTTTTTTTAACTTTTAAATGCAGCAATTTTATGTGAATCAATACAACAGATAATAATACCAGCCCCACAATGGTTTTTGGAGTGTTGCTGCTGCGCTAAGTCGCTTCAGTCGTGGCCGACTCTGTGCGACCCCATAGACAGAAGCCCACCATGCTCCCCCGTCCCTGAGATTCTCCAGGCAAGAACACTGGAGTGGGTTGCCATTTCCCTCTCCAATGCATGACAGTGAAAAGTGAAAATGAAGTCGCTTAGTCATGCCCAACTCTTTGCGACCCCATGAACTGCAGCCTACCAGGCTCCTCGGCCCATAGGATTCTCCAGGCAAGAGTAGATGTTAGTGATTTTGAATCAAACCAAGACATACAATGGTAAATGATCAGAGAAATACAAAAAATCATAATATTAAAACAGAACAATCTCTGAAGCAAAGGTGCAAGAGCACTTTTCAGGAAGCATCTGCTCCTTTTTAATAGCTTTGATCAAATTTTTAAAAATAAGATCACATAAAAATTAGATATACTAAAGTGGTTGGAGGCGGTGAGAAGAGGGAGAGAAAATAAAAGAAAAGAAATTCTTCTTCAGAAATAGAACAAAGAATAGCACAAAGAGATTAAGAATGAATTCACCAGCTGTTATTCTGAAATATTTCTATGGGGAAAATGAATCTATTGTTTTTGTTTGTTTGTTTTAATTCTCTAAAGCAATCAATCTTACCCTGGAAATTAAACACAAACACTAAAATATTTTCTTTTGAAGCTGGATAAATGGTGAGTCATCCTTCCAGGCAAGTTTCCTAAAAAGAGAATTTAATAAGAATGAAGTGATAAAAATATAGAATGACTACAAGATTTTATTAAATTCTTTGTTAATTATAAGAGAAGACTGTTTAGCAGGAAGTCAGTTGGCCACTGTGTGTTGTTATACTCATTTTGTGATGAGTATAAAGCAAATAGTATCTTTCTTTTAAAAGCAGTGAAAAGTAAACACTGTAGTATTTAGATTAGAGGTTCCAAAACCAAATTAATCATCAGACTTATTGGAGATGCTTCTTAAAATAAAAAATAAAACACAGAGACCCCACCCAACTGACAAAATGAAAATCTGGGCTTGAGGTTCAAAAATTCTGTTGTTTAAGAAGCTTCACAATTTGTTTTCATCACTTACATTTAAAAATTTTCAGTTAAGACTATTGTTCATTTTTATTTATTTAAATTGTTTATATTTTCACACAGGAGAGGCCAAGGTTTTATTTTGGTTTTTGTTTTTTTCCTTCCAAATGCTTACCCCTAGTCACCCTTTAGCATTCAACGAGTGACTCTGTCTTCTCTATGCTCCCAGGTTCTGTCTGACATCAGACTAGTACTATTCATCTTCTACACTGCCATAACATAATACAACAGAGAAAGTGGCTTAAACAGAAATTATTTTCCCACAGCTCTTGAGACAGGAAATTGGATCAGAATGGCAGCATGGTTGATTTCTTGTCTTGTAGACAACCAGTTTTCACTATGTTCTCACATGGCCTTTTCTCTACGCCAATGGAGAGTGAGAGAGAGAGCCTATGTTCTTTCAGATCTTTTTTCCTCTAAGAACACTAATTCTATGGGAGCCCATTGTCATTCTTCTGATCTCATAAAGGCTTAATTACTTCCCTAAGGACCCCATCTCTACATACCACTCTACTACATCTCTACTCCCCATACTACAATCACATGGGGAGTTCATACTTCAATATATGAATTTATTGCTGTTGTTCAGTTCCTTAACCATGCCCAACTCTGCAATCCCATGGACTGCAGCGCACCAGGCTTCCCTGTTCACTATCTCCCGCAGTTTGCACAAACTCGTGTTCGTTGAGTCGATGATGCCATCTAGCCATATCAACCTCTGTCATCCCCCTTCTCCTCCTATCCTCAATCTTTCCCAGCATCAGGGTCTTTTCCAATATGTTGACTCTTCACATCAGGTGGCCAAAGTATATGAACTTGTGGCCACAAATATTCAGGCCATAACAATAACCAATTACTTCACTCGGAAGAATCAAACTTGGTTTCAAGATGTGCTGAGGAATATCACTTATGATAGAGGGGAAAAAAAAAAAAACCCTTAAACGAAAGGAACTCTGTTTACATCTTTTGTCTAAAATGCACAGGTAATCCAGAACACTGTACAATGCCTAAAACAGTCAATAAGTGGTTGTGTCTTTTATAAAATGTTATTCTCTTTAAAGGATCAAAGAAAATACTTAAGATGTTCCTTCCTTAAATATTGTCTATTCTCTGGCCTCATCTGCTTCAGAACCCTAACTATCTCTCAAACATGTGAGGTTGGAGGAGTTGCTGTGTTTTTGCTGGAAGAATCTGAAAAAAGGGCATGTGGAGATTACATACTCTTGGAGCAATCATCAGTTTACAAAGGCAAGTTTTTTACAAGTAGTTTGAAAAACAAGTTATTGATTTTTTTTTTCTTCTGGAGAAAGAAAAGCTATAGTTAAAAAAAGAAAACAATCAGGAACATTCACACTATGCTTCTGATGAATTCCAGATCAGATTGAATAAGAAAAATTGGACCTTGGTTAGTTAGTTGAAGCAAAGAAAAAAACTCCCAACTTTAGTCCTTAATTTGAAGAAAATAATCAGACATGAGATCAAAGGTAAAGAATAGATAAAGGGATGTTCACCAACAAGCAATCTCCTCCATTATATTTCCTGTCTTTCAGGTTCTTTCTGAGTATTGTCAGTTCTCAGTGTTGGGTTTTTTCCTTCTCCTCTTAAAATATTGAAATATCTAAAGTATCAATAAAAGGAGAATGATGAAATAAATTATAGTATAATATTTGGTCAATGGGATATACTACAATCACTAAAATGGTAATTACAAGAAATTATAAAAATATTCCCTATATAATATTAGTGAAAACTGCAAATACAGAATGGTAGTTAGTACTATGGTGAATGTTTAATCATTCAGTCATGTCTGATTGTTTGAGACCCCAGGAACTGTAGCCTGCCAGGGTCCTCTGTCCATGGAATTCTCCAGGCAAGAGTACTGCAGAGCATTGCCATTTTCTTCTCCAGGAGATCTTCCCAACCCAGGGATCAAACCCAGGTCTCCCACATTGCAGGCAGATTCTTTACCATCAAAGCCACCAAATTTTACCTAAATATAAATGGATAAACAAACTATTCAATTCAGTATATTAACTATGCATAGAAAAAAGTTCAGAATGAAGTATAATTTAAAATTTTACTTTTCCTAATTTCTGGATGGTGACCTAAGACCCATTTTTATTTTTCTCCTTAGAGCTTTTTTTTTCTTTTCTTTTCTTTTTTTTTTTTTTAGTATTCCAATTATTTGTTAATAAGCTTTTATTACATTTATGTACTAAGTCACTTCGGTAGTGTCGACTCTTTACAACCCTATGGACTCCAGGCTCCTGTCCATGGGGATTCTCCAGGCGAGAATACTGGAGTGGGTTGCCACGCCCTCCTCCAGGGGATCTTCTCTATCCAGATATCAAAACTGCATCTCTTAAGTCTCCTGCATTGGCAGACGGGTTCTTTACCGCTAGTGCCACCTGGGAAGCCCATTATATTTATAATCAGGACAAAAGTGTTTTTAAAGAATAAAAATGAAACAGAACATAAGTGAGAGAGTCATAGTATTACTCCTTCCAAAACTTGGGCAGATGGCACAAATTTTATACCTACATGCATCTATTGACTTTTCCCTATGGTAAATTAACATTTAACACTCATAAAGCTGAATTTCCTACATTCTAAATTCTCCATCACTTTTGAAGCTTTCTTCATCTTGAGACAACAGATTTGGCTTAAATTGTTGAGAATATAAGAACTACAGCTCTCTGTCCCCCATTTCTTTAACACTAGCTTTGAATGCATACAGTCTGCTGACCCTTCAGGAGAGATAAATGGCTCCAGTAAAGAAACAACCTGCTCCAACAGAAATGCTGTGGGAGCCATCAACTAGAGGCAGTAGTCAAGAACTAGGGGCAGGTACAATCAAGTGGGGAAAAAAGAGCCCACAAAACAAGAGAAGGCAAAGAACAAAACCCTGAGAATTGCCAAAACTCAGAGGTGGGACTGAGAATAAAAGTAAAATGATGGAAGAGATTGTGCAATTGATCAAGTAGGAGGCAAAACAGGGGAGAAAGGTGAAGAGATAGGTATTTCAGTTTCGGTAAGTGGTCTAAACAAGAATAAAGATATGAATCCTTTTGAAGTCAGAGACTTTGAAAACAGTAAGATAGGTCAACAATCAAATTGTAAAAGATGTTAAATTCCAAGTTAGAAAGATGAGACTTCATTTTCCAGGTTGTAGGAGCTGGAATGTTTAGTTTTAGTGAGTCTTAAAAGCATGGGTTTGATGAGAGAACAAAGTTTCCTAAATCCCACAACCTCCTTGTAGTATTAGGGAATAAAGCTTAGATGGAACTTTCCTAGTGGTCCAGTGGTTAGAATCTGCCTGCCAATGCAGGGGACAGGGGTTCAATTCCTGCACCAGGAAGACCCTACCTGTCATGGGACGACTAAGCCTGTGTACCACAACTACTGAAACCCACATATTCTAAAGCCCAGGCTGCCAAACCAGAGCAATCAGCACAATAAGAAGCCCTCCCATAGCACCTAGAGAAAGCCCATGCACAGCAACAAACACCCAGTGCAGTCATAAATCAATAAATAATTTTTTTAAAGGATAAAGCTTAGAGGTCTAAAAATACAGTTGCTATAAGTAATATTTCATGGAGATGTTGAGAAATGCCCTTCTACTTTTGATTTCGAATCCAATCTCTGTACAGCAGACTGACCCAGACGTGCCTATAAGTGTTCCAGAGTCTCTGGAGGAAGCATGGGTTAACAGTGGCCTGCTGCGGAGTCAGAGGCACTGACTACAACAGTCCTGGGAGCCACAGCATGCTGGCATAAATCCTTTTAAAGGAGGACATTACCCTTACCATTTCACTCCCTTATAATGAAAAGGACATCTTTTTGGGGTGTTAATTCTAAAATGTCTTGTAGGTCTTCATAGAACCATTCAACTTCAGCTTCTTCAGCCTTACTGCTTGGGGCATAGGCTTGAATTACCGTGATATTGAATGGTTTGCCTTGGAAACGAACAGAGATCATTCTGTTGGTTTTGAGACTGCCTCCAAGTACTGCATTTCGGACTCTTTTGCTGACCATGATGGCTACTCCATTTCTTCTAAGGGATTCTCGTCCACAGTAGTAGATATAATGGTCAGCTGAGTTAAATTCACCCATTCCAGTCCATTTTAGTTCGTTGATTCCTAGAATGTCGACGTTCACTCTTGCCATCTCCTGTTTGATCACTTCCAATTTGCCTTGATTCATGGACATGACATTCCAGGTTCCTATGCAACATTGCTCTTTACAGCATCGGATCTTGCTTCTATCACCAGTCACATCCAAGCTGGGTACTGTTTTTGCTTTGGCTCCATCCCTTCATTTTTTCTGGAGTTTTTTCTCCACTGATCTCCAGTAGAATATTGGGCACCTATCGACCTGGGGAGTTCCCTTTTCAGTATCCTATCATTTTGCCTTTTCATACTGTTCATGGGGTTCTAAAGGCAAGGATACTGAAGTAGTTTGCCATTCCCCTCTCCAGTGGACCACATTCTGTCAGACCTCTCCACCATGACCCTCCCATCTTGGGTGGCCCCACACAGCATGGCTTAGTTTCATTGAGTTAGAAAAGGCTGTGGTCTGTGTGATCAGATTGGCTAGTTTCCTGTTATTATGGTTTCAGTGTGTCTGCCCACTGATGCCTTCTTGCAACATGTACCATCTTACATGGGTTTCTCTTACCTTGGACGTGGGGTATCTCTTCATGGCAGCCCTTCCTGACCTTGGACATGGGGTTGCTCCTCTCAGCCAGCTCCTCTGACCTCAGGCTTGGGGTAGCTCCTCTCGTCCACCCCTCCTGACCTCCTGAGGGTGGTAGCTCGTCCTGGAGTACTCCAGGCAAATTTGGCCTTGGAGTACGGAATGAAGCAAGGCAAAGGGTAACAGAGTTTTGCCAAGAAAGCACACTGGTCATAACAAACACTCTTCCAACAACACAAAAGAAGATTCCACACATGGACATCACCAGATGGTCAACACCAAAATCAGACTGAATATATTCTTTGCAGCCAAAGATGGAGAAGCTCTATATAGTCAACAAAAACAAAACCGGGAGTTGACTGTGACTCAGATCATGAACTCCTTATTGCCAAATCCAGGCTTAAATTGAAGAAAGTAGGGAAAACCACTCGACCATTCAGGTATGACCTAAATCAAATCCCTTATGATTCTACAGTGGAAGTGAGAAATAGATTTAAGGGACTAGATCTGATAGACAGAGTGACCAATGAACTACGGATGGAGGTTCATGACACTGTACAGGAGACAGGGATCAGAACCATCCCCATGGAAAGGAAATGCAAAAAAGAAAATGGCTGTCAGAGGAGGCCTTAACAAATAGCTGTGGAAAGAAGAGAAGTGAAAATCAAAGGAGAAAAGGAAAGATATAAGCATCTGAATGCAGAGTTCCAAAGATTAGCAGGGAGAGGTAAGAAAGCCTTCTTCAGCGATCAATGAAAAGAAACAGAGGAAAACAACAGAATGAGAAAGACTAGAGATGCCCTCAAGAAAATTAGGGATACCAAGGGAACATTTCATGCAAACATGGGCTCGATAAAGAACAGAAATGGTGTGGACCTAACAGAGCAAAAGATATTAATAAGAGGTGGCAAGAATACACAGAAGAACTGTACAAAAAAGAGCTTCATGACCCAGATAATCACAATGGTGTGATCACTCACCCAGAGCCAGATATCCTGGAATGTGAAGTCCAGTGGGCTTTAGAAAGCATCACTGTGAACAAAGCTAGTGGAGGTGATGGAATTCCAGTTGAGCTATTTCAAATCCTGAAAGATGATGCTGTGAAAGTGCTGCACTCAATATGCCAGAAAATTTGAAAAACTCTCAGCAGTGGCCACAGGACTGGAAAAGGTCAGTTTTCATTCCAATCCCAAAGAAAGGCAATGCCAAAGAATGCTCAGATTACTGCACAGTTGTACTCATCTCACACACTACTAAAGTAATGCTCAAAATTCTCCAAGCCAGGCTTCAGCAATACGTGAACCATGAACTTCCAGATGTTCAAGCTGGTTTTAGAAAAGGCAGCAGAACCAGAGATCAAATTGCCAACATCTGCTGGATCATGGAAAAAGCAGAAGAGTTCCAGAAAAAACATCTATTTCTGCTTTATTGACTATGCCAAAGACTTTGACTGTGTGGATCACAATAAACTGTGGAAAATTCTGAGAGAGATGGGAATACCAGACCACCTGACCTGCCTCTTGAGAAATCTGTATGCAGGTCAGGAAGCAACAGTTAGAACTGGACATGGAACAACAGACTGGTTCCAAATAGGAAAAGGAGTACGTCAAGGCTGTATATTGTCACCCCCTTATTTATCTTATACACAGAGTGCATCATGAGAAACGCTGGGCTGGAAGAAACACAAGCTGGAATCAAGATTGCTGGGAGAAATATCAATAACCTCAGATATGCAGATGACACCACCCTTATGGCAGAAAGTGAAGAGGAACTGAAGAGCCTCTTGATGAAAGTGAAAGAGGAGAGTGAAAAAGTTGGCTTAAAGCTCAACATGCAGAAAACTAAGATCATGGCATCTGGTCCCATCACTTCATGGGAAATAGATGGGGAAACAGTGAAAACAGTGTCAGACTTTGTTTTTCTGGGTTCCAAAATCACTGCAGATGGTGATTGAAGCCATGAAATTATAAGACGCTTGCTCCTTGGATGGAAACTTATGACCAACCTAGACAGCATATTAAAAAGCCGAGATATTACCTTGCCAACAAAGGTCGGTCTAGTCAAGGCTATGGTTTTTTCCAGTGGTCATGTATGGATGTGAGAGTTGGACTGTGAAAAAAAGCTGAGGGTTGAAGAATTGATGCTTTTGGACTGTGGTGTTGGAGAAGACACTTGAAAGTCCCTTGGACTTCAAGGAGATCCAACCATTCCATCCTAATGGAGATCAGTCCTGGGTATTCATTGGAAGGACTGATGCTGAAGCTGAAACTCCAATACTTTGGCCTCCTCATGCGAAGAGTTGACTCACTGGAAAAGACCCTCATGCTGGGAAGGATTGTGGGCAGGAGGAGAAGGGGACGACAGAGGATGAGATGGCTGGATGGCATCACTGACTCAATGGACATAAGTTTGAGTGAACTCTGGGAGTTGGTGATGGACAGGGAAGCCTGGTGTGCTGTGATTCATGGGGTCACAAAGAGTCAGACACGACTGAGCAACTGACCTGAACTGAACCCCTACTATGTTTGGCCTTAGGCCAAACTACAGGGCAGGAACACAGCCCCACAGCATCAACAGAAAGTTTGATTAAAGACTTAATAAGCAAGGCCTCACCCACCTGAGCAAGACCCAGTTTTCCCCACAACCAGTCCTTCTATCTGGAAGTTTTCACAAGCCTCTTATCCTTATCCATCAGAGGGCAGACAGAATGAAAACCACAGTCACAGAAAACTAACCAAACTGATCACATGGATCACAGCCTTGTCTAACTCAATGAAACTATGAGCCATGCTGTGTAGGGCCACCCTAGACAGACAGGTCATGATGAGGAGTTCTGACAAAATGTGGCCCACTGTAGAAGGGAATGGCAAACCACTTCCATATTCTTGCCTTGAGAACCCCATGAACAGTATGAAGAGGTCCCTATACACCAACACTGTACTAAATCTTGGATACAGAGTTTTGGATGAAGTAGAAAAAATAGCTTTATTGCTCTACAAGCAAAGGGGGCCACGGTGGGTTAATGCCCTCTAAACTGTGTGCCCTAACCTCCAATCAGTGGTGAGGAACTTTATAGTAATAGTTCAAAGAGGGTGTAATCAGCTCATGAACATTCTTCTGATTGGTTGGTGGTAAGGTAAGTTGGAGTCAGCATCAACAGCTTTCTGATTCCAACTGGTCTGGACTCTACCTGCTAGTGGGTAGCAGAGGGCTAAGTTCTCTCACCTGGTAGGGAGTTTCAGTACCTGCAAAGCAGCTCACAGATATTGTTATGTATATCTCTTGAGTAGACGGGCCTTTGTTGGCAAAGTAATGTCTCTCCTTTTTAATATGCCGTCTAGATTGGTCATAACTTTTCTTCCTAGGAGTAAGCATCTTTTAATTTAATGGCTGCAGTCACCATCTGCAGTGATTTTAGAGCCCCCAAAAATAAAGTTTGTCACTGTTTCCACTGTTTCCTCATCTATTTGCCATGAAGTGATGGGACTAGATGCCATGATCTTAGTTTTCCAAACGTTGAGTTTTAAGCCAACTTTTTCACTCTTGTCTTTCACTTTCACTTTCGTCTTTCACTTTTGTCCATCTAGTCAAAGCTATAGTTTTTCCAGTAGTCATGTATGGATGTGAGAGTTGGACTATAAAGAAAGCTAAGTGCCAAAGAATTGATGCTTTTGACTGTGGTGTTGGAGAAGACTCTTGAGAGTCCCTTGGACTGTAAGGAGATCCAACTAGTCCATCCTAAAGGAAATCAGTCTTGAATATTCATTGGGAGGACTGATGCTGAAGCTGAAACTCCAATACTTTGGCCACCTGATGTGAAGAACTGACTCACTTGGAAAAGACCCTGATGCTGGGAAAGATTGAAGGTGAGAGGAGAAGGGGACAATAGAGGATGAGATGGTTGGATGGCATCACTGACTCAACAGATAATAGTCCATTTTGAGTAAACTCTGGAAGTTGGTGATGGACAGGGAGTTCTGGTGTGCTACACTCCATGGGGTCGCAAAGAGTTGGACACAACTGAGAGACTGAACTGGCCTGAACTGAACTGATGATATCCCTTGAGGAGGAACCAGGACATTGCCCCAAGGCTGCTCCTCCCTTGTCTCCTCCTCCCTTGTCTCCTCATCTTCTCCCTTCCTTCATTAGCAACTGTTTGAACATGACTTTTGAAACTCAGGGAAATTTAAGGAGGCTGAATTAAGCCTATTTCTGTAATCAAGAAAGGGAGGCAAGCAGAGGGAGGCAGACACAGAAAGACTTTTGTGCCCAGAAGCCCCACCTGGTCCTGCTTGGTTCCAGTGTGGCAAGAGCTTGAAAGAGACTTTGAAGGAATGGCCACCCACTCCATTATTGTTGCCTAGAAAATCTTGTGGACAGAGGAGTCTGGCAGGCTACACTCCACGGGGTCCCAAAGAATTGGACAGAACTGAGCAACTTCACTTTCACGTTCACTTCTTTATACATGTAAAGATGTTGCTTGAATCCCTACAAAAGGCTGGAAGAAGCATAATAGAAACTCTGACAGAGGCTCCAAGAAAGCTTAGACAGAACCCAAGAATATTCTGGCAGACTCTGCTTCGCCGCCTCTTCTAATCTGGCACAAGAAGATGATCTCCTGGGGAATCTGCCTGCATCAGTGCATCCTGGCCCATTGCTTGTGTGCAGGTGTCAGACTGGAGCCACAGTAACACCAGTAGAGTGCAAGGATGTGAGGGGTATAAAAGGCAGGGGGCCAGGGAGTGGCTGAGACTGTTGTGGAAGGGGGACCCTTTCCAGGGCCCAAATGGGGCTCTTGTCTAATACTCAGAAATGAATTGTCTGAGGAGATACACATGCTGACAAAGGAAGAGATTTTATTGGGAAGGAGCACCTGGGTGGAGAGCAGTGGGTAAGGGAACCCAGGGGAACTTCTCTGCAACATGGCTCACAGTCTTAGGTTTTATGGTGATGGGAGAAGTTTCTGGGTTGTGTCTGGCCAATCATTCTAACTCAGAGATCTTCCTGGTGGTGCAGGCATTGCTTATCCAAGATGCATGTCAGTGAGGATTCTGGGAGGTTGCTGGATACATGATGTCACCTTTTGACCTTTCCCGGTTGATGGTGGTTTATCAGTTCCATGTTCCTTACCAGGACCTCCTATCATGAAACAACTCACGTAAATGGTTACTATGGTGCCTGGCCAGGGTGGGAAGTTTCAGCCAGGGTGCTTTCCCTAACGGGAACACAAGTTTCAGCAATGGATGTCAGCATACTGTCTAGAAAGAAAGATGATGGGACAACATCTCAGCAGAGACTACAGCAGAAGATGCCTGGGAATAGGAGATATGGAGGTATTCTGTTCCCGTGAGGTTAATGCAGACCCAAAGAAAAGCAAGAGGGCAAGAGGCTCCTTCTCCACCACTGTAAGGATAGTTGAGCTTTCATTCAAGCCTGGTTGCAATCGTGGGAAAAGCGAGCAAAGAAATCCTGGAAGAAAAAAAGAGTCTTGAAAGGGAGTTTAAATTGACTAAATACTTATCATAAAGAGAAACTTTTAAATCAGACTCATTTCTTTTTAAATGGCAAGGTTGAAATCTTCCTGCTTTGGGAAGCAAAGAAGCCTTAAGAATCAAATGAGATCAGTTATAAAAAATACAGAAAGTGGCAATTTCAATAGCCCTGATGTGAAATTATCATGACATGGGCCAGACAGAGGTCAAAGGGAAGTATATTTTGGGGAAAAAAGAGAGAGAGAGAGAGAGAGAGAGAGAGAGAGAGAGAGAATGGTTTTGAAAACCAAGGAAATGACACTTGGAATTAGGGAGTCAAATTTGAGAAGGATATTTTCTGCTAAATATTAGGCATAATCTCAAATAGCTCAGTTCCTTTTAGCCATGTCACCTCTTGAAATTTATTTGTAGATTTCTTGGAAGGATGAAGTTATGTTTGTGAAAAATTTGGAATAATATAGTAGATATTCAATAAAAATAGACTTCCATTAATATTACAGTTATCTTTCAATCACATATTGATGAGAATACAATTTAGTCAAAACATTGGACCTGGAGGAAGGAAAACTGAACTTATCTACTCAAGTGTGTAGCCTGCTACCAGGCATTTAATTTCTCTGTTCCTCAGTTTCTTAGTTAGTAAAGAGTTCAGAAAAATTCCATCACCAAGAAGCTAAAACATCCATAAGTATCCCTAGGGTGGTAGCCTGAGTGATGAGGCCATGAAATAAAACCAGACAATCTTTATATTTAAACATCATGCATAGGTAACATTCTAACTGCATGTAACTGGAAAAAATTAGAAAGTGTTTGAGGATCTTACTTTGCAAAAAAAAAACCCCAGGCCTGTCTGCAACCGCTTGCGACCTTTGAACCCCTAAATCCATCTCTAGGTCCCCAAAATTATACCCATGGGAGAGGGCTTAGAAGGCTGACTAACCAAGACATCCTCCTTCCCTTAAGCCCACCTCAGAAAAATCAATGGAAAAAGGGAGCAAACAGAAATCCTCTCCTCCAACTTTCTCCCGATATGCATTGGGTAGAAGAAGCCAAAAAAAAAAACACAAAATGCAGAAATCCCCTAGATACAAAGGAGTTGCCAGATCAGCTCTCTGATGCTGTTTGGTACCTGCCCAGATCTCCAGGCCCAGCTGCTTTGCTGTTGGCTGCTAATGGCTGATAGCTCTATCTTCCTCCAGAGACGTGCTCTCCACCAATCAGAGCCCCCTGACTCAGGATGGTGGCTACCAAAATCCTGCAGCTGAGTGGCACCCAGCAGCTAAGGACCCACTGATACAAATGTAAAAGCCCAACACCATTGATTCAAAAAGGGACAACTCTGTGATGCCATGCCTATTCCCAAAGTCCCCAAGGATGAACTTGAGACTTGAGTTAAACTTGCCCTTGGCTTCTTCCCCTTCCCCTCATTCTGTCCTCATTTCCTCATAAGATTCTCTTGAGGATACTCTATCAATAAATGACTTGTATAAGAATTAACATCTCAGGTTCTGTTTCTAATGAAACATACCTGATGCATTGCCAAAGAGCTTACATCATGGCTGTAGCCAGGGAGACCTTACTATGACTGCCTTGGAAGGTTTGATATTTGCAGAGAAAAGTAGCCACTGTGTAGTTCCCACTGGCCCCTTTCTGCTTTGGAATTTTAATTGTAGCTATGAAAGAAGCATAAAATTCTTACTCTATGGTGTATATAGACTATATCATAGACAGGTGACTAGTTTTTTCATTCATAAGCCAACAGACCATGTGGAGCCTTTCAGGGAATACTTCTTGAGATGATGGTAAAAAGATCCTATGTATGAGAAATTGTGTATTGGTGTTGGGGAGCCAGACTGATAAAGAGAAAAATTTTGCTATTGCCTACCCAATCTACTCTTCCATATTTTCTTACAAACAGGCCTTGATTTTGTTTGAAATGGTGATTCCTCTGTCTATACTTGGCTACTTTTCTTGCTCCAGAGTAGCTAGGGGTCACTACATGACTTAATTCTGGATAATAAGATAGAGGGTCTTATCTATTGCCTAGCAGTAAAGAATCTGCATGCAATGCAGGAGTCTCAGAGAAGTGGGTTGGGAAAGATCCCCTGGAGGAGGGCATGGTAACTCACTTCAGTATCCTTGCCTGGAGAATCCCATGGGCAAAAAAGCCTAATGGCTACAGTTCACAGGGTCACAGTCAGACATGACTTAAGCAACTGGGCACACACATGCACACAATAAGACAGAAACAAAAATTACAGGACAAAGCTCTAGGAAAACTTTTCAAGTTGGAGAAATGTAAATGGTATAAATCTTTACCCCCATCTCCTTCTTGCTGCTGGAGAAACAGAAAGAATATCAATCTTATACCAAAAGGTGACAATTATGAGATGAAAGCCACTTGTTAAGAGTGAAGGAAAAAACATGGAATCTGTGATATCCATCCCTATCTATTTAAGTCCCTCTTTGGCAGATTTCTCATATGTCAAATACTATCTTAATTCACAAGGCATGTCAAAATAAAAATGATCAAAAGATATAATGAGGCAATGTACAAAATAATTTCAATGCAAATTTCCAGTAATCATTGCAATTTTAAAGTCTTTTTTGGAAAAAAGATTGGTAAGAGTTAATACCAAAATGTAAACAGTATCATAAAATTTATGAAAAAGCAGCTATTTGTATACCCAGGAAGACACACTGATTCACATTTATGAAAGAAAGTTTAGTAAATCATCTATACATAAAATGTGCTCACCGGTCATGTACACTTGTGGCTGATTCATGTCGATGTGTAGCAAAATGAATACAGTATTGTAAAGCAAAACAAACTAAAAAAATAAAAATTAATTAAAAACTCAACATTAAAAAAACTAAAAAAAAAACAAAAAACAATAATTAAGTAATAAAAAGCATGAATTGTCAACAAATTAAAAAAAAATGTGCTCACTGGGCTTCTGGTCAAGAAGTCAGTCTAAGTAAGTGCATCTCTCTTTTCTCCCACCCAACAGCTTTATCAAGGCGTTGTAAAGTCATTATTCACAAATGAACTGTGTAGGAAGAAAATTCAAAAGAATGTGCAAATAAGCTACTAGAATTACTAGATTATAGGGTCACTATTCATAAAAACCAAAACCTGCAAAAAAGTACATTAATAATAAAATAGCCAAACTATGACCTTTCATACAATATAATAACAGGGTGAATAAATCAGTATATGTCACAGTGTGATTTCCTCCCACAAAAATAACATCAAGTAAAAAGAATCACATTCAGACTTCATGGATTCCTTGTAGCTCAGATGGTAAAGAATCTGCCTGCAGTGTAGGAGACCCAAGTTTGATCCTTGGGTCAGGAAGACCCGATGGAGAAGGGAATTGCTACCCATTCCAGTATTCTTGCCTGGAGAATTTCATGGGCAGAGGAGAATTGGACACAACTGAGCAACTAACACAAACTCACAGTGTTACTCCATGACTTCCTTAAAATTAACCCCAAGGCAGGCAAAACCAATCAATGGTGTTTGAAGTTAGGACAGAGGAGAAAGGCTCAGGAGGAGATACTGGAATTGGAGACTTTAGTGATGCTGGTAATGTTCTACATATTGATCTTGTACCAATTCTGTGGATGTGTTCACTTAATGAAAATTAATTGAGTTTAAAAAAAATTCTGTGCACACTTTGTAACTATGTCATGTTTCACTAAAACTGTTTTAAAAGCATAATAGCAAAAGGATATCCAAAAAGCATAATACAAAACCAACACATCAAAAGCTTGGAGAATTCAACAAATTTCTGCAGAAAGAAATCAAGCTGGGGTCCAAGTTCACCTGAAGAAGTCACATGCAGCTACACCAACTGACAGCTGTCCCTAAGCTCCCAGCTAACAACCAGCATCAATTACCACCTTATGAATGAGTTATTTTGAAGGTCCAGCCCAGCAGAGTCTTCAGATGACTTCAGCTGAAGTCTGCTGCAACTCTATTAGAATCCCCAAGTGAGACCCACCTAACCAAAAATGTTTCCAAAAGTTCCAACTTACAAAGTCATAAGCAATATTAAAAGGTTGTTGTGAAGAAATAAGTTCTGGAGTAATTTATTACATAATTATAGTAACTTAAAAAGAAGAGTATCCTTGGACCTGGTAATAGGAATTTCATAGAGAGAGAAGAGATAACTGGAAATGTAATTATTTTTAAAATAAAGACACTAATACAATAGAATTCCCCCAGTTTTCAAAGAAAACAATAATTGTTAAATTGAAAGGGTTTGGTGATTGCTAAGCAAGTTAACTGAAAGTAGATTTGAAATGTAATATCTGTGAAATTTCAGGACATCAATATTTCCACCCTTGGAGCAATCAACTAATCCAGAGGCCAGAGAAAAGTCAGGCAATTATCTCCATTCCACTCTACTGAAAAGTATCTGGTTGATTTTTTAAAACATTTCATGGTAAAGACATATATATCAAATTGATATATATTATCTAAAATTTTTGATTTAGCCCTATATTTCTTGATGGAGAAAATGATCAAAAATTTCATTGAGAAAAAAAGCAGATTTCAGAAAAGCTTATGAAAAAATTATTGGAGAGTTTGCAAAAGAAAAATCAACACTTGCAAGATAAAGTGATAATCAAGGAGCACATAGGCTTAGTGGTGAAAGAAAACTGTAGTGGTTAAGTATTGAGGCATGGGTCCATGATGGCCAACTTCAGGGTTGAGGGCAATGAGTGTAGCAGTACATACATTGGACCTTTTGAAGAAGGTTGCCATTATCTTCATTACCTCCACCATAGTTTGAAGTGAAAGTGAAGTTGCTCAGTCGTGTCTGACTCTTTGTGACCCCATGGACTGTAGCTTACCAGGTTCCTCCATCCATGGGATTTTCCAGGCAAGAATACTGGAGTGGATTGCCATTTCCTTCTCCAGGAGATCTTCCCAACCCAGGGATTGAACCTGGATCTCCCACATTGTAGGCAGACACTTTACCACCAGGGAAAGCATCTGAGCCACCAGGGAAGCATAGTTTGAAAGTTAAAGAAAGTGAAAGTTAAGTCGCTCAGTCGTGTCCAACTCTTTGCGACCCCATGGACTGTAGCCCCCCCAGGCCTCTCCGTCCATGGGATTCTCCAGACAAGAGTACTGGAGTGGGTTGCCATTTCCTTCTCCAGGGGATCTACCTGACCCAGGGATCGAACCCAGGTCTCCAGCATTAGAGGCAGATGCTTTAACCTCTGAGCCACCAGGGAAGCTGACTTAGCAGAGCATGGCCTCCAGGAGTTGGTGATGGACAGGGAGGCCTGGTGTGCTGTAATTCATGGGGTTGCAAGGAGTAGACACGACTGAGTGACTGAACTGAACTGAGCATGGCCTTGCCCACCAGAACAAGACTCGGTTTCCGCCTCAGTCAGTCTTTCCCAACAGGAAGCTTCCGTAAGCCTCTTATCCTTATCCATCAGAGGGCAGACAGACTGAAAACCACAATCACAGAAAACTAACCAATCTGATCACATGGACCACAGCCTTGTCTAAGTCAATGAAACTATCAGCCATGCCCTGTAGGGCCACCCAAGACAGATAGGTCATGGTGGAGAGTTCTGACAGAATGTGGTCCACTGTAGAAGGGAATGGCAAACTACTTCAGTATTCTTGCCTTGAGAACCAATGAATAGTATGAAAAGGCAAAAAGATAGGACACTGAAAGATGAACTCCCCACGTCAGAAGGTATCCAATATGCTACTAGAGATCAGTGGAGAAATAACTCCAGAGAGATTGAAGAGATGGAGCCAAAGCAAAAACAACACCCAGTTGTGGATGTGATTGGTGATGGAAGCAAAGCCTGATGCTGTAAACAGCAATATTGCATAGGAACTAGGAATGTTAGGTCCATGAATCAAAGCAAATTGGAAGTAGTCAAACAGGAGATGGCAAGAGTGAACGTCGACATTCTAGGAATCAGCGAACTAAAATGGACTGGAATGGGTGAATTTAACTCAGATAACTATTATATTTACTAATATGGGCAAGAATCCCTTAGAAGAAATGGAGTAACCATAATAGTCAACCATAGAGTTGGAAATGCAGTACTTGGATGCAGTCTCAAAAACGACAAAATGATCTCTGTTCGTTTCCAAGGCAAACCATTCAATATCACGGTAATCCAAGTCTATGCCCCAACCAGTAACACTGATGAAGCTGAAGTTGAATGGTTCTATGAAAACCTACAAGACCTTTTAACACTAACACCAAAAACAGATGTCCTTTTCATGATAGGGGACTGGAATGCAAAAGTAGGAAGTCAAGAGATACCTGGAGTAACAGGCAAACTTGGCCTTGGAGTACAGAATGAAGCAGGTAAAGGCTAATAGAGTTTTGCCAAGAGAGTGCACTGGTCATAGCAAACACCCTCTTCCAACAACCCAAGAGAAGACTCTACACATGGACATCACCAGATGGCCAACACTGAAATCAGATTGATTATATTCTTTGCAGCTGAAGATGGAGAAGCTTGATACAGTCAGCAAAAACAAGACTGAGAGCTGATTGTGGCTAAGATCATGAGCTCCTTACTGCCAAATTCAGACTTAAATTGAAGAAAGTAGGGAAAACCACTAGACCATTCAGGTATGACCTAAATCAAACCTCTTAACAATTATACAGTGGAAGTGAGAAATAGATTCAAGGGATTAATTTTGATAGACAGAGTGCCTGAAGAACTATGGATGAAGGTTCATGATAATGTATAGGAGACAGGGATCAAGACCATCCCCAAGAAAAAGAAATGCAAAACAGCAAAATGGCTGTCTGGGGAGGCCTTACAAATATCTCTGAAAAGAAGAGAGGCAAAAAGCAAAGGAAAAAAGGAAAGATGTACCCATCTGAATGCAGAGTTCCAAAGAACAGCAAGAAGAGATAAGAAAGCTTTCCTCAGTGATCAATGCAAAGAAATAGAAGAAAACAATAGAATGGGAAAGACTAGAGCTCTCTTCAAGAAAATTAGAGATACCAAGAGAATATTTCATGCAAAGATGGGCACAATAAAGGACAAAAATACTATGGACCTAACAGAAGCAGAAGATATTAAGAAAAAGCGAGAAGAATACACAGAAGAAGCTATATCTTCATGACCTAGATAATCATGATGGTATGATTACTCACCTAGAACTATACATCCTGGAATGAGAAGTCAAGTGGGCCTCAGGAAGCATCACTATGAACAAAGCTAGTGGAGGTGATGGAATTCCAGTCGAGCTATTTCAAATCCTAAAAGATCATGCTGTGAAAGGACTGCACTCAATATGCCAGCAGATTTGGAAAATTCAGCAGTGGCCACAGGACTAGAAAAGGTCAGTTTTCATTCCAATCCCAAAAAGGCAAGCCAAATAGTGCTCAAATGACTGCACAATTGCACTCATCTCACACACTATCAAAGTAATGCTCAAAATTATCCAAGCCAGGCTTCAACAGTATGTGAACCACGAACTTTCAGATATTCAAGCTGGATTTAACAAAGGCAGAGGAACCAGAGATCAAATTGCCAAGTTGGATCATCAGAAAAGCAAGAGAGTTCTAGAAAAACATCTACTGCTTTATTGACTATGCCACAGCCTTTGACTGTGTGGATTACAACAAACTGTGGAAAATTCTTCAAGAGATGGGAATACCAGACCACCTGACCTGCCTCTTGAGAAATCTGTATGTAGATCAGGAAGCAACAGTTAGAACTGGACATGGAACAACAGACTGGTTCCAAATAGGAAAAGGAGTGCGTCAAGGCTGTATATTGTCACCCTGCATACTTAACTTATACAGAGTACATCATGAGAAACATTGGGCTGGATGAAGCACAAGCTGGAATCAAGATTGCTGGGAGAAATATCAATAACCTCAGATATGCAGATGACACCACCCTTATGGCAGAAAATGAAGAGGAAGTAAAGAGCCTCTTGATGAAAGTGAAAGAGGAGAGTGAAAAATTGGCTTAAAACTGAACATTCAGAAAACTAAGATCATGGCATCTGGTCCCATCACTTCAGGGAAAGTAGGTGGAGACAGTAAGATACTGTATTTTGGGGCTCCAAAATCACTGCAGATGGTGACTTTAGCCATGAAATTAAAAGACGCTTGCTCTTTGGAAGAAAAGTTATGACCACCTAGACAGCATATTAAAAAGCAAAGACATTACTTTACCAACAAAGGTCCATCTAGTCAAAGCTATGGTTTCTCCAGTAGTCATGTATGGAAGTGAGAGTTGAGCTATAAAGAAAGCTGAGTGCTGAAGAATTGATGCCTTTTGACTGTGGTGTTGGAAAAGAGTCTTGAGAGTCCTTTGGACTTCAAGGAGATCCAACCAGTCCATCCTAAAGGAAGTCAGTCCCGAATATTCATTGGAAGGACTGTGCTGAAGCTGAAACCCCAATACTTTGGCCACTTGATGCAAAGAACTGACTCAATGGAAGACCCTGATGCTGGGAAAAATTGAAGGCGGGAGGAGAAGGGGATGACAGAGGATGAGACAGTAGGATGGCATCACCAACTCAATGGACATGAGTTTAAATAAACTCCGGGAATTAGTGATGGACAGGGAGTTCTGGTTTGTTGCAGTCCATGGGGTCACAAAGAGTCAGACATGGCTGAGTGACTGAACTTAACTGCACTGAGTTGATTCGAGAAGAAAGCACAGTAATGAGAGAACTGGACCAGATAGGTAAATCAGTCACTTCCTAAACCACTTGTTAGACACAGACATTAACTGGCTTAATTCTTCACTCTATTCAAGTATACACTAAGAATTCTCTATTTACTTATACTATATGCAACTCATTTTATAGCTATATACTGCCTTTATTCAGAGTTTATACTGTTAATAATGTAAAAGCTTTTCGATTCTCTAACTGTGCTGCTGAGTCTTCCTCTTAATAAGTCTAAGACAATTATTTAAGTGAAACAAAGGAAAATAGAACAGAAATTAAAGGTTAAAAAAGCAATTACAGATCAGGTATTGTAATTTAAAATGCTGCTTGATGTTTAGAATTTGTGAAATATATCAAAGTGTGAGTATTGACCTTATCTTTTTAATCGATTATAGCAGAAGCTCTCTGACCGATCATTTAATTTGTCTTATCAACTAACACTTTGTTTCTTCTGTTAAGTCTATATACAGATATTCACAACACACACACAAAAAACTCTTCAACACTAAATTATCCTTTTGTATGCTTGAATACTTCCTCTTACAGTTGAACTGTATGCATATTAAGAGTTTATGCAGTCCCAAACAATTTTGTCTGTTGTACTACCATTATGGTTATATTACTCAAGGAATTATTGCACATACACATGAAATACAAGTTCAAAAATCAGGGAATAAATCTAGGAGGATCCTGCTCTGAGTCCATACTCATAGAAAATGCCTTTCAAATACAGTCAAACAAATTTACACTTCTATGCTGTAAGTCAAAGCTTTTATTTGTGTAGTCCTCAACTAGATGTCTAGGTTACACTGGAGTTATAATCTACAAATTTCAGTTATTTTAAACAACAGTTCTTCACACACTCTATATATACAATATGCCTAGAAGAAGTAGACTCTAAATATTTATGGATATCTCTGATGAACATCTGTGTTGAGTTTATCCAACTGCAAATTTACAGCACATTACAAGAATACACTCACTTCTAAAAATAATTGAAATTCAGTAGGAAAGAGAGTCCCCAACCACTTTCTGGTTAAATAACTTATTAGAAGGACTCATGTAACTTATTAGATGCTGTTATAATCACGGTTATGGTTTATATCAGGGAAAGGGTACAGATTAAAATGAGCCAAAGATGCAGCATAGGAAAGAGTCCAAGAAAGGTAGCAAGTGTGGAGTTTTTCTGTCCTCTCCCCAAGGAATCAACAATGTGGTATATTCACGTGTATCAGCATGTATGTGCTCAGTCACTTAAACTGTGTCCGACTCATTGCGATCCTATGGACTGTAGCCCACCAGGTTCCTCTGTCCATGGGATTCTCCAGGCAAGAATACTGGAGTGGTTTACCATGCCTTTCTCCAGGGGATCTTCCCGGCCCAGGGATTGAACTCACATCTCCTGCATTACAGGTACAGAGTATTGCCAATCAGGGAAGCTCATCCAGGCCTTTAGTGTCCAGAGCTTTTACTGGGACTCCATTACATACTACCCAGGTGGCTGTCCTTTAGTCTCCAGTCCCTCCTAGAGGCTCAAACTAATATCTTTAGTCTTCATTCCCTTTTCCCAGACAGACTCTTTTATTAGGCAGAACATCCCAGGATACTAAAGATCACCTCCCAGTAGGCAAAGGCGAAGGCCTGACCTGTCTTTGAGTTAACTTAATTCTTCATTGCACAAAATTGTGTTGTAATTTCACATTTGACTGTGTTAATTGGCCAAATATATGATCCAATTTCTTTGAATAAGGGACTCTTGCTAAAATTAATCCATTCTAACTGACCTTTTAATATCAGTTGCTTACTAATTATCTCAACCATTTATGATCCACACAAAGTACATACAAAACATATTTCTCTACCCCAGATGGGGTGGATTGTTTGATAAAAGTAACTTCTACACAAAGAGGAACACTGTTCCAGGTAACACCCAATCTGGTTGCTGTCTCTAACTCTAAAAGCTGTGATTATCTTTGTTACAATTTGTACTTCTTGACTTCAATTCAGGGGGCACATTGCAGGGAAAGTAAAGTGATTTCTGAGTAAAAGTTATTTTAAAGATAATGCATCGAAAGAGAAGGAACCTTTTAAATTGAGTATTGGATGAATCTGTGAAGAAGTATATTAGGTGCCATGAAGAATTATGGTGGATGAAAGCTCAGCATTCAAAATATGAGCATTTACAGAGAGAAAAATATTGAGACCTTTTGTAATTCAAAGAAAAGTCTTGATAAAAGCGTAGCCAAATTGTCCACATGCCAATGAAGATATATCTGTCATTTCTGTAGCAGTTCATGGGAGTCAGGATGGGGGCATTTAGAGAAAGCTTCATAAATCATGTGTGACATGAGTATAGATTTTGAAAGAAATTTATAATCAGACAAACAGAAAGGAGGGGAAAAGGCAACCCAAGACAAAGAGGTAAGTCATGTCCAGTAAAAGTGAAAGTGAAAATGTCTGATTCTTTGCGACCCAATGGACTGTAGCCCACAGGCTCCTCTATCCATGGGATTCTCCAGGCAAGAATACTGGAGTGAGTAACCATTTTCTTCTCCAGGGGATCTTCTCAACTCAGGGACTGAAACCCAGTCTCCAGCATTGCAGGCCGACTCTTACTGTTTGAGCCACCAAGGAAGCCTGGTATGTGTAAGAAATCTAATAAATCTGTTTGAGTAAAGGAAGAATCCTGCTTGGGGTTTGAGGGAGAAACAGGAGTTAGGGTTAAAAACTGTTTTACACAGGAATCCATATGTGGAAGGTTAGGTTAGCATAAGTCTAGATTTTTATCTATAAAATAAAGAAAACATTGAAATTTGGGAAGATTAGGTAATGTGTGCAAAGAAGTATTTTAAAAATCTTTTCCAAGCATTAGTATAAATGATAGATTGAAGTAGAGAAAGACTGCAAGCCGGGAGATCACATGCTTTTCTCTTGAAAATGTTATTGGCTTCCATTCCTTGTTTCTGTCTTTCATACATACATGTAGAAAAATTAAATTTCAAAGACATGAAATCTGGAATTCAAAACTAAATTCATTTTTCTTTGCAAACTATTTTTATCATGTTTCTATCCCATTGTTGGAGGCATATTTAACCCCAATTAGTGTTTATCCAGTTGGTATTAAAAAAATAAAATTAAATTTAAGAAAGCCCCCCAAAACTCAAAATTAGAATGCTTGGGCTCCTTTTATCCAAGCAAAACTAAATTCACATTCCACAGCAGCCTAAAATGATAGCCTAACATGGCTTATATGTGTCATACTTAATCAAGATCTTTCCTGGTGGCTCAGGTGGTAAAGCATCTGCCTACAGTGCGGGAGACCCAGGTTCGATCCCTGGGTTGGGAAGATCCTCTGGAGAAGGAAATGGCAACCCACTACAGTACTCTTGCCTGGAAAATTCCATGGACTGAGGAGCCTGGTAGGCCACAGTCCATGGGATCGCAAAGAGTCGGACACAGCTGAGCCGCTTCAGTTTCAGTTTAACCA
This sequence comes from Aepyceros melampus, assembly GCA_006408695.1. Taxonomy (NCBI): domain Eukaryota; kingdom Metazoa; phylum Chordata; class Mammalia; order Artiodactyla; family Bovidae; genus Aepyceros; species Aepyceros melampus. Next base: position 350,661 of record SJXQ01006818.1, on the reverse strand, counting down.
AGGTCAGTTTTGATTCTTACAAAATGTAATGTTTGCTCATTGGCATCTATATTTACTGCAATCTATGGCTGAGTGCCAACTTCATTATGCAGCCTGGCTCACAGGGAACATATGCCACATTTATGTGCTGTGCTCTGCTCAGTAGCTCAGTTGTGTCCGACTCTTTGTGACCCCATGGGCTGTAGCCAGGCAGGCTCCTCTGTCCTTGGGATTTCACAGGCAAGAGTACTGGAATGGTTTGCTATTTCCTTCTCCAGGGGATCTTCCTGACCCAGAGATCAAATCTACTTCTCCTGCATTAGCAGGCAGTTCTTTACCACTAAGCCACCAGGGAAGCCCTCTGAGTAGACAAATGCAAAATAATAGCCTGAGATTTTAACATTTCTTTCTTAATAACTGATAAAAGTGGACAGAATATCAATATATAGAAGACTTGACCAACTTTATCCTATATAACATTTGCAGAATATTCACTCAACAACAGATTACCTATTCAGGTGCACACAGAACATCCACTAGATATATCATATACTGTGACACAAACATATTTGAATATACTTAAAAGGAATCAAATCATATCAAGCATGTATCTAACCACAGTAACATTTAATTTTAAATTAGTAACATACTTGGAAAAATCCCAAATATTTGAAACAAAATTGCACATTTCCAAATCTACACTTAGAAAGCATTTTGAATTGAATAAGAATAAAATCATAGCCTACCAAAATTTGTGGGATGCAATTAAAGCAGTACTTGAAATAAGTACTGCAAGGAGATCAAACCAGTCAATCCTAAAGGAAATAAACCATGAATATTCATTGGAAGAACTAATACCGAAGCTCCAATACTTTGGCCACCAGATAGAAAGACCCGAATCATTGGAAAAGACACTGATTCTGAGAAAGACTGAAGGCAGGAGAAGAAGGGGATGACAGAGGATGCTATGGTTAGATAGCATCACCCACTCAACAGACATGAATTTGAGCAAACTCTGGGAGATAGTAGAAGACAGAGGAGCCTGGTGTGGTGCAGTCCATGTGGTCACAGAGTAGGACATGACTTAGCAACTGAACAACCACAACAAAGGGAAATAAAACTAAAATACCTATGTTAGAAAAGAAAGGTCTCAAATCAATCATTTTAGCTTTCATCATAACAATCAAGGGGACAATAGGGACAAATGAAAACCAAAGTAAGCAGAAGTAAGGAAATAATAAACGTTGTAGCAGAAATATATAGAGAACAAGAAAATGATAAAATGATTTTTTTCCCAAAAGATTGAAGAGATAATAGCTACTGACTCAGTTTATAGTAACATTACTTTTAGCCAAAATCAGATAAATGCCTTACAACAAAACAAAACTATAGACACAAATCCCTCATGGGCTTAGATGGTAACTCCTTAATAAAATGTCATCTAATTAATTATATAATTAATGCCATCTAATTATATAAAAAGAAAAAGCTACCACAAAAAACTAGGTTTACTTTAGAAATGCAGAGTTTCTTAAAAACTCAAAAATCAAACAATATACTGCGTCAACAGACTAAAAAAAATTTGATAAATTTAACATCAATCCCTGATAAAAATCTCTCAGCAAACTAGCAAGAGAAGAGAACTTACCCAAACAAAACTATCTTCAAAAACATTATATCTCATATCATACTTAAAAATTGGGAGATGTCAATTCTCACTACTCTGTTTATCACTGTGCTAGATAGTGTGATCAGGTGAGATAAAGGAATATAACACTTTAAAAAATAGTTAAAACTGTCTCTATTAAGTAGTGTTAGTTCCGCGATCATGTCTGCGCTTTGTGACCCCATGGACTGTTACCAGACAGGCTCCTCTGTCCGTAGAATTCTCCAGGCAAGGGTACCAGAGTGGGTAGCCATTCCCTTCTTCAGGGGATCTTCCCAATCCAGGGATCAAACCCAGGTCTCTGGCACTGCAAGCATATTCTTTACTATCTGCACCACCATAAATATAAGTACATAAGAAAACTTTTGAGGGAGTAGATATGCCCACTATATGGATTGCATGATACCATAGGTATGTACAGATGTCAAAACTTGTCAACTGCACATCTTAAAGTACAATTTATTGTATGTCAGTTATACCTTGGGGCTTCCCAGGTGGGTCAGTGGTAAAGCATCTACCTGCCAATGCAGAAGATGCAAGAGAAGTGGGTTCAATCCCTAGATTGAGAAGATCCCCTGGAGTAAGAAATGGCACCCCACTCCAGTATTCTCGCCTGGAAAATTCCAAGGGCAGAGGGGCCTGGCTGGCTATAGTCCATGGGGCTACAAAGAGTCAGACACTACTGAGCAACTGAGCACACACATACTTATTAAAATTGATTTAATGCTTTTGAACATAATAAAGTAAATTTGTTATCTCATGTAATAAGAAGTCCCCAAAACAGAGCATCAGTGAAATCAGCATTTTAGTATCATGACTGCTATTGCCAATTATAGGCTTCATTTTTCATTGCATCAGAATGACCACAGTTTCTCCAGGCATTGCCACAAAGCTCAAATGCAAGGGGGAAAAGGGCAAATGCTATTTATTCTAAGTACTTTTTGAAGAGTGAAGATAGCTTTCCTAGGAGAATTCCCTCAATTGTGATTGATCAGAATTTCATGACATGAAACTCTAGCAAAGACAATGGATATATATATTAATAGTATTGACTTAGGGTATATATTTCACTTCATAAAATATATGGATCCAACAATATCTGAATAAGTCTGGAGTGCTGATAAGAAGGAAGATGAATGTAAATGTCTTTGAGGAGAGCTATCCCATCAGTGACAGACTCAATCATTAGGATTTTTGCATCAGCCCCTTCAGTTCAGTTCAGTGGGTTGGTCCTATCTAGCTCTTTGCGACCCCACAGACTGCAGCATGCCAGACTTCCCTGTCCTTCACTAACTCCCATAATTTACTCAAACTCATGTCCATTGAGTCGGTGATGCCATCCAACCATCTAATCCTTTGTCATCCCTTTTCCTCCTGCCCTAGGTCTTTTCTAGCATCAGGGTCATTTCCAGTGAGTCAATTCTTCGCATCAGGTGTCCAAAGTATTGGAGTTTCATCTTCAGCATCAGTCCTTCCCATGAATATTCAGGACTGACTTCCTTTAGGATCTTCTTGAAGTCCAAGAACTCTCAAGAGTCTTCTCCAGCACCACAGTCCAAAAGCATCAATTCTTTAGCACTCAGCTTTCTTTATAGCTCAACTCTCACTTCCATACATGACTACTGGAAAAACCATAGCTTTGACTAGATGGACTTTTGATGGCAAAGCAATGTCTCTGCTTTTGAATATGCTGTCTAGGTTGGTCATAACTTTTTTTTTCCAAAGAGTAGCGTCTTTTAATTTCATGGCTGCAATCACCATCTGCAGTGATTTTGGAGCCCCCAAAATAAAGTCTTTCACTGTTTCCATTGTTTCCCCATCTATTTCCCATGAAGTGATGAGACCACATGCATGATCTTAGTTTTCTGAATGTTGAGCTTTAAGCCAACTTTTTCACTCTCCTCTTTCACTTTCATGAGTAAGTAAGTAAGTAAGTAAAGTCACTCAGTCGTTCCCAACTCTTTGTGATCCCATGGACTGCAGCCCACCAGGCTCCTCATGAAGAGGCTCTTTAGTTCTTCACTTTCTGCCTTGAGGTTGGTGTCATTTGCATATCTGATGTTATTGATATTTCTCCTGGAAATCTTGATTCCAGCTTGTGCTTCATCCAGCCCAGCATTTCTCATGATGTATTCTGCATATAAGTTAAATATGCAGGATGACAATATAGAGCCTTGATGCACTCTTCCCTGATTTGGAACCAGTCTGTTCTATGTTCAGTTCTAACTGTTGCTTCCTGACCTGCATACAGATTTCTCAAGAGGCAGGTCAGGTGGTCTGGTATTCCCGTCTCTTTAAGATTTTCACAGTTTGTTGTGATCCACACAGTCAAAGGCTTTGGCATAGTCAATAAAGCAGAAGTAGATGTTCTTCTGGAACTCTCTTGCTTTTTTGATGACCTAATGGATGTTATATTCAAAAGCAGAGACATTACTTTGCCGACTAAAGTCCATCTAGTCAAGGCTATGGTTTTTCCTGTGGTCATGCATGGATGTGGGAGTTGGACTGTGAAGAAAGCTGAGCACCAAAGAATTGATGCTCTTGAACTGTGGTGTTGGAGAAGACTCTTGAGAGTCCCTTGGACTGCAAGGAGATCCAACCCGTCCATTCTGAAGGAGATCAACCCTGGGATTTCTTTAGAAGGAATGATGCTAAAGTTGAAGCTCCAGTATTTTGGCCACCTCATGCGGAGAGTTGACTCACTGGAAAAGACCCAGATGCTGGGAGGGACTGGGGGCAGGAGGAGAAGGGACGACCGAGGATGAGATGGCTGGATGGCATCACGGACTCAATGGACGTGAGTCTGAGTGAGCTCCGGGAGTTGGTGATGGACAGGGAGGCCTGGCGTGCTGCGATTCATGGGGTCGCAAAGAGTCAGACACGACTAAGTGACTGAACTGAACTGAACTGAATGGATGTTAGCAATTTGATCTCTGGTTCCTCTGTCTTTGCTAAATCCAACTTGTACATCTGGAAGTTCATGGTTTATTTACCATTGAAGCCTGCCTTGGATAATTTTGAGCATTACTTTGCTAGTGTGTGAGACGAACACATTTATGTGGTCATTTGAGCATTTTTTGGCATTGCCTTTCTCTGGGATTGGAATGAAAACTGACTTTTTCCAGTCCTATGGCTACTGCTGAATTTTCCAAATTTTCTGGCATATTGAGTGCAGCACTTGCACAGCATCATCTTTTAGGATTTGAAATAGCTCAACTGGAATTCTGTCACCTCCACTAGCTTTGTTTGTAGGGATGCTTCCTGAGGCCCCCTTGACTTTTCATTCCAAGATGTCTGGTTCTAGGTGAGTGATCACACCATCATAGTTATCTGTGTCATGAAGATCTTTTTTATATTGTTCTTCTATGTATTCTTGCCGCCTCTTCTTAATATCTTCTGCTTCTGTTAAGTCCATACTATTTGTGTCCTTTATTGTGCCCATCTTTGCATGAAATTTTCCCTTGGTATCTCTAATTTTCTTGAAGAGATCTCTAGTCTTTCCCATTTTATTGTTTTCCTCTATTTTTTTTTGCATTGATCACTGAGGAAGACTTCCTTATCTCTCCTTGCTATTCTTTGGAACTCTGCATTCAAATGGGTGTATCTTTCCTTTTCTCCATTGTCTTTCACTTCTCTTCTTTTCACAGCTATTTGTAAGGTTTCCCTTGTGGCTCAGCAGGTAAAGAATCAGCTCCTTGTTGGAGCTAAAAGAATTCCTTATTACTAATGAAAAATATATTTATTTTGAAACTCTGGGGGGAACTCTCGGGGTGAACAGCCTTTGAAAATACTTAATTTATTCCAAATTATTTTTAGAGGAATATAATGAATTTTAAGTAGCTTTTTTCACACATCAAAGATGAATCAGTGCTTATACTAATTGCATATCTCCTGATGTCTAATATTAATTGGAATTGTGTGATGTTTTAAAAAATAAACAGGCATTAACCTGAGGTAAGTGAAAAATAAGCCAATGAATATTCACTTTTGGAATATTCTTTTGTGCATCAACTGCATCTATCAGGCAAAGATCACAATCAGGGAAAACAGAAAGAGGGTTAAGAGAAACTGGTAAGTATATTTTGAAGGGTATACATAAAAGTACAAAAATTCTCCATTGAGAAAACTTGAAGAAAAAAAAAAAGTTTTGTCACATAAATTTTTAGAAAGCAAATAAATTCCAAAAGTGAAAGGTCTGAGAAATACTAACAACACTGATGGATATACTGTCAAACCTGGGACATTTTCCAGTTTCAGCACAAATCCTAAATCAGAAGTTAAGGAAATCTTTAATCCAGCTTGTATCTCGGATGTCATCAGAGCAGAAGAAGAAGACTACAAAGTCTCTGTGCTAAATCAAGTGGGCAGAGCCAGACACTGGTATTTCACCAATTTCTGGAGACTAGGGTCACATCCATCACATCTCTTTCATTTTCTGAGGCAAATTTATCTTAAATGCAGAGTATATCATGAGAAATGCTGGACTGGATGAAGCATAAGTTGGAATCAAGATTGCTGGGAGAAATATAAAAAAACCTCAGATACAGAGATGACACCACCCTTATGGCAGAAAGTGAAGAACTAAAGAGCCTCTTGATGAAAGTGAAAGGAGAGTGAAAAACTGGCTTAAAACTCAACATTCAAAAAATGAATATCATGGCATCTGGTCCCATCACTTCATGACAAATAGATAGGGAAACAGTGGAAACAGTGACAGACTTTATTTGGGGGGGCTCCGAAGGTGATGGCACCCCACTCCAGTACTCTTGCCTGGAAAATCCCATGGACAGAGGACCTGGTGGGCTGCAGTCCATGGGGTCACTAAGAGTCAGACACAACTGAGCAACTTCACTTTCACTTTTCACTTTCATGCATTGGAGAAGGAAATGGCAACCCACTCCAGTGTTCTTGCCTGGAGAATCCCAGGGACGAGGGAGCCTGGTGGGCTGCCGTCTATGGGGTTGCACAGATTCGGACATGACTGAAGTGACTTAGCAGCAGCAGCAGCAGCAAAATCACTGCAGATGGTAACTGCAGCCATGAAATTAAAAGACATTTACTCCTTGGAAGAAAAGTTATGACCAACCTAGACAACATATTAAAAAGCAGAAACATTACTTTGCCAACAAAGGCCCTTCTAGTCAAAGCTATGGTTTTTCCAATAGTCATGTATGGATGTGAGAGTTGAGCTATAAAGAAAGCTGAGTGCCAAAGAACTGATACTTTTGGACTGTGATGTTGAAGACTCTTGAGAGTCCCTTGGACTGCAAGGAGATCCAATCAGCCCATCCTAAAGGAAGTCAGTCCTGAATATTCATTGAAAGGACTGATGCTGAAGCTGAAACTCCAATATTTTGGCCACCTGATGTGAAGAGCTAACTCATTGGAAAAGACCCTGATGCTGTGAAAGATTCAGGGCAGGAGAAGGGGACAACAGACGATGAGACAGCTGGATGGCATCACTGATTCAATGGACATGAGCTTGAGTAGGCTCCAGGAGTTGTTGAAGGACAGGCAAGTCTGGTGTGCTGCACTCCATGGGGTCGCAAAGAGTCAGGCATGACTGAGTGACTGAATTGATGAGGCAAATTATTTGGAAGATCCAGAAACCATCAGGTGACAAGAGGATGTAAGAAAAACTGTACAAACTTCCAGGTATAAAAAAGGTCACGGGGATGAAGTGTACAGCATAGAGAATATAGTTAACAATTTTGCAATAACTTTGTATGGTGACGGTAATTAAACTTATCATAGTGATCATGTCATATTGTATGTGAATATCAAATTGGGTTTCCCAGGTGGTTCAGTGTGTAAAGATCTGCATGCAATGCAGGAGACCTGGGTTCAATCCCTTATTTGGGAAGATCCCTTGGAGAAGGGCATGGCAACCCACACCAGTATTCTTGCCTGGAGAATCCCATGGGCAGAGGAACCTGGTGGGTTGTAGTCCATAGTGTCACAAAAGAGTCAGACACAACTGAAGTGACTGAGTGCACTTGCATACAAGAATATCAAATAACTATGTTGTACACCAGAAGCTAATTTTTATTGCAAATCAATTAATGTCAATAAAAGAGTAGGCTGTCTAAAATTTAAAAATAAATAAAATTTTAAAGTAAAATAAACAGACTAATGTCAGCATCATTTCTTAGGTTAACAGATATGAAAACTTTGACCAGGTCCCCCCTGACTCTCTCTACCCAAAATAATAAATACTGAGACATGGAGCCAGAGAGGAGGATGATATACAACATGTCTTGCTTGACCACAGTAACCCAAATGGATTTCTCTTCTTTCATACTCTTGTACTTTATAAAATATAAGCTTCTCTTTTAATTCCCAAAGCAAAGCTGTTGATTTAGGATGCAAGTGTCTGGATAACGGCTCTGATGCAGCATCTCTTTTTGCACTGTGTTATTCTTCATGGTATGTGACTGAGTGCCTGTCTTTGCAGAGCACCGTGATTGGTCTGACAGATGAGGCAGCAGGTGGAGGTAGGTGGGGAGTACACGGTGTCTACCTTCAAGTAGCTTTAAATAACGAAAAACAAGGTCTTAAGTTCCTACTGTCAAAAAGCTTTCCACAGAGGGGAAAACACCTGAGTATCCCCAGGCTAACTTCAGATCCACCTTGAACGTGAATATGATGCGGTGTTCTACATCTGCTGCTGCTGCTCCTAAGTCACTTTAGTCATGTCCAACTCTTTGCAACCATATGGACCGTAGCCCACCAGGCTCCTCTGTCCATGGGATTCTCCAGGCAAGAATACTGGAGTAGGTAACCATTCCCTTCTCCAGGGGATCTTCCCAACCCAGGGATTGAACCTGTGTCTCCTGCATGACAGGCAGGTTCTTTACCACTAGTGCCACCTGGGATGCCCAATACACAACTATCTTTGTCCAAATAAGCACTATTCTTAAGTTTGGCATATAGAGATTCCCTTTTCTGATTTATTGCTACTTTATCTCCTCTTGAAAAGAAACTTAAAAAGAACCAAAGTATTTCTGAATTTTAAGAGATCTGGACCCAGATCCATTGAATTAATGTGCCCTTCAAGGTATAAGCACTTTAAGTGGCTTATTAATCACTATACAGCACTCTGAAATCACTGAGAAGACAGAAACCAGCAACTCTTGGCTGATTAGAGCTTGAAACCATCTGTTTCCCTGGATTCCCCATGTTGCTATCCTCCAGACACTTTCTAGTTTCCTGGTCAGAGGATACAAATTCTTCTTTATATTCCAATATTCTTCCCACACAGTTCACATGTCTTCCAAGTGCCTTCTGTCAAATGCAGACATCACTGAAATGATTTGTCAAATGGGGCAGGAAGCGGAGCAAATACCTCAACTCCCGTGCCTGGTTAACAAGTGTGCACATCAATTCCACCCACTGCTATAATAATAGACCACAATGTCCTCTCTTCTCATGCTTTACCCTATGCTCTCCATCTTGAGTTCACTGCTTCAGAAGAGAAGTCTATATATCTCTCACCCATTCATCCTTCATCCTCTTCAATGTCTTCTTTCCCTTACATAGATGTGTTTGTGACAATATGCCTTCAAATCATTCCTTGACTCTCATTCCTTTTTAAAGGACATGCCATATAGTATAATGCACAGATATTTATCATTAAACAATAAACCTGAAAAATTCTAAGAATTCTACAAGACTCGATGTAATCGTGTGTAATAAAAATTTTACTTGTAACTTGTTTGGGAATCCACTGTTGAATTGGCCAGGACTGACATTCATTCTCCAGAGGTTATTTTGTCTGATTATAAATGATTACCAGTAGCACTTTCAGTGGAATACTCATCAAGCCAGCTCTCTCCAGTTGTTTAAAAACTTTAAACATAATTAAAAATAAACAAAAGGTAAAAAAAAACTGAAATGTTTTGGTCACATACACATTCAGCGTTAAGAAATACATATTCATCTGAAAGAAAAGTGTGATGCTATAAATCAATCCACAGTGATAATCAAACTCTAACTACTCATGGAAACTACAACATCACAATTGTTTTACATTTATTTCGTAAAGAGAGCAGGAATAGGTAAGAACTACCTGCTCACTTGTGCATGAGACAGTTTCCATAAAGTTATGTAAGATATTTATTGCTACTGTTCTTATGAAAACATAGGGAAATGATAAAGAAGAACCTTTACCTGAAGACAATATTCATTTGAGGGCCTTCTGTGTATCATGAAAAATGTTTTATATGTATTTTATATATGTTTGCAGGTGGCATTAGTGGCAAAGAACCTGCCTGCCCATGTAGGAGACATAAGAAACACAGGTTCGATCCCTGGGTTGGGAAGAGCCCTGGAGAAGGAAATGACAACTCACTCCAGTATTCTCGCCTGGAAAATTCCATGTACAGAGGAGCCTGGCAGGCTATATAGACCATGGAGTTGCAAGGAGTTGGACATGAATGAGCACACATGCAAGCATGCAATTTTCTCTAATCTTTCTAAGAAGCCTGAAATGTAGATAATATGCACAATTTACCACTAGGAAGCTCAGGCTCAAGCTTCAGGAACTTACTCAGGTAACACAAGAAGGTGTGGTGGAAGCATGCTTTCAGATTCTATCTCTTTCAAAGCCTACGGGCTTTATATTACATCATGGAATAAGATATGATCCCTGATGAAATTTATCTAGTGAAGATTATTTAAACATCTGCCCTACCAAAGACATTTCAGGAAACCTGAGGTGACTCAGATCCAGGAGATATTCAAAAGACTAGCTTTCTGTCAAATGCATTTAAGTTAGAAACAACAAGAATGAAAGAAACACCCTCAAATATAGGCATTGAAATAACATCTAACAGCTCTAAGAATGGGTTAACCTAACTACGCATCAGGCTATATGATACAAGTATTTACAAAAAGAATCAGCCTAAACTCCAAATAAAAGGAGGAATATTGCCATTATTAGACGCATGTAGATGCAATCCAAAATGATGCTTTTCCTTTCAAAAGAGAAGCTTAGCAACCTCTGCAGTCTCCTGGGTGTTTACTTTCAATATGTTGGCGGAAATAGGAGTTTGCATGCACACAAGCTAAATCATTTCAATCATGTTCAACTCCTTGGGACTCAATGGACTATACCTTACCAGGTGCCTCTATCCATGGGAGGAAGAATACTGGAGTGGGTTGCCATGCTCTTCTCCAGGGGATCTTCCCAACCCAGGGATCAAATCCAGGTCTCCTGCATTACAGGCAAATTCTTAACCAGCTGAGCTACAGGGAAGCCCAGGAGTTTAAACGTAAAACTCTTTAAATCCTCTTTCCCAAAATGGCAAGTGGGAAGGTTAATTTACTCTATTTTTCTGCCAACATAGATGGCCATCAACAACAAAATGCCAAGTAGTACAAACATAAATAAACCTCCAAAAGAAAGATATCATACAACATAGTTAGTGCTAAAACCATAAGAAAAGCAAGCACAATCAATGCAAAGAAGTAATTAAAGCATTCTTTCAAATCAGCATTAGTGACAGCAAACACAGCCTAGCCTCATTAGTAAACCATACAGTAGAGTCCAACTAATGGATGACCCTGGTAGCCTCAATAAATACTCCATTTCTGAGAGCTTTTGGAGTGAAATCAGCTTAAGGGTACAGGGGGAAGAGAAATGCTTAATCAATTTCATTTAAAGACCCTTGCTGCTTAAAAAATCATAAATCAGTCTTTTGTATGTTGCTGAGGAGTCTAAGACAATGGAAGTAAATGGGAAAAAAACATTCGAGAGACACTGCTATTGTTAACTTGAAACAACAGCTCATAAAAGCAATCTGAATCACTGCATTTTTTTCCAAATGCATAAAAACATCGGTGTTAATCAACAATCATATTGTCAAGCTCAATCATACACAATCTTGTCTTCACTACTTTAGCATTTTCTTCTCTTTTTATTTCAACCATTTATTTTGAAGTTTAAAAAAAAAGGGATAATATCATTTTGAAGGGTGCTGAATGTATGGGTCTTTGAACTAGAAGGATATTTGCAAAAGAAGAAAAAAAGCTTATGGCATGATGAAGGTGAAATAACTGACTCACAATCTCTTATCAAGTTAGAGTTTTTAGAAGAAAAGTTTCAAAGTTATAGTGATGTTGTTCAAATTACATTACATTCAAGTTCATTCCCCTTCTGAATCAGCCAAAAAGATTTAAATCTGGTATCTATTCATCTTATGCTATGCTATGGTCTTCTGGAAAAGACAAAAATAAAGCATTGCAATTCATTTGAAATATATGACTATCTCATATCATGAAATATAAATGAGAATGAAAACCAGGAAGAATATGGCAAAACAAAAAGTTAAAGTCAAAAAGTCAACAGAAGGGTAAGAATTCATCTTCTCACATTGTCAGACATTAATTCGTTTTTCTGCTTTCCATGCCACTCTGAAAATACCCATTGTCTAGGCTGAGGTAGATCTGTGCTATTCTCCAATCAAGAAGAGACATACATCTTATTCTTTTTAGGTTTCCAATGATTCTGATCTGGGGGCCTCCCTGGTAGCTCAGCTGGTAAGGAATACACCTGAAATGCAAGAGACCCCGGTTCGATTCCTGGGTCAGGAAGATCTTCTGGAGAATGGATGGGCTACCCATTCCAATATTCTTGGGCTTTCCTGGTGGCTCAGATGGTAAAAAATCTGCTTGCAATGTGGGAGACCTGGGTTTGATCCCTGGTTTGGGAAGATTTCCTAAAGAAGGGAACAGCTACCCACCTGGAAAATGAATAAAAGGTGTTGCAAAAGACTTTTTTTCTTATACATAAAATGTTCTGAAATCACCGATACCTAGCCAGCTAGAAGGCTCAGAAATCTTCTCCCGGATTTAGCAAACCTAAAACATATGGTCTGTGAAACTTCTTCAACATATTTTGGAACAAAAGCTTTTAAAGAAAGTGGCTAAATACATTTTCTAAAATCACATTTTAAGTGATTCAGAAATCTGGGAAAAATAACCCAATTCTAGCTGGTTTCAGATCTCAGGATTAATTTTAAATTAAGGAGTTTCATCAGACATGGAATAATCTCTCATTAAACTTTTCAATTCTGATTAAAGTTGGCCAAACCTACTAAAACTTAAAACCAAGAACTTATATTCAGTTTTAGTTGGTTTCCAATACTGTTAGATTTAAAATTCATAGTAATGTTTGTGTAGTAAATGTATTGGTTTTCTCTTGCTGTGTGACAAATTACCACAAATTCAGTATCTTATAATAATCTGCTTATTAACTCACAGCGTGAGAAGACTGGGAATGGTTATTATTAGGTGCTCTGCTCAGAGTCTTGCCAGACCGAAGCCAGGTTGTGAGTGGAGCTGTGGGCTTATCTAGAGCTCAGGGTCCTCTTGAAAACTTATTGAAGTTTTGGCAAGCATTTGGTTTGGTGTAGTTGTAGGACCAAGGTTCCTGCTGCCTTGCTGGCTGTCAGCTTGGGACTACTCTCAGCCCCTGAAGGCTACTCACTATTCCCTACCACATGGCCTTCTCTACATCATGGCAGTTTGCTCCATCAAGACCAGGGCAAGAGTCTCCCTCACTTTGAATCTCTTTACTTATTTTAAACATTCACCTGGTTAGCTCAGGTCCATCCCAATAATAATCCTTTTGGTCAACTCAAAGTCAACTGGTTAAAGACCTTAATTATATCAGCAAAACTCCTTCTGCCTTATAATCATGAGTGATATGTTATCATATCCAAATTGTACAGAATGTGTACACAGAGGTGGGAACACTAAAATTCTGTTACCCTAGTGGTGGCGGTTTAGTTACTAATTCATGTCAGACTCTTGCAACCCCACAGACTGTAGGCTACCAGGCTCCTCTGTCCATGGGATTTCCAGGCAAGAACACTAGAGTGAGTTGCCATTTCCTTCTCCAGGGGATCTTCTTGACTCAGAGATCGAACCCACATCTCCTACATCGCAGTGGATTCTTTACTGCTGAGCCACCAATGAATTTTGTTACCACAGATGCTTATAAGAATAGCACTACCATAAAATGCTACTATATATTTTGAAAAGTTAATGTTTTGCTTTTTGAAATAATATGGTTATTTCAGTAGAATTTATTTATATATACAAGCAGTATAAAATATTATAATTTATTACAAGATAGTTTGGTAAAGCTCTGTTGTAGTCCTGCTATGAAAATATGTTTGTTCTCTCTCATGTGTAAAGCAAATTACTCAATCAAGACAAAAGAAATCAATTTTCGTCAGTTAGCCCATGTCTCCGCACTGTAGCTCAACCACAGGTTCTAAAGCTATATACTCAAAATATCTCAACCCTGTGTTAGTCTGGAAGCAATTATGGAAACCATAACAGGCTTAATCTATGATGAAATGGACACTGGAATGCATAATGCGGCTATGGATATGGTATCTGACACATCAGTCATTGTATCCTGAGCTCTGCAGTTGCTACTCATTTCCACAACTCCTTTATACTTGCCTGCTCCATGTAACTGGATTTCTAACACATTTCTTCAGTAGGATCTATGCCCTGCCTTTGAACAAGGTCATTGCTATGAATCTCTTACCACCTGTCTCAGACTCTGGGAGGCCCTCTCAAGAAGAACTGGGCATTCTCCTCCATGTCCTTGGTGACTCCTCACAGATACTCCCTAGAGATAGAATAAGTAGAATCTAACTTCAAGTATTACCTCTTTTCTGGATTTCTGTTAACTTGTTCTCTTGGAATTGAACCTTCTTAGATGAAAATACCAATCAGAATAGCAAAAGTAGCTGTGACTAATTGTCTGCCATATGCCAGGTACTCAGCTGGATATTTTACATTCACATGAGCCTTTCAACAACTCTTGAAAGAATTATTATCTCTATTTTACTTATAAAAAAGACTGCAGCTAGAAGAGATTTTGTAACTTGCACTACCTACTTGGTTGACATAAAAGCTGACATTAAACCAAGGTCTAGCTAGCCCCAAACCCATGTTCTTTCTTTGATTAGAGGAAATATTTGTGGCCTCAGCTAAGTCACTTGTGAGATTAAAAGAAAGTCTTATTAATAATTATAATTAGCAAAATTATTTCAATTAATAATTGTTATTATAAAAATCAATTCATAGACATAAGACAGGCCTGTGCCAGGCCCATAAAAAGTATAATTTATTTAATTTTAGCTATAATATGAGACATTCTAGACCCTGATTCTACAGCTAGTTGCCCCTTAGTAGCCAATCTAACAATTGGGTGACTCCCCCAAGTGGGTTTCAACTTTGTTTCTTTCTCCATTGATCAGTGATACATGGGTCAGAGAATATCTCAAGGATATGCTTCTTAAGCTATTTCCTGTGAGTCCAGTAAAAAGACACAAATTTGAACTTCCTGGTTGTAAAATCTGACAAATCAGTCTCACATTTGTCAATTTGTTTACATGTAAATCCTCTTCTCCAATCATTAACAAGATTTCTCAATTGCATCTTAGAGACCAAGGAGGCTTCAGAGTAATTAAGAATTTTTTCAATGAAATCTATATGACTCATTTTTAGCACAATGATAAACATAAAAAGAGATTTTCAAAATGCTTTTGAATGACAAACATGGACATATACACAAATATACTATTTGCAAATATGCAGATGAAGGGACACACGTGTAGATTTTTTCTGACAACTTTTTAAAATAACTTTTATTTTTAATGAAGTATAGTTAATTTACAATATTGTGTTAGTTTCTGATATACAGCAAAGTGATTCAGTTTTATATATGTGTGTGTGTGTACTTTGTCATATTTTTCCATTATAGTTTAACACAAGATGTTGAATATAGCTCCCTGTTGCTATACAGCATGACCTTGTTTTTTATCTATTTTATATAAAATATTTTGCATCTGTTGATCTCAAACTCCTAATTTATCCCTCCCTCTACCCTGTCCCCTGTGGTAGCCATAAGCTTGTTTTGTCTTTGAGTCTGTTTCTGTTTTGCAAATAGGTTCATTTATATCATTTGTATACATGTCACAAGTAAGTGATATTATATGACATTTGTCTTTCTCTGACTTACTTCACTTAGTAATGATAATCTCTAGGTCTGTCTAAGTTGCTGAAAAGAACATTATTTCATTTATTATGGCTAAGTAATATTCCATTGTATATAAATGCCACATTTTCTTTATCTACTCATCTATCAATGAACATTTAGCTTGCTTCTTTGTCCTGGCTATTGTGAATAATGCTGTCTTATATGGCTCAGTGGCAAAAGAATCCACCTGCAAAGGCAGGAGTTGCAGGAGACCCTTGTTTGATCCCTGAATCCAGAAGAGTCCCTGGAGAAGGAAATGGCAACCCACTTCAGCATTCTTGCCTGCAGAATCCCATGGACAGTGGAGCCTGGCGGGCTACAGTCCACAGGGTTGCAAAGAGTCAGACGTGACTGAGCTCACACACACATGAACACTGGAGTGCATTTTTTTTTAATTCGTTTTCTCCAGATATATGCCCAGGAGTGGGAATTGTTGGATCATATGGTAACTCTAATTTAAAGAACTTCCATACTTTTATGCATAAATGACTGTTGGAAAAACCATAGCTCTTTTGTCAATGGATCTTGGTCAACAAAGTGATATTTCTGCTTTTAATATGCTGTCTAGGTTTGTCATAGCTTTTCTTCTAAGAAGCAAGCATCTTTTGATTTCATGGCTGCAGTCACCATCCAGTCATTTTGGAGCCCAAGGAAATAAAAGCTGTCACTTCTTCCACCTTTTCCCCCTCTATTTGCTATTAAGTGATGGAACTGGATGCCATGAATATGTAGTCATGTCGTGAACAAGGAAAGCCAGACAGACAAATGCACAGATACACACAAAACTAAAAGAGCTCCTCGAAGCTAACCCCTAAAGGGAGAGGGTGAGCCACAGAATGTGGATTGAGGGAGAGCAGGTTACTATCCTGAAGACTCTCTTACAGTGAAGTATGGGTAATCCCATAATCAGAAACATTTCCCAGCTCATCTGGGGACTGACATCCTCAAGTAGACACTTTAATATCAATTCTCATTCTCTGAAAGCAGAAATAGAACCAAAAGCCCTGAATGGACCATGCTAGTTCTAAAAAGGATAGCAGGAACAACCCAGAAGAATGGCCAGGATACAATTAATAGTCAATATCGGAGCTGGGACGATGTAGAGAAGACAGTTTTTAGCATAATGCTGAACAAGAAATTTTTTGTCAACCAGCAGCAACAGTGATAAAGTAAATAGATACTGGTGACTGTTCATTGCAGCCCTGTTTACAATACGTAGGACATGGAAGCAACCTAGATGTCCATGGGCAGACGAATGAATAAGGAAGTTGTGGTACATATACACAATGTATCTTACTCAGCTATACTATATACTCAGCTATAAAAAGGAGTGCATTTGAGTCAGTTCCAATGAGGTGCATGAAACTGGAGCCTATTACAGACTGAAGCAAGTCATAAAGAGAAACACCAATACTGCATATTAATGTGTATATATATGGAATTTAGAAAGATGGTAAAGATGATCCTATGTGCAAGGCAACAAAAGAGACACAGATGTAAAGAACAGACTTTTGTATTCCATGGGAGAAGGCACAGGCGGGATGAATTGAGAGAATAACATTGAAACATGTATATTACCATATGTAAAATAAATGACCTGTGCAAGTTTGATGCATGAAGCAGGGCAAACAAAGCTGGTGCTCTGGGACAACCCAGAGGGACGGAGTGGGGAGGGAGGTGGGTGGGGGGTTCAGGATGGGGGGATACATGTGCACTCATGGCTGATTCATGTCGATGTATGACAAAAACCATCACAACATTGTAACGCAATCACCCTCCAATTAAAAATTAATTAATTAATTTTAAAAATAGTCATTAGACATTGGTGAAGGACAAATTGACTGGGCCAGAGCTTCTAGGTGTACATTGACACACACCTTGCAAAAGCTCAAGAAGAACTTCAGCTGGCAAACTCAGCAGCCAAGAGGTAAGAGTCCCCAAGGCAAAGTGGTAATAAGAAGTCATCAGAAAGATAATAAGAAGCTCACACTGGAAACTTTGGGGCTTAACCACAATTTGTCATTTGGATGTCCATGGTACTGAGACTGTTTAGAACAGAAAGAGATCAATATTCTTCTGTTTTTTTCCAGCACTCCCCTAAAGGAAGGATCTATTAAAAATATAGACTATGAAATATATTTTCCATGCCTGACACTGGGGCACACATGCCTAAGACATAAATTGGCTTTCCAAAAGTGAAACTACTTGTCATTTAAAATGGAAAGGTCCAGAGCAAGATTTCCGATCTTTAGCACATTTATCATTTGGGGCCAGATAGTTCTTTGCTTTAGATATTCTGTATATTACAGGATGTTTAGCAATGTCCCTAATTCCACCAACTAGACACAGATAGCACCTCCTAAAGAAAAAATAAAAGAATAAAATACATATATTATATATATGGATTTATACATTTCCAGACATTGCAAGAGGCTTCCCTGGTGGCTCAGATGGTAAAGAATCTGCCTGCAATGTGGAAGACCTGGGTTCAATCCCTGGGTCAGGAATATCCCCTAGAGAAGAGAATGGCTACTCACTCTAGTTATTCTTGGGGTTTCCCTATTGCAAATATCCCTATAAAGTTCTGGTCACCAATTCCAATTCATGTGGGAAGGGGAGCGGCAATTTTCTCACTTCAACAAGCAATTTTTGAACACCATTTCAGTTCAGTTGCTTGGTCATGTCCAACTCTTTGTGACCCCATGGAATGCAGCACACCAGGCTTCCCTGTCCATCACCAAATATTGGAGTTTATTCAAACTCATCTCCATTAAGTCAGTGATGCCATCCAACCATCTCATCCACTGTCGTTCCATTCATCTCCCGCCTTCAATCTTTTGCAACATCAGGGTCTTTGCCAATGAGTCAGTTCTTTGCATCAGGTGGCCAAAGTGTTGGAGTTTCAGCTTCAACATCAATCATTCCAATGAATATTCAGGACTGATTTCCTTTAGAATGGACTGATTGGATCTCCTTGCAGTCTAAGGGACTCTCAAAGTCTTCTCCAGCACCATAGTTCGAAAACATCAATTCTTCAGTACTAAGCTTTCTTTATAGTCCAACTCTCACATCCATACATGACCACTGGAAAAACCATAGCCTTGACTAGATGGACCTTTGTTGGCAAAGTAATATCTCTTATTTTTAACACGCTGTCTAGGTTGTTCATAACTCTTCTTCCAAGCAGTAAGCATCTTTTTATTTCATGGCTACAGTCACCATCTGCAGTGATTTTGGAGCCCAAGAAAATAAAGGTTGCCACTGTTTCCCCATCTATTTCCCATGAAGTTATGGGACCAGATGCCATGATCTTAGTTTTCTGAATGTTGAGTTTTAAGCCAACTTTTTCACCAGCAGGAGGTCTGAAAATTCAACCCAGTTCTGACACCATCTACCTGGGAAAAGCACAAAATTCCCACAAGACTCCCCCCTTACCCTACTTTAGACAGCAGTCACAAGCCTAGGTTGTTAACTGTACTTGGTCCACTGGCTATAAAATGAAAGATTACAATGATATCCTCTGTGGGATCAACTAATTTACTAGCATGGCTCAAAACTCAGAGAAACATTGTACTTATTAGATCACCAGTTTATTATAAAAGAATGAAACTCAAGAACAGCCAGATGGAAAAGATGCATGAGGCAAGACATGGGGAAAGGGCAGGAAGCTTTCATTTCCTCTCCAGGAAAGCTACTCTTTCAGCACCCTCAGGAGATCATCAACTGATAAATGTTCTTCAACCCAGTCCTTTTGAGTTTTAAAGGAGGCCTCCTTACACAGAAAATCTTGATTAAATCATTGGCAATGGGCAATTGATTCAACTTTTCCCCCTCTCTGGAGATGAGGGAGGTGGGGCTGAAAATTCCAATTCTCAATCCATGGTATGTTCCACTGACAACCAGTCCCCAACAGTCACCTCATTAACACAAAGAAAGACACCTTTCTTAGACTTCTCTATTGTTCTGGGGGTCAAGAATCCACCTGCTAATGCAGGGGATGGGGTTTCAATCCCTGGTTAGGAAGATTCCACATGCCACAAGGCAACTAACCCCACATGCCACAACTATTGAAGCCCATGCGCTTTTGGTGCTCAGGCTCCACAGGAAGAGATGACACTGCAATGAGAAGCTCACACACTACAACTAGAGAGTAGGTCTCACTTGCCACAAATAAAGAAAGCCGTTAGGCAGTAAAAAAAAAAAAAAACCAGAACAACCGACACTAAAAATAAATAAAATTGTTTCAAAAAGACATCTTTCTCAATCTCAATTCCAAGGGGTTTGAAAGCTGTGAGCCAAGAACCTTAGAAATGTGAATAACCAAAAACATATTTTTCTCATAAATCCCACCACAGTCCCCTTGGGTACAAATTTGCCCCCGGTTGAAACTAAAGAAAGGAGCCAAAACAAAACTCAGTTACTACATAGAAGTAAAAATTGGATGGTATTCACAGCAGTAAGTATTAGCAAGAGACAGAGGTTGAGGTCTATAGAGTGGGAGTGGTATTTTGAAATCCTCTTCCATATTCACTCACTGTATCCCAAAAGTTGGCTACATCTGGGGAAGTTCAGCCAAATGCTTATTATAATTGATATCAGTCACTGTGTGTTCCTTTCCATGTCACATTCATCTGTTGGCTTAGGTTTTGTTTTGTTGTCCTTGCTGAATTTGTCAAATTCGGTGTGGGTGGTGTTAGGTACATAAATTGGCCTGTTACAGACTGGGCTAGTATAAATCATTTCAACTCAATGGGAAAAAGCATTTTTCTTTTCCTAATATGCTAGAGCCCATTAATGCTTATGGTTGAGGTAGGAATGGGGAGACACATGTTAATACATAGTTCATGGTCATCTGTTCTGGAAAATAAATCTGTGGTAATAAGTGTGAACTAACCATATTGTAGAGTGTAATAAGCTTTTTTCTTTTAGTAGACTTACAGGGAGGGAAAATTCTGAAAGTTATTTTTTCAGACGGACTCAATAGACCTAAATTTGTTGAAGTTGGAAGGAAGGTTTTACATCTGCCACTACAGAAAACATGATAGAGGGCAGGATCAAAAGAGGCTGAAAACTACCAATTTGTGACAGGAATTCAAGGAGGATTGATTGCTATCCCAGAAACCTAAGCTGGATATATAATAACCAGGCTTTAATGTCATCTTTGCTGCCTATTAAGGCTTCCCAGGTGGTGCTAGTGGTAAAGAATCTGCCTGCCAGGCAGGAGATGTAAGAGACATGAGTTTGATCTCTGGGTCAGGAAGATCCCCTGGAGGAAGAATGGCAACCCACACCAGTATTCTAGCCTGGGAAATCCCATGGACAGATCCATGGGGTCACAAAGAGTTGAATACGACTAAGCTTGCACGCAGCTGTTTTTGTTTTATATATATATAATATGTAATCTGCAACTATACATGACTCACAGCAATAAAATAATTATCTGAGATTTTATAGTGTTTTACTCCTGAAATTCTGACCTGAATGTCAAGAATCATTGTGACTTGATGATGATATATATATGGGAGCCTCTATAAACTTTTTCTATTACCTTGAAATTTCCCATAACAAAATATTTTGAAAGAAAATTGATTAATAGTTTTCTACAAAACTAGGGATTTTATTTTGGTAACATCTAGTATTTATACCATTTAAGTAGAAAAAGAATGTATCATTTCTAAAGTCACATTCCTAGTTGGATCTTTTAAAAGCAATAAGTTTTTGGATCTCAGCCATTCTGACTGGTGTGAATTGGTACCTCATTGTGGTTTTGATTTGCATTTCTCTGATAATGAGTGATGTTGAGCATCTTTTCATGTGTTTGTTAGCCATCCACAATAAATGCTGGAGAGGGTGTGGAGAAAAGGGAACCCTCTTACACTGTTGGTGGGAATGCAAATTAGTACAGCCACTATGGAGAACAGTGTGGAGATTCCTTTAAAAATTGCAAATAGAACTGCCTTATGATCCAGCGATCCCACTGCTGGGCATACACACCAAGGAAACCAGAATTGAAAGAGACACGTGTACCCCAATGTTCATTGCGGCACTGTTTATAATAGCCAGACATGGAAGCAACCTAGATGTCCATCAGCAGATGAATGGATAAGAAAGCTGTGGTACATATACACAATGGAGTATTACTCAGCTATTAAAAAGAATACATTTGAATCAGTTCTAATGAGGTGGATGACGCTGGAGCCGATTATACAGAGTGAAGTAAGCCAGAAAGAAAAACACCAATACAGTATACTTACACATATATATGGAATTTAAAATGATGGTAATGATAAACCTGTGCGCAAGACAGCGAAAGAGACACAGATGTATAGAACGGCCTTTTGGACTCTGTGGGAGAGGGAGTGGGTGGGATGAGTTGGCAGAGTGGCAGTGTAACATGTGTGAGATCATAAGTGAAATGAATCGCCGGTCCAGGTTTGATGCAGGATGCAGGATGCAGGATGCTTGGGACTGATGCACAGGGATAATCCAGAGAGAAGGTGTGGGGCGGGAGGGGGGAGGTGGGGGTCTGGATTGGGAGTTCATGTACACTCGTGGCTGATTCATGTCAATGTATAGCAAAACGAATACAGTATTGTAAAGCAAAACAAACTAAAAAATAAAAATTAAATAAAAAAATAAAATAAAAGCAATAAGTTTCAATAATGTTGTAACTATCTTAATTATTCAAATTATATTTTGATCATGGTTATAAACTTTGTGAAGAAATTTTATTTCTCTTGAAGGCAATGTATTAAAGATTTGAAGCCTTCATTCTCTTAAAATGCAAAGTAACTAAGCCATCTTTTTCTTTTGTAAAATTCAGTTCCAATGAAAAGCACCTAGAGAATATTGTCCCTGAGTTGAGGTGTTTCAATGAGCTATGAATGTAGGCAGATTATCATGGGGGAAAAATAGACAAAATAATAATGGCAGCTGCAATTTGTTCATTACTTAGAATTTACAAATCACTTTCATGAACAAAATGTTCTTTTTTTCTACCCATTTTTCTGTAACCACCCTCACTCCTGACCTCCCAACCTTTCAAATAAGAGGAATTCACCAGTCTGTTATCAGAATCAGGAAAAGAAAAAACCTATTTAAAAGTTGCTTATTAGTAAAGTATTTTTACCAGTTTATACATTTTTGTCCCTATACTACATGATTTATGTGAAGAATGTGTATGTCTTAGATTTCCTGCCCTAGGAACACTCCTATCCCACCATTCAAATAATTAAGTCAAAGTTCAAAAAAGACTGGTGTTTGATTCCATTGGATACCAGAGGCAGTGCTGTCTTAAACGCTCTCACATGGGGCTCTTGCATGACTTCACTAGCTGGCACAGTTAGACCACAGAAGCTGAATTTGTAGGCTCCTGTCTCATTTCTCACTTTGAAAGTCATTCAGAGGAGCTACAGAAAGCCAAACTATAGTGAGCAAACATGTGTCTGCAAGATGCAAATTCCATGATCACACTCTTTCCTCACATTCATAAGAAGACCCTTCAAGTTCCTGAATACTCCTTCTTGACCTGTGAGTTGTAGTCAATTATCAGGCACTTTATATTGAAAAAAAAAATTCATGCAAATGAAAACATCATATATTTCACTTGTTGAATAACTAAGTCTGCTAAATGATATTTTGTCAGATTAAATTTGTTTTTATTGAGGTAACATTAGCTTATAACATTTTATAAATTTCATGTGTAGCACATTATATTTCAGTTTTATATACACTACAGCATACTCATCACCAAAAGTGTAGCTTTAATCCATCACCATATGATGACACCTTTTACACACTTCACCCTCCCTCCACCCCACTTTCCCTCTGATAAACACTACTCTGTTCTCCATATCGATTGACATTTTTGCCTTTATTTGATTAGATTTGTTCATTTACTTCATTTTATATACTACGTGAATGTGAAGTCACTCAGTCATATCCGACTCTTTGCAACCCCATGGACTGTAGCCTACCAGGCTCCTCTGTCCATGGGACTTTCCAGGCAATAGTCCTGGAGTGGATTGCCATTTCCTTCTCCAAGGGATCTTCCCAACCCAGGGATGGAACCCGGGTCTCCTGCATCATAGACAGACGCTTTACTTTTGAGCCACCAGGGAAGTCCATGAAGGTGAAATCATACTGCATTTGTCTTTCTCCATCTGATTTATTTCACTTGTATAATGCCCTCAAGGTTCAAGGTCCATCCAAGTCATCGCAAATGGAAAGATTTCATCTTCTTTTTATTGACTAAGCAGTATTCTATTGTCTATAGATATATATTATTAAGTATATAAATATATATATTAAAAGTAAAAAAGGTATTAAGAAGCAGAGATACCACTTTATCAACAAAGATCTATACAGTCAAAGCTATTGCTTTTCCCAGTAGTCATGTATAGATGTGAGAGCTAGACCGTAAAGAAAACTGAATGCTGAAGAATTGACACTTTTGAATTATGGTGCTGGAGAAGACTCTTAAGAGTTCCTTGAACTGAAAGGAGAACAAACCAATCAATCCTGAAGGAAATTAACTTTGAATATTCATTGGAAGGACTGATGCTGAAGCTGAAACACCAATACCCTGGCCACCTGATACAAAGTATCAACTCATTGGAAAAGACCCTGAGGTTGGCAAAGATTGAGGGCAGGAGAAGAGGGTGACAAAAGATGAGATGTATGGATGGCATCACCAACTCAATGGACATGAGTTTGAACA
This sequence comes from Aepyceros melampus, assembly GCA_006408695.1. Lineage (NCBI taxonomy): Eukaryota > Metazoa > Chordata > Mammalia > Artiodactyla > Bovidae > Aepyceros > Aepyceros melampus. The sequence continues at coordinate 326,235 of SJXQ01006818.1, read as the reverse complement.
AACTCCAGGTGATAGTGAGGGACAGGGAAGTCTGGCATGCTGCAGTTCGCAGAGTCGCAGAGTCAGACAGGACTTAGTGATTGAAAAACATAAAATATCTTTATTCATCAATGGGCACTTTATTCATTCATCAATGGGCACTTAGGTTTTTCCATGTCTTGGCTATTGTAAATAATACTACAGTGAACATAGGGATTTACATACTTTTTGAGTTCGTATTTTTGTTTTATTTGGATAAATATCCAGAAGTGGATAGCTGGATTACATGGTACTTCTATTCTTAACTTTTTTTATGAATCTCCATATTGTTTTCCATAGTGGCTGTATCAATTTACATTCACACCAAGAATGTACAAGGATTTTCTTTTCTCCACATCTTCTTCAACACTTGTTATTTCTTGGCCTGTTGTAATAGCCTTTCTAACAGGTATGAAAGTGATGTTTCATTACGTTTTTGATTTCCTTAGTGGTGATGTTGGACATCTTTTCATGAGCCCGTTGGTCAACTCTGTATTCTTTGGAAAAGAAGGTCATCTGCCCATTTTTCATTTGAGTTATTCGTTTTTTTGTTGTTGAATGAGTTCTGTGTTTATTTTGGATATTAATCCCTTACAGGATAAATATTTTTCAAATGTCTTCTCTCACTCAGTAGATTGTCTTTTCATTTTGTTGATGGCTTTGGTTCTTTCTTTCTTTCTTTCTTTCTTTCTTTTTGCCATGCAGAGCATTTTAGTTTGATGTAGTCCCATTTGTTTATTTTTACTTTGTTTCTTGTTGAGAAGACATATACAGAAAGATATTGCTAAGGCTGATTCAAAGTGCATACTGCCTATGTTTTTCTTCTGAGAGTTTTATGGTTTCATATATGGTTTCAGGTCTTATGTTCAAGTCTTTAATTCATAATGAGTTTATTTTTGTCTATAGTATAAGATAGTGGTCTAGATTCATTCTCTTGCATATAGCTGTCCAGTTTTTCCAAAAACCTTTGTTGAAAAGATTATCTTTTCTCTAATCAGATTAATTTTAAGAAACAACCCATTTATACAAAAAATAATTGTCCCCAGTATTACGCTTACTTATTGACTAAGCTAACTTTAAGATGATTGGGTTTAAGAATTATATTTACAAATATTGGATTCTTTTTCATACAATTAAAAAGCATACTTAAAGTACCATGAAGAGTCCCTTCCATGATCCAAGTGACCATGTGACATGCACCAGATGAAATTCTAGACGTTTAAAAATTGATTTCCCTACAAATTGTGAATGTGAGTGCAACACTAAAAACAACCAGTACTGTAAGGTAAGGACCATAATTAACAAAGCAAACTTATGGGAAAAAAATTTAAAAGATGAAAATGAATACAGTCCTTGAAGAACGCCCTTGAGTAACTATTTAACTTAATATTGTTGCTAAGGAAACATCAATTGCTACAAAAGAGGATAAATGGTAAGAAGGAACTAGATTCAAATAGACTGATCCCATGTTTTCACTGTACAGGCAGGATAACAAATTGATGAGGGCCTGTCAACTGTGCTTGTAATAGCCAAGAAGTGTCACATATAATTATATAACGTATATAACAGTTGTGGCTTCCCACTAAAGAAAGAAAAGGCACTGAATATATGCAAAGAAAAATACGGGCTTAAAGGTACACAAAATGCTTTCTAAAATGATCTTGAAAATAAGGCCACATAGCCAGTATATATGAAATGAAAAATAAATCTAAAGTACACAGAAGTTTGCCTAATGAAATTCTAACAGCTTGCACAAAATAGATTTTTTTTTAATTTTTCTAATTTTATCTTCTTATATTTTAGGATATTTGGAATTCTCATTTAAGAATGTCATTTAAGGGTATAATTTAGACGGAAAAAGAAAGGCTAATGCTCTCTTTAAGTTTCCGTTTCCTTGAAACTACAAGCAATAAAAATTCTGATGTGTGAATCCCTTGGACCCATAAAATAACCATAGTCTTCAGTAAAGAGAGTGGAAGATGGATTTCTAGGTACTAGAAGATGCAGAGAACCCTGGTTTTATCTTGAAAGATGGATTAATGCACATCAACTGCCTGTCTTGGGAGGGGAAGTTTATAGAATGGGCTTTAAGAGCTCTCTGGGGTTATTTGCCCATCAGTATCTTACATCTGGTAACCTATGAGGTGAGATGGCCAAGGGAAGATCCTCTGCCCTTGAGATCCAGCAGAGGTCTGAGTAATCTTTTACAGGAATATCAAGTAAGCATCAAAAAGGAGAACAACACAGGACCAGGAGTCACAACCTAATTTAACTCATTTCCTTGAAAATATAGCTTCTCCATCCAAGCCCTTAGAGAAACTGCCCCTCACGGAAATACCCTTGTGCCCTAACCTCATCTCCCTAGCAGTCCCTTCTCCTCGCACAGGGAATCTTTCATCCCCTCTGCCCTCGGAAACCTCCCCATTCTTGGAAGCCTTCCACTTCTGGAAAAATGCTGCCTCTCAGACGGAACAAGTCTGTTGATGTATTTACCTCATCTTGCGTCTTGCAGACTCTGCCAGCTCAGACCTTAGCCAAATGTTAATGGAAGTTTTCTCTTGCTCAGGCTTCTGCTGATACTGGGGAAAACCATGAGCTCTGCACCCATGAGTAGACGCCAGTAGAAGCTTTTTCCCAGTAACGGCAGCAGTCCAGCTCCTCTACAATCACAGGAGAAGAGAGAGGGTTTTCCTTCTGCTCTTTGAGAATGAGACCTTGGCATTATTGTGTTCAAGGACCGCTGCTTCCTCTTGCCCAGCGTTCGCTGCAAAGCCCTCTCCTCTCACATAAAGGAATAATGGCTTCATCTGTACCATCAGATCGCAGAGACTGAGGTCACTGAATAAAACCTCTCGAACTCCAAACGCTTCCCTGTGGAGGAGAGGAAATGGGATTATCTTGCCATGTATGCAGATTTCCTTTTCTGGGGCCTAAGAACATGCTCTCAGAAATACAAAAACATTCACAAAGTACCACTGACATATATATACTACCATGTGTTAAATGGGAAATTGCTGTGTAGCACAGGGAGCTCCGCTCAATGTTCTATGATGACCTAGAAGGGGTGGGATGAGATGAAGGTGGGGCACGGAGGTTCAGGAGGGAGGGGGTTTATGTATACATATGTCTGATTCACTTTCTTGTATAACAGAAACTAACACAACATTGTAAAGCAATTATACTACAGTAATTTAAAAAAAAGTTCACAGAATTATTAGACTCATAGCTTTTTTCATCAACCAGATTTCTGTCTGACCATCATGGCTGAGTTATCGGTAAAATTATTAGACAATCTGGTCATAAAAAAATAAAAGAATTGCAGATGAAAAAAATAGACTGAATGTTTATAGACGTATTATGAACAATTATTTAATTATGAATTACGTTCATATAATAATAATTAAATAATTACAGTTGGTTAGTCGTATCTTTGCAACCCCCCATGGACTGCAGTCCACAGGCTTCTCTGTCCATGAAATTTTCCAGGCCAGAATACTGGAGTGATTTGCCACTTCCTACTCCAACTATAGTAGAATTAACCATTTCACCCCAAACTATTTATTCGTTCAACAAATGTGTAACGGGCACTACGTGTTCAGGGTGTGGTGACAGAAATTCAGCAAATAAATAAGAGCAGCATCTCCCAGGTTAACGGAGCCTCTTCTCTTCCCTCCCACCTCCACCCAAGCTCTCAGCTCAGCTGTATTGCTTTATAACTCCCTAAAGTGAGGTGTTGGAGAAGACTCTTGAGAGTCCTTGGACTGCAAGGAGATCCAACCAATCCATTCTAAAGATCAGTCCTGGGTGTTCTTTGGAAGGAATGATGCTAAAGCTGAAACTCCAATACTTTGGCCACCTCATGCAAAGAGTTGACTCATTGGAAAAGACCCTGATGCTGGGAGGGAGTTGGGGCAGGAGGAGAAGGGGACGACCGAGGATGAGATGGCTGGATGGCATCACTGACTTAATGGACATGAATCTGAGTGAACTCCGGTAGTTGGTGATGGACAGGGAGGCCTGGCGTGCTGTGATTCACGGGGTCACAAAAAGTCAGACACAACTGAGCAACTAAGTGAGAAACTTGATACCATAGCTTGAGTCAGTGCCACCCTGCAGACAGTGCTGAGCTGGCTTCTCCACACAGGTTAAAGCTGCAGCCAGAGATCCCTCGAACACACACCTCTTCTCCTTCCTCACCATCTCCTCAGGGTTTGCCATCGACTGCTCTAAATTGTTCTAAGTGGTGCTGTGGTTTTGGTTTCTAGACAAGCATCGACCTTAGACACAAACAAACCAAGGGTGATTCCCCCGGTGAATGTGAGTGCCATGGAAGGTTGTCCACAGGTCTTCATGACGTGTGGCCCCACCACACCAAGCACCCTATTAAATCCAGTGGGGAAGTGGCAGCAGTCTCCATGGTGAACACACATGGCAAACTTCACAAGAGAGACACAGGGGTTCCCACTGTCATTACAGTAAAGCTTCTGTTGTTCTAGGGGAGAAGGCACTGGTGACCCACTCCACTACTCTTGCCTGGAAAATCCCATAGACGAAGGAACCTGGTAGGCTGCAGTCCATGGGATCACAAAGAGTCAGAGATGACTGAGCGACTTCCCTTTCACTTTTCACTTTCATGCATTGGAGAAGGAAATGGCAACCCACTCCAGTGTGTACAGAAACGGTGCTCGCGTGCTGCTGTCTGGTTGTTGTTTAGTTGCTGAGTTATGTCTGACACTCTTGCGACCCCATGCATGGTAGGCTGCCAGGCTCCTCTGTTCATGAAATTTTCCAAGCAAGAATATTGAAGTGGGTTGCCATTTCCTCCTCCAGGGACCTTCCCCACCCAGGGATTGAACCTGCATCTGCTGCATAGCAGAGAGAGTCTTTACCACTGAGCCACTAGGGAGGCCCACTCTGTGATTACCATCTGACAAAGAGTAGCCAAGCAGCCAGAGACGCAGGAGCAGAGCAGCATAATAAGGGTTCCATGCAACAACATCTGCCTCAACAAAGGACAAAGGCTCTAAAAAGGCAAATACAGGGACTTCCCTGGCAGTCCAGTGGTTAAGACTTCACCTTCCAATGCAGGAGGTACAGGTTCGATCCCTGGTCGGGGAGCTAAGAACCCATATGCCTTGTGGCCAAGAAACCAAAACATAAAACAGAAGCAATATGGTAACAAATTAAAAAAAGACTTTAGAAAATGGCCCACAACAAAAAATGAATACATAAATAAACTTTTTAAAAAATAAATAGAAAGGCAAAAAACACCCCCATCTCCCCAGAAAATTAAACATTGCTCCTAAATGCTCCCATGTTCACACCAAAGCCTCTGTATATGGCATATACTTGACAGCACAATCACACCAAAAATATATTCCTTCTGGCAGGAAAAATAACTGGTGAACAAACTGGTTTACATCCTCAACAAGAAAATCTGTGCTCACGTTTCTACTTTCTTCCTTCTCTCCAGCTCAGTTCTTCCATCTTTTTTCATGTTTCATATATTTTCTCCATCTGTTTTCTCTCTATACATGTTTGGTATTCATTCCCTAAGCTAAAAAGTTTCTGTATCCTTGCCTCCAGAATAACTTGGACCTCAGAAAGGAAGTTAATTGGGTTTGGGAACTGATAGAACCATTTATACTGGCAGAATTCTGTGAGAAACAGTATTATCTGAGATTGAAGATGTCCTTGGACATTATTTCTAAGCAGTGAGCAACAGTGGAGAAACGAGAGATTTATGGACAAATTTGGAAAAGACTCAGTGTACTGCAGGAACAGAAATGCTTCCACCATAGATAACACAATACCCTAAGTTAAGAACACAAGAGAAAAGAGACAACTCCTTTCTCCTCTAAATATACATCATCCCCAAACTCAATCCTACACAAATGTTGAAAAGCTACTGTAAAAAGCACAAACTTTAGGTATAATTTTGATCATGAAGAAATGTAACTATTTTTTAGTTACTGAATTATATACTTTGTAACTGCTGCATATACTGAATTTATACTTTAGTCCTCATTCTACTGAGTGAAGAAAACTAAATTTTAAGCAATTTAGTACCCTCCCTATTTTGAGGTTACACACAAATTCCAGAGGGTCCACAGAGTACTAAGGGTGAAACATAACCTGTGAGCACATGCATCAGGCATCAGATGAGAGTCTGTTCCCATCAGATCCCAGGCCATCAGTCCACCAGGTGGGTCAATGTCATCCATGCTTCCTGCCTGCAGCTGCCCTTAGGTCCAGCTCATCCTCAGCTGTCTAGGAGTTCCTATGGTTTCATACACTCATCCTAGAACTTCCATACCAGTTCCCGCCACAAAAATTAAAATACCACCATCTAACTTATGCACCACTTTAGACAATCAGAATTATTCATTTGTAACTTATTTAACTTATATGCAGAGTACATCATGAGAAACATTGGACTGTTTCATGTGGAAGAAGCACAGCTGGAATCAAGATTGACGGGAGAAATATCAATAACCTCAGATATGCAGATGACACCACCCTTTGGCAGAAAGTGAAGAGGAACTAAAAAGCCTCGTGATGAAAGTGAAAGTGGAGAGTGAAAAAGTTGGCTTAAAGCTCAACATTCAGAAAACGAAGATCATGGCATCTGGTCCCATCACTTCATGGGAAATAGATGGGGAAACAGTGGAAACAGTGTCAGACTTTATTTGGGGGGGCTCCAAAATCACTGCAGATGGTGATTGCAGCCATGAAAGTAAAAGACGCTTACTCTTTTGAAAGTTATGAGCAACCTAGATAGTATATTCAAAAGCAGAGACATTACTTTGCCGACTAAGGTCTGTCTAGTCAGGGCTATGGTTTTTCCAGTGGTCATGTATGGATGTGACCATTGGACTGTGAAGAAGGCTGAGCGCTGAAGAATTGACGCTTTTGAACTGTGGTGTTGGAGAAGACTCTTGAGAGTCCCTTGGACTGCAAGGAGATACAACTAGTCCATTCTGAAGGAGATCAGCCCTGGGATTTCTTTGGAAGGAATGATGCTAAAGCTGAAGCTCCAGTACTTTGGCCACCTCATGCGAAGAGTTGACTCATTGGAAAAGACTCTGATGCTGGGAGGGATTGGGGGCAGAAGGAGAAGGGGATGACAGAGGATGAGATGGTTGGATGGCATCACTGACTTGGTGGACGTGAGTCTGAGTGAACTCCGGGAGTTGGTGATGGACAGGGAGGCCTAGCTTGCTGCGATTCATGGGGTCGCAAAGAGTCAGACAAGACTGAGCGACTGAACGACTGAACTGAACTTTATTACACAGGGGAAGTGCAAGTCCCCTGGGCTGACTAACGGCCCCCTGCCTAGACCCATTGTGAAGGCATTCCCTCTCTGGGGTTCTGCCACCTCCCCAACTCTGCCTGGGAATCAAGATCCAGGATGTCTTTACTCTTGGCCCCCCCTAAACATACATGGGATTTTTATTATCTTCCCAAAGTGTGGCTTTATAGGAAGCACAGGAAATAGCCACTCACCCACCACCTTGTTCAGGACCCAGGGCACTTCTCACTTCTTTCTGACTCTCTGTCGCACACACAAAGGACTTTCATCTAATTCAATCATCAAGGAAGACTGATGTGTTTTTTCTTTTTTTTTATGAGGCCTCTTAAATGTAATGTTCATGGCTTTTTCTTCTGAGAGTGGGGCTAGACTTTTAAAATTCAAAACCCAGAGGTAAACCTAGAATTTTTTTCTCTCTGCTGTCTACTCTTTCTCCAAGGAATTGATAAAACTGGAATGACAGAAGGACCACTGAGTAAAAGAAAATATCGGAAGAATACACATACATTATTTTTACATGTATGTATTATATATAGACTTCCCTGGTGACGCAGACGGTAGAGTGTCTGTCTACAATGCAGAGACCCGGGTTCGATTCCTGGGTTGGGAAGATCCCCTGGAGAAGGAAATGGCAATCCACTCCAGGACTATTGCCTGGAAAATCCCATGGACTGAGGAGCCTGGTAGGAGAGTCGGACACGACTGAGCGACTTCACTATGTATTATATATACATTATTTATAATACATACATTATATAACATATATATAGCAATATATTATATAATAGATTGTATATAGTCTTTGCGACTCATGGACTGTAGCCTACCAGGCTCCTCCATCCCTGGGATTTTCCAGGCAGGAATACTGGAGTGGGTTGCCATTTCCTTCTCCAGGAGATCTTCTCAACCCAGTGATTGAATCTGGGTCTCCCGTATTGCAGGCAGACACTTTACGATCTGAGCCACCAGGGAAGTCCTCATATAATAGATTGTATCTAGTAATATATGTATACAGTATTTTCATGACACCATTACATTGTTAATTCCTAATACCAGGCAGGACAGTCTGAGTGCTTCACTCCTCTCGTCTTGCCTCTCTGCCACAGTGATAATCTGGGAAAATAGCAGTAGTAGATAGAAGATAATACATTTTTTAAAAATTAGCTTTGTTGTCATCATTTTTTCAAATAAAAGAAATTTGGGACTCCCCTTTGAGACCCTTGAGAAAAAGACAGAGAGTGGAAGCTTCTAGCTTATGCACCAGGGAAGAAGTCTAGGGTTCAATTTATAATTAAACTAAAACTGCTTTGCTCATTTCACATATTAGCAAGGTTATTCTCAAAATTCTTCAAGCTAGTCTTCAGCAGGACATGAACTGAGAACTTCCAGGTGTACAAGCTGGGTTTCAAAGAGGCAAAGGAACCAGAGATCAGACTGCCAGCATTCATTGGATCATAGAAAAGCAAAGGAGTTCCAGAAAAATATGTACTTCTGCTTCATTGACTACACTAAAACCTTTGACTGCATGGATGATGACAAACTATGGAAAATTCTTAAAGAGATGGGAGTTCCAGACCATCTTACCCATTTCCTGAGAAACCTGAATGCAGGTCAAGAAGCAACAGTTAGAACAAGACATGAAACAATGTTCTGGTTCAAAACTGGGAAAGGAGTATATCAAGGCTGTTTATAGTCACCTTGCTTATTTAACTTCTATGAAAATACATCACGTGAAATGTAAGGCTGCATGAATCACATGCTGGAATCAAGATTGCCAGGAGGAATATCAATAACCTCAGATATGCAGATGACACCACTCTAATGACAGAAAGTGAAAAGGAACTAAAGAGTCTCTTGATGAAGGTGAAAGAGGAGTGTGGAAAAGCTGGCCTGAAATTCATCATTAAAAAAACTAAGATCATGGTGATGATCCCATTACTTCATGGCAAATAGAGAGGGAAAAAGTGAAAGCAGTGACAAGTTTTTTCTTGGGCTCCAAAATCACTGTAGACAGTGACTGAGGCCATGAAATTAAATGGCATTTGCTCCTTGGAAGGAAAACTATGAAAAACCCAGATGGGTATTAAAAAGCAGAGACATCACTTTGCTATTGTTTTTCCAGTAGTCATATACAGATGTGAGAGTTGAACCATAAGGAAGGCCGAGCCCTGAAGAATTGACGCCTTCAAAATGTGGTGCTGGAGAAGACTCTTGAGAGTCCCTTGGATAGCAAGATCAAACAAGTCAATTCTAAAGGAAATCAACCCTGAATATTTATGGAAGGACTGATGCTGAAGCTTAAGCTCCAATAGTTTGGCCACCTGATGTGAAGAGTTGATCCATTGGAAAAGATCCTGATGCTGGGAAAGACTGAAGGCAAAAGAGAAGGGGATGACAGAGGATGAGATGGTTAGATAGCATTACTGACTCAATAGACATGATTTTGAGCAAACTCTGGGAGACAGTGAAGGACAGAGGAGCCTGGAATTCTGCAGTCCAGCAGGTCAAAAAGAGTCAGATATGACTTAGCAGCTGAATGATGGCATAACTGCTTCTGAAAGACTCAGATACTATATCTTAAGAAATCTGAATAATGTTTGAATCATAGTTTCCAAAAGCCAGGTCACAAATAACATACTGGTCTATTGAACTGTTATGTCTAATCGTAATAAATACACTTTTTATTAAAAACCTGATATGCCTGGTGATCTTATTAAAGCCAATGCCTGCAAAGTTCTGCAGTCTGGTGTCTCTTTGCTTCTGCATGTTCTAAGAATTTCACTTATTCTGTTAAAATCAGACATTTCTCTTCTAACTTTTCAAATGCTTCTAATCTCTGGATCCAGCACACAGACCCCAGAAAGTACTTCTGCTGTATTTTCTCATTCTCTCTGTCTCTGTGTATCTTCTATTTCTCAGTCTACTATATACTATCTATCTGTCAATCATCTATCTATCTGTTTTCTATCTATTGATCTATCTTCCTAGCTAGCTTGCTTCATAAGACTCATACCTTTCTCCCCCTGAGATTCACTGACCAATCTCTTCTTAAATATCTACTTCCCTTGAGAAACTGTAAGGCAGGCATTGTGTCTGTGGTGTTCCCCATTGTTCTCTGGGGTTTAGCAGAGGAAGTGGCTTGTATAAGGGAGGAACAAATATTTGTTCAATGAGGGAATGTTTCTGAGAGCAGTTAGTCACTGGATTATTCATTCCATGGGATAACTCTACTACAGTCACCAACGGACTCTCCGGGTAGCCACAGAGCACATGATTATCCCCACGGCATTCCAAAACACTACTGAGATATTTGTAACACGGCAATGCACACGTCTCTATCTCTAGGGACTCGTCTCAATTCTTAGCCTCCCACTCAGGAAATGCACATCAGTTTGCGTGATGGTACTGTGTGAAGTACTTCAAATTTGCTCTATTTTAAAATCTTTCCAAAAGTTGTGTCTTTATTTGTTATTAGTAACAGTGTATTGTATTCACCTCGCAGCTCATCATGATCCATCAGCCTGCTGAGACACAGAAATTCAGAGTAGCTGCTCTAGTCCCATGTTTTTCAAACTTTAATACACATATAAATCTTTGAGTGTTATCATTAAACGCAGGTTCTAATCCAGTCAACCTGGAGTGGAACCTGAGATTCAGCATTTCTAACGCACACTGTCCCAGGGGATTCCCTTGCTCTGGTCCATGGATCACAGTTTGAGTGGGAAGACTGTGACTATGGCTCATTAAATCAATGAGAATAAAAGCCTGAAAAAATGCATAGCCTAATAAAATGTTTGTAGTTGTTGTTCAGTTGGCCAGTCATGTCTGACTCTTTGCGACCCCATGGACTGCAGCATGACAGGCCCCGTCCCTCACCATCTCCTGGAGTTTCATGTTCATTGCATCAGATGACTAAACTACTGAAGCTTCGGCATCAGTCTTTCCAGTGAATATTCAGGGTTGATTTCCCTTAAGATTGACAGGGTTGATCTCCTTGCTGTCCAAGGGACTCTCAAGAGTCTTCTCCAGCACCACAGTTAGAAGGCATCAATTCTTTGGCATTCTGCTTTCTTTACAGTCCAGCTCTCACAACCATACATGACCACTAGGAAGACCATAGTCTTGACTATACAGACCATTGTCAGCAGAGTAATTTCTCTGCTTTTCAACATACTGTCTAGGTTTGTCATCACTTTCTTGCCAAGAAGCAGTCATCTTCTGATTTCATGGCTGCAGTCATCATCCCCACTGATTTTAGAGCCCAAGAAGAGGAAATCTGTCGCTACTTCCTCCTTTTCCCCTTCCATTTGCCATGAAGTAAGGGGCCAGATGCCATGATCTTAGTTTTCTTTTATATTTAATCTTCAGCCAGCTCTTTCACTCTCCTCCTTCACCCTCATCAAGAGGTTTTTTAGTTTCTCTTCGCTTTCTGCCAGTAGAGTTGTATCATCCACATATCTGAGGTTGTTGATGTCTCTCCCACCTATCTTGATTCCAGTTTGTAACTCCTCTAGCCCGGCGTTTCTCATGATGTGCTCAGTATATAGTTTGGACAAGCAGGGTGATAGCAGGCAGCACTGTCATACTCCTTTCTCAATCTTGAACCAATCAGTTATTCCATACAGGGTTCTAACTGTTGCTTCTTGACCTGTATAGAAGTTTCTCAGGAGACAGGTAAGATGGTCTGGTGTTCCCATCTCTCTAAGAGCTTTCCACAGTTTGTCATGATCCACACAGTCAAAGGCTTTAGTCCAAGAAACAGAGATAGATGTTTTTCTTAAATTCCCTTGCCTTTTCTATAATCCAGCAAATGTTGGCAATTTGATCTCTAGTTCCTCTTTTCTAAACTCTGCTTGGACAGTTGGAAGTTCTTGGTTCACATAATGCTGAAGCCTAGCATGCAAGATTTTAAGCATGACCTTACTAGCATGGGAGATGAGTACGATTGCCTTCTTGGGAACTGGGATGAGGACTGACCTTTTCCGATCCTGTGTCCACTGCTGGATCTTCCAGATTTGCTGACATAAATGCATGCAAAACCTTGCTGCAAAACCTATTCATCCTTTAGGGATTTGAATAGTTCTGCTGGAACTGTTTTGGAAACAAAATGTTTATATCTATCTTAAAGGTATTATTTTTCTTTTCTTGCCCTATTCAGTGGTTTATCTATTTATAAAACTGATGACAGTAGGAGTGAGATTCTCTTTGCTCATAAAGTTCCTGCGTGGAAACCTGAAACCTAATATTCAGGAGATTTGGCTTTATCCCTGTGGGTAGAGGAGGTGGGATTGCAGGAAGGTAGCGAAGAGTCTTAAACTTCTCTGAAATATATTATTTCATTAAAGAAAAGGGAATATATGACAAAATGTTAATATTTAAAAATACTGCTGCTGCCGCTGCTAAATCACTTCAGTTGTGTCCGACTCTGTGCGACCCCATAGACGGCAGCCCACCAGGCTCCCCCGTCCTTGGGATTCTCCAGGCAAGAATACTGGAGTGGGTTGCCATTTCCTTCTCCAATGCATGAAAGTGAAAAGTAAAAGTGAAGTGAAGTCACTCAGTCGTGTCCGACTCTTAGCGACCCCATGGACTGCAGCATACCAGGCTCCTGGGTCCATGGGATTTTCCAGGCAAGAGTACTGGAGTGGGGTGCCACTGCCTTCTCTGGCAGCTAAATGTGAGTTGGTAATAACGTTACTCTGTACTTTTCTGTAAGTTTCAAACATTTCATAATTTTAACAGCTTTATTGAGATATTCATATACAAAAATTGCACATATTGAATGTGTACAATTGATGGCATTTGGGCATATGCAAACATCCATGATATCATCATCACCATTAAGGTAACAGACATATCCATTTCCTCCTAAAGTTACCTGTGTTCCTTTGTTTTTGTGGGGTTTATTTGTTTCTCTTTTTGTTTTAAGAGCATTTACCATGAGATTTATCTATTCAACAAAGTTGGAAGTGTGCAAATACCACACTGTTACCTTAGAAACTATGTTGTAAACCGGATCTCTAAAGTTTACTCATTTGGCATACCTGAAACTTTATAACCATCGAACAATTCTCTGTTTCTCCTATCCTCTAGACTCTGTCAACCACTTTTGTGCTTGCTGCTTCTATGATTTTGACTATTTTAAATACTTTATATAAGAAGAATCATGTATTTGACCTCCTATAACTGGCTTATTTCACTTATCATAATGTTTCTAAGTTCAGCTATGTGGTCACAAATAACAAGATGTCTTATTTTAAGGCTGAATAATATTCCATTGTGCTCATTTACCACATGTTTTTTATCCATTCATCTGTCAGCGGACCCTTAGGTTATTTGCATATCTTCTCTGTTGTGAATAATGCGCAGTGAACATGGGAATGCAGATATTTCCTTAAGATCTACATTTCATTTATTTGGATGTATACTCAGAAGTGAGAGTGCTGGATCATATGGTAGGTCTAGTTTTAATTTTTCAAGAAAATTCCTTTGTTTTCCAAAGTTGTTGCATCATTTTTCTTGGATGTGATTCTGAAAACACAGGCAACAAGAGCAAAACTAGATAAGTGAGACTACATCATATTAACAAGTTTCTGCACAGAAAAGAGTCAACAGAATGAAAGGCTATCTACAGAATGGAAACAAACTTTTAAAAATAGCATACGTAATAAGTGATTAATTTCCAAAATACATAAGGAAATCTGACAACTCAGTAGTAAAATTAATAAGTAAATAACCCAATCAAATATTCCATACAATTTTTGAAACACTAAGATCACTCAGCTCAGTTCAGTTCAGTACAGTTGCTCAGTCGTGTCTGACTCTTTGTGACCCCCATGAATTGCAGCACGCCAGGCCTCCCTGTCCATCACCAACTCCCGGAGTTCACTCAAATTCATATCCATTGAGTCAGTGATGCCACCCAGACATCTCATACTCTGTCATCCCCTTCTCCTCCTGCCCCCAATCCCTCCCAACATCAGGGTATTTTCCAATGAGTCAACTCTTCACATGAGGTGGCCAAAATATTGGAGTTTCAGCTTTAGCATCAGTACTTCCAAAGAACAATCAGGACTAATCTTCAGAATGGATTAGTTGGATCTCCTTGCAGTCCAAGGGACTCTCAAGAGTCTTCTCCAACACCACAGTTCAAAAGCACTACTACTATACTGTAAATGAAGACTTTGTGTTCTTTCATTTTTTATTTCTCTTGTTGAATACCCTCGTTGAAGTAAGAAACAAGGAAAGGAAGAAATCAGAGAAAAACCAGAAATTGGTAAGTGAAATAAAACCTATTATCTTTCATATTTTTGCATGTGTAATCAGCATTGGGGAGGGTGGTAATTACCTCACATAGTTTAGATTTAATTTTCCCCAAGAATCTAGACTCCTCTACTCTAGAATTAAAAAAAAAAAATTGAGAGGTTGTATCTTTTTCACAGAGTGCCTTAATATGGATATTATTCCAGGAGGAAATTAGATTGAAGTCAAGGGAGCAAGGTTTCTTCTGGCAAACACCAAATTTAGAGCCCATTCTTTTTACTCAACTCTAATTATGTTTTCAATGTCTTGCTCTTGGTATTGTGGGAAGAACTGATTTAATTTTAAGAGACTCCCTGAAGCTCACTACCAACTGACTCATCCTTCTTAATTCCACCTGCGTGTTTCTCTCTTTTTACTTCCCATCCCTATATTTAGAAAACTCTGGTTATTTTTTCTGTTTTCAAGATACTAGAAGACAAAATCTGCTCTAGCATAAGTTGAGCATCTAGAAGTCATATTATATTTTCTTGCACTGAACTAAAATATACATAAATAAAAGGGAACTGAAATAGCTCCTATTTAAAGCCTATGAGTCACTTTTCCAGTTTTCACTGCTTCATCCAGTATAGTAATACTCTTTCTTCCAGTTATCTGCCATTTTCCAATAATCTCAAACAGAGTTTATTTAGTAGGGGAACACATGGGGAATCTTTCTGATAAATCCATGTTACATTACTTCCTCTTTTTCACATTTCTATTTAATTTAAAATTTTAAATCCAAGCAGTAAGAATCCAATCTATAAAACTGATTCATACATATATATATAGAGAGAGAGAGAAGGCAATGGCAACCCACTCCAGTACTCTTGCCTGGAAAATCTCATGGATGGAGGAGCCTGGTGGGCTGCAGTCCATGGGGTCTCGAAGAGTTGGACACGACTGAGTGACTTCACTTTCACTCTTCACTTTCCTGCATTGGAGAAGGAAACGGCAATCCACTCCAGTGTTCTTGCCTAGAGAATCCCAGGGATGGGGGAGCCTGGTGGGCTGCCGTCTATGGGGTCGCACAGAGTCGGACACGACTGAAGCAACTTAGCAGCAGCAGCAGCAGCATATATATATATGTATATGTGTATATATATATATATATATGTGTGTGTGTGTGTGTGTGTGTATATATATATATATATATATATATATAGCGAGAGAGAAAGAGAGAGCAAATAGAGGACATGAATATACACATGGGAAGGGAAGGAAGAGCTGGTATGAGTGTTACATCTTCACCATTCATTGACAGAAGTCAACAAAAAATGTTTTAAATTGATATAACTTTAAAAGTGATATAATTTTTTTTAGAACTGCACAGGCAAGGGCCAGCAAAACAACTAAAACAATTAAAAATTCTTGCCTAGAGAATCCCAGGGATGGGGGAGCCTGGTGGGCTGCCGTCTATGGGGTCGCACAGAGTCGGACACGACTGAAGCAACTTAGCAGCAGCAGCAGCAGCATATATATATATGTATATGTGTATATATATATATATATATGTGTGTGTGTGTGTGTGTGTGTATATATATATATATATATATATATATAGAGAGAGAGAGAGAGAGAGAGAGTGAAGGACAGAGAAGCCTGGCATACTGCAGCCCATGGGATCGCAGAGTCAGACATGACTTAGCAATTGAACAACAACAATTGAGGATGGTAGGGAGAGCAGCTGCACCTTACTGTCCCATCACTCTTGCTGTGAGAAACTCTTGCTGTGGAGGTAAGGAAAGTGAAGGGAGCACCAACCTTCATCAGGGACCCAGCACCAGATTCACTCCAGCTCTGCCTGGCTCCCCCAGGGAACCATTACTGTGGCCCCAAGCTCTGGGCAGCTCCCACAAACTCAGGTTTCCAGCCCACCCTAGTACCACCAGGCTCCAGGCAGGTGCCACCAGGACCCAGCCTCCATCCCACCTTGGTGCCAGGTGGTCCCTGAAGCCCCAGCCCTCCAGGCCTATCTCAGTGGTCCCTCTGACCTTACCAACTCCTGCCAACCCAGGTCCAGGCTTGCCATGCAGACCATTTGGACTTCAGATAAATGTTCCACCTAACAATGTAGTGTTATGCTGACCTTCTTTGCCAAATATTTCTCTGAGACCTTGTGGGGAGCCATCACTATGTGCTGGGAAGATTTCTCATATTTTGGGCTTCCCTGGTCATAACACCACCATAACAGCATTGTTTGTTCCTGTTTAGTCACTGAGTCTCTTTGAGACCCCATGGGTTTTAACCCATCCATGAGATTGAACAGGCAAGAATATTGGAGTAGGTAGACATTTCCTTCCCCAGAGGATCTTCCTGAGCTAGGGACTGAACTTGCATCTCCTGCATTGGCAGGCAATTCTTTACCACTGACCCTCCTGGGAAGCAATAGCACTGTGATCTCAATGTTAACACAACCACAAGGTTTTCAGACACATGGTTTAATATGTCTTTAAACCAACTTATATTGAATTGTTCAAGACAGAAATTTGAGGATGGAAGTTTCCTCTGAAATCTAAGAGAAGGAAACTCTGGCAAATGGGATTGGGTACAGGAAGCTGCCAGTTGTCCTAAGTCATCTGATTTCTACTTCAGGGATTTTATCTCCTAAGTATAATTCAAAGAATGTCCTGGAATATGACTCCCAAATCAGTATTTCTTCTCTTTGGAAAGAAACAATGAAAATAACAGCATGAGGAGTTTCGTAATTTTGTTTCACTCAAGAACCTACAGAATTTTCTATTTGAAGTTTTATTTTAAAAAGAGAGGACAGTAATTACTTGAGAAGAATTCATCTGCATTATGGATTGAACTGTCTTCATTTACTGTCTGTTCATCCATTTAACTAGCCACCATCCACTACTAAATCTGAGCCTATTTGTATTCTGGTTCCTTCTCATCACTCTTGTTCTGAGTCATTGTTTTGATCTGCTTTCCACTCCTGTGCTGATCTCTGTCCCAAGCTGACCCATGTCCTAAATTGACCCATGCTGGGTCCATTTAATTGAATCAGAGCTGCTGGGTTTACTGCAAGGTTTTTATTCCTTCTCTTCCAATTGCCCAACATGCCATCTTTAAATTGTCGCGTCTTGATCTTCATTATTCTGGCTTCATTTTTTATGATCTATGGGCTACTGAAATGATTGCAGTACATCCGCATCACTTTATGTTCCCCTCTAGCAACGTCTGCAACAAAATGCTATATGTCCCGCTGGAGGGAAGAGTGGGGGAGGATTATGAGCCTCTAGATATGTTGAAAGGAAAATTACTTTGGTGTCTACTTATAAAACTTGCCATAGACTTTGGAGGTAACTCTCTCCTTCCACTGATTCATTCCCTGGATAAGAAGCAAGGAAAGAAAAATGAACCAAAATAACTGGTATCCATTTTTTTATTTGATACCCTCTTAATTCTGTGTAGGGGCTTCTCTGGTGGCTTGGAGGGTAAAGTGTGTGCCTGCAGTGCAGGAGACCTGGATTCAATTCCTGGGTTGAGAAGATCCCTTGGAGAAAGGAATGGCTACCCAGTCCAGTATTCTTGCCTGGAGAATCACATAGACCGAGGGCTACAGTCCACAGGGGCGCAATGAGCCAGACACCGCTCAGCCATTAACACTTTCACTTTAGTTCTGTGTACTCCTTACAGCACTCCTTGACCTTTTGCAGAGTGCTTGTCTATGGGTTCAATAAGAAAACAGGAATAAATTAACTGTTTCCACCCACTGGGTTTTCTATCTAAATGCACATATCAACATTGAAGTATACAGCTTAAAACACTGCAAAGTTTCCCCATAACCACAGTACAAGTCCTTTAAGGTGGTGATTCACTGACTGGTCTCATCTCTCACCAGCTCTACTTTTCAGTGTATACTTTAGCCATACCAAGCTTGCATTTCTCCACAAATGCCATCCTGTTGCTTGTCATTGCGTCTTCTTATGGTGTTAGGGACTGACTACTTTTTCTCATTTTCACCCTAGAAACTCTGAGAAATATGTACTGCTCCTAAGGCATCAGGTAACTCTGTATACATCCTCCTTTTTCTCTGGTCCTTGTGATTGGCAAATGGTTGATATTTACCAGTGAGCTAAAGATATTACTAGTGATACTGAGAAAAAAAATGACATCCTGAATTTAGCAAGTTTAGAGGTCAAATGAAAGGCAAACACACTGCATACAAGACAGAGATGAATGACAACTATGGGCTTAATCAGAGTTTCAGAAAAGATTTTGTGTGACTCCTGACTCAGTCAACAGGAAGGCAGTTTACATTTCATCTGAGATGGAGCAATCTGTCACTTAGAAATATTTGGGTCAATAATATTAGCTGAGAATAAAATTATGGTGTGAACATGAGAGTGATACTGAATAAGCTAGATAACCAGAAAGATTCCAAGGGCAGAAATTTCCTTTTTTTTCTTCAAATTCAGATATAAATATCCTGTCACAATGAGATTGCAAGATTTCCATGGCTTATGAATTTCATCTGGATTAGGAAATCATTAACTTCTTTGCATCTTTACAATATGATGAATTTTACTTTTAAACATTTAGAACTGCTAGCAGGAACCAAAAAAAAAAAAAATGGTCTCTTAAGAAAGCATATTGTGAGATGGAGAAAAGATGATTTGGGCATACACCAGTATAAGGAAAAAGAGAGTAAATGGAACTATCATTTTTTCAACAAAATGACTAAGGACTTGGATTCAAGTGATTTTCCTATTTAAGCTTCTCTTTTAAAAAATGACACACAGTATAGGTCTTTCTTTGGACTTAAAAACAAAGGCTGTGGCTATGTATAGATATTTTGTGATAAAATAATTAAAATCACATACATGTGAATGTTTAAGGCAGAATTGTTTTACCATTCATCTTAGACTCGAATTCATTTGTTTTATAAAAGATGTCACATTTCAATTGATGGTATACTCTCAGTATGGCCGTCAGAGATTTTTGCTCATGCCCCAGACTCTGCTGCATTGTCTAGGCAATGCTTTATGGTATTCTTAAGCATTCTTTCTGCAGAAAAAAAACTGAGTTGCCTCGTTCTGGCTCCTCTCACAACTGCTTAGCTGTCCTGCAGGTTTCTATTTACAATCTTTACCATGAGAGGTTGCTACACAGAAAGCTGTGCATCCCTGCTCAGACACCTGCTATGTATCAAGAGCTCCTTACTCTAGATTTCCTGTTTAGAGATAAAGGAATTTGATAAAGCAATATTGATCAAGCTTTCATTTTAAATCTGTCTCAAGCCCTTGATACAGTGGCTATTTCAGTCACAGCACTCCATTTGTCTTAGGATCATAAACATAGATTAGATTTCCAGTATTATTCAGTGATTACCCAGCCCAACAGCCCCAGTTTATGTATGAGGAAACTGAGGCAGCTGAAGTGAAATTTTTTATTTCTGGGAAAATTAATTTATCATGTTCCTGAGAACCCAACCTCCAAGTAAAAACTCTGCTGTCAAAAAGATCATCAAGGTGAGTGTGCTGTTGAAAGCAAGTCACTGTAGATAAAGAACTCTCTTGGTAATGAAAGTTTTTTGAAATAACCGTTGCTTTTTATCCTGGTCCCAGCCTAAGGAATGAATGAATATTGGAATTATAAAAATTCACATATCACATATGCATTTAAATTCAGGGTACCAAGTTTCTCAAAAGTTCACCTGTATATACTCTAGGTTAAGAATCCTTATTCTAAACCACTTAGACATCAAGAGCATCTGTTATACTCTAAATTAATTATTACTTTTTTCTGTTGATATTCAGAGTACTTATTATGTTCTATGAGCTTTACATATATTTAGGTATTCAATCCTCTTAAAAATTCTGCAAATTAGATAACTACTATTATAATCCTCATACTACAGATGAAGAAATTGAAACACAGAGACATTAAAACTTGACAAAAGTCACAGAACAAACAAGTAGTAGTATCAACATACCAAGATGCTAACTTAGGTTGTCTGGCTCCATAAGTGAACATGCTTTTAACTACTAAGTAATATGATTTATCAAGAATCTGTAGTATGTCAGTCACTTTTGCTATTTTAAGTTTTCCAAACCCTCTGAGGATATTCTCATTATTAATCCCATTTTTTTAGATGAGAAAATTGAGGTTTACAGGTATGAAATCCAATGTTGATAAATCTAGTAAATTATGGAACTGAGACACAGACACAGATCTTCTACCATATAGTGCAGTGTTATTGTCTCTGTAAAAAACCGTGTCCAATAAAACCTTCCACATGGATGGAGATGTCCAGTATGGTAAACACTACTCACATGTGGCTGTTTAGCAACTGCATTGTAGCTAATGTTAACTGAAGAATTCATTTTTAATTTTATTTAATTTTAGCTTAAATAGTCATACCTGGCTAGGAGCTGCCATATTGGACATCAGGGCTCTTATAGCCTTACTCTTCAAACTGTGGTCCATATACTGGGACCATCAGCACCACTGGAGTGTTATTAGAGATGCAGACTGTAAAATTCATCCCAGACCTATGGAGTCAGAGTCTGAATTTCAATAAACTTCCATCTATTTTGTACATACATTAACATTTAAGAGTAGTGACTCTAGGTCACTCCACCACTCATATTATTTGTCAAGACCAAGAAAATAAAACATTTAGTCTCAAGAGTCTTTACGCTCCAATTATTTTCCAAATTAAGGATGTATCACTTATCTTCCCTGCAATAAGAATGTAAACTTTGAAAGGAAAAAGAGCATAGGAGATTGGGAGACCTCAGGCAAATTTATACCACTAAACAGTAAAGCATAACATGGAAATTGGTAATATTTGTGGCTGGAGATGTAGGTAAAGTTCAGATCATGAAAATTAAAAGTCAGATCATGAAAAGATATGTGTATCATGTAAGAAAGTTGGATTATCCTATTAGTAATAATCATCTTTAAGGAGCATTAAGTTTATGAGAAACATGTTACATGTAGGTGATCTTGATGGCAGTGTAGAGAAATTATTTGCTTAAAGATCAGTTAGGAAAGCTATTGATCAAAGCAGGTAAGAAATGATGAGTGTTAAGTGTTAAGTATGACAAGAGATAAGGTAGTAGTCGCTGGAATGAGCATAGGGAACAAATTCAAGAAGTATTTAGGAGGAAAAAATGGACAGGATTACATAACTGAATGTAAAAGACAAGAAAGAAGATAAAAATAAGGTTTATAGCTTGGGTGATTACCTAGGCCATTGTTTCCAGGTAGCACAGAGGATGAAGAGGGCATGGAAACCCACTCCAATATTCTTGCCTGGAGAACCTCCATGGACAGAGGAGCCTGGGAGGCTACAGGCCATGGGGTCGCAGAGTCAGACATGACTGAGCCACTAAGAACAGCACAGAACAACAAGAGGATGCAGAAGGTAGCCACAGATATAAATTCGGTTCGGGAAAACTGAAGTTTAAGTGTCTTTTGGACACTATACACATATATAAGTAGGAAGATTATGTAAATAATATATTATTATATTTTATAATATATAATAATACATCAATATTAATATATTATATATATATTAATAATATATAATATATTAAATATAATATTAATATATTAGATACATATTATATTTTATATTCTATTATAATATAATAATATTATATATATAATTTACATAATCTTCCTATTTGTCCAAAAGACACAGGCAGCAATTAGATAGGCAAGTTTAAATTTCATTAAACATATTTGGTGTATAAGAAGAAACTTTAGAGATCAAAAAAGTTTAAGAGGACATTGAAATAAATTAGTCAGGAAGACTATGCAAAATGGAAAGAGTTTCCACAACATTTCAGAGAGACTGTGAAGTAGGAAAAGAAGTCTGCAAGGAGTAGCTATATTATAAGGAGTCTGTGTGATCTTATAAGTCAAGAGAGTAGTTTACAAGACAGTGTAGTGAAACAAAGACGCCAAGTAACTAAACATCAAAAATACCACTTTAGTTTAGTAATTATTTGGTTACTTGTGACCTTATGAGAACAGTTTCAGTGGAGTGGCTGGGATAGAAACCAGATGGTGAAGAGTAAAAAGTAAACAGATCAAGAAATTGGGGCAGTGAGTAAACACTCTTTGAAAAATTTTTACAATTTTACACCAAGTATTACAGATCAGGGAGATCAAGGAATGCATGCAACAAAGACTCTAATAAACTAACTTTTGTTATCTCCAAAGGGGGGGTATTTTATTTGCTTATGAATGGCCCTTGTACTGGCACTGCAAGGAAAGGGAGATCAAAACGAAACCCAACCAAAAGTAGCATGTTTTGAACAATGAAAAACAAAACTCTGTTCTGAGTGATGGATATAAAGAAATGCAAGATGCAATTTGCGGTCCTGCAATGCGGGAGACCCAGGTTCAATCCCTGAGTCGGGAAGATCTCTTGGAGAAGGAAATGGCAACCCACTCCAGTATTCTTGCTTGGAGAATCTCATGGACTGAGGAGCCTGGTGGGCTTCAGTCCATGGGGTCACAAAGAGTCGGACACGACTGAGTGACTTACTTACTTACTTACTTACTTACCAGGCTCATTATAATATATAGGAATAACACCAAGAAACAGTCAAGAATGAAGTGATCGGAGAGCAGCTGAGAGTCAGAGCTTAAATACGAACTAGGCATCAGTGAATCTTGACCACTTTGTTTATACGACTTAACTATTCCCCCTTATCTTTTAGTTGGAAGAAGTCGTCAAGAGGACATGACCTCCCATCCAAGTACTACTCAAGACAGCAAAAGAGACACAGATGTATAGAACGGCCTTTTGGACTCTGTAGGAGAGGGAGAGGGTGGGATGGGTTGGCAGAGTGGCAGTGTAACATGTGTGATATCATAAGTGAAACGAATTGCCAGTCCAGGTTTGATGCAGGATGCAGGATGCTTCGGACTGATGCACGGGGATAATCCAGAGAGAGGGTGTGGGGTGGGAGGGGGTAGGTGGGGGTCGGGATTGAGAGTTCATGTACACTCGTGGCTGATTCATGTCGATGTGTAGCAAAACGAATACAGTATTATAAAGCAAAACAAACTAAAAAAATAAAAATTAATTTAAAAAAAAGTCCAAAGAAACCCAAAATAAATAAATAAATAAATAAATAAATAAAGGGGGAGGGTAAGACTAAGTAACCATCAATGTCTATTTCAGCTAAAAATTTTTTTTTAAAAAACTTGTGACTTTCTTGAATGCCTCATGAAGATACTTTACCAAAACTTAATCCTCTTAATAAATAAATTTCACTGTCTGTAACATTATGTTAAAACATTAAACCCATAAAACAGCAACAATGAAAACTAAAATAAATAAATAAATAAATAAATAAATAGTGAAAAAAAAAAAAAGAGGACATGACCACCAGTTGAACCTCGAACTGGATCTGAGTGATCAAAGGTTCCTTACTTCTTCTCCTGTACTTAAAAATGTATGATTGGCCCACTGTTTCTATGCTAGGAGTCACTTAAGGAGGCAACCTTGAGAGAATGGTGTCTTGAAGCCTGGTTTTTGAAACCAGGCAGGTGCAGAGAATTATCTGTCTCATGGTTGTCCAAGACACGCTGTGAATATAAGTTCCTGTGCTTATTGCAACTGCCTCCTACCCATCTGGAGTGGCCTACCTCTCCCTTCAGTCTCTCTTTACCCTCCACGTAAGGGGCTAATTTCAGGTTTCATCCAGGGAACTCTTGAGGTAGTGAACCAACACTTCCCTGTGAAAACCTGACCCTTAACAACTAAACCTTCGGGCACATTCCCCTTCAGTCCCTAAACTTCCAAGTGAGTCCATACCATAGCCCCTGGCTGAGGGTTTTCAGGTCCTCTGATCCTCCAGCTGAAGCCACTTAGCAATCCTGCAGGGCCAGCTCATCCCCATTACTGAAAGCATAAAGAACCGAAGGACAAAAGAATTGCATCTGGGTGATGAGGCTGCTTGCCTGCTCTGACCTTATGCTCATATTTCATTATGTCTTGCTTCTGTGATTAAACCTAAGCCTTACAAACCAAATCAAAGGTTAGGACCCTAGACCATTTCCATAGGACCATTGCTTGAGTTTTCACAGTAGTACCCTTCCAAGATCCTATTTAATCTGAGTCTAAGCGCCTTCCTATGTCCAACACAGGATTCAACCTTGATTTAGATGTATCCCATGATATCAGACTCACAGAATTCTGATCAGATCTGTGACCACTGTCTTTTTCAGTCCTCAATATTTTCCACCTTCTAACTTAACTCTTTCCCAGAGTCAACATTTGACCCTTTAGCACAGTCTTCCAAGTCCTGTCACCTCTCTCCAGGTTCTCAGACTCTACCTATCCTTTATCAACCCATTAAATCATACCACCACCACTTAGACTGCTCACTGAATAAATTTTATTGATAACCACATCTCCCAAGAAAAATCTCGTCAATTGCAGTGGGTGTTAAAAACCAATTTATAGGATAATAAATGTCAGAAATATACATATTTATGTATTCTCTCGGTATTTTAGAGCTAACATCAATGGAGAAAAGAATTTAAAGAAAAGTCAAATGAGTATAAAAATTTAATTAAAATATCATGAAAACGGTAATTTATCCACAGAGCAGGGCATTTCCAACAGGTATTGTAGACAATTACAGCAACCTTCATTTATATATTTATATAATCTTTGGGGCTTCCCTGGCAGCTCAGCAGTAAAGAATCTGCCTGCAATGCAGAAGATGTGGGTTTGATCTCTGGGTCAGGAAGATTCCTTGGAGAAGGAAATGGCAACACACTCCAGTATTCTTGCCTGGGAATTCCCATGGACAGAGGAACTTGTAGGCTACAATCCATGGGGTAGTAAAAGAGTTGGGTCCAATTTAGCAACTAAACAACAACAGTATAAACTTTGCAATCTAACACACTCCCTTTGAGCCTCACAAAAACCCTTTACAATAGTAGAGCAAGCATTTTCACAGTATACATTTAACTAACAAGAAAACCAAGGTTGAAAGGGCTTCAAGTCACTTTCCAAAATTTACACAGCCAACAGGTGGCAAAACCAGGATTTGAAGGCAACACTTCTGAATCTAAAGAGTGTGTGTCTTAATCTGAACTGTGGTGCCTGTCTAATCTCTCCAGCTATTCCCTTGCTACCCTATATCTTGCCTCATCTAATGTATTTCCTATTACTTCCTGTCTCTGTTTACTCCATTCCCTGTGTCTAGTATGTCCTTCTCCACTATTTTTCTGACCAGTGACTCCTCATTCTCCCAGATCAGCCATTGGTCATTTCTTCTGTAAATCACCATCTGACTCTTGAGAGGATTATTATCCTCTCTCTTCTTTGCTCAAACAGCCATTTATAATTCATATATATATATATATATATATATATATATTAGCATTTCTGTCTTCAGTGGAAACTCTAAGAAAGAGTGGTTATAAATATATGTAAGGCTAATTCACTTTGCTATACATGTGAAACTACCACAACATTGTAAATCAACTATCAATTCAGTTCAGTTCAGTCGCTCAGCTGTATCTGACTCTTAGTGACCCCATGGACTGCAGCACACAGGCCTCCCTGTCCATCACCAACTCCCTGAGTTTACTCAAATTTAGGTCCATTGAGGGGGTGATGCCATCTAACCATCTCATCCTATGTTGTCCCCTTCTCCTCCCACCTTCAGTCTTTCCCAGCATCAGGGTCTTTTCAAATGAGTCAGTTCTTCACATCAAGTGGCCAAAGTATTGGAGTTTCAACTTCAGCATCAGTCCTTCTGATGAACATTCAGGACTGATTTCCTTTAGGATATACTAGTTGGATCTCCTTGCAGTCCAAGGGACTCTCAAGAGTTTCTCCAACACCACAGTTCAAAAGCATCAATTCTTTGTCTCTCAGCTTTCTTTATAGTCCAACTCTCACATCCATACATGACTAGGAAAAACCATAGCTTTGACTAGACTGATTTTTGTTGGCAAAGAAATGTCTTTGCTTTTTAATATGCTGTCTAGATTGGTCATAACTTTTCTTCCAAAGAATAAGTGTCTTTTAATTTCATGGCTGCAGTCACCATCTGCAGTGATTTGGGAGCCCAAAAAAAAAAAAAAAAAAAAAAGTCTGTCATTGTTTCCACTCTTTCCCCATCTATTTGCTATGAAGTGATGCAATCAGATGCCATGATCTTCATTTTCTGAATGTTGAGTTTGAAGCCAACTTTTTCACTCTTCTCCTCTTTCACTTTCATCAAGAGGCTCTTTAGTTCTTCTTCGCTTTCTGCCCTAAGGGTGGTGTCATCTGCATATCTGAGGTTATTAATATTTCTCCTGACAATCTTGATTCCAGCTTGTTTTTCATTCAGCCCAGCACTTCTCATGATATACTGTGCATATCAGTTAAATAAGGAGGGTAACAATATACAGCCTTGACAAACCCCTTTCCCAACTTGGAACCATCAGGAACAACAGTCTGTTGTTCCATGTCCAGTTCTAACTGTTGTTTCCTGACCTGCATACAGATTTGACAGGAGGTAGGTCAAGTGGTCTGGTATTCCCATCTCTTTCAGAATTTTCCACAGTTTATTGTGATTCACACAGTCAAAGGCTTTGGTATTGTCAATAAAACAAAAATAGATATTTTTCTGGAACTCTTTTGCTTTTTTGATGATCCAGTAGATGTTGGCAATTTGATCTCTGGTTCCTCTGACTTTTCTAAAACCAGCTTGAACATCTGGAAGTTCATGGTTCATTTACTATTGAAGCCTGGCTTGGAGAATTTTGAGCATTACTTTGCTAGCATGTGAGATGAGTGTAATTGTGCAGTAGTTTGAGCATTCTCTGGCATTGCCTTTATTTGGGATTGAAATGAAAACTGACCTTTCCAGTCCTGTGGCCATTGCTGAGTTTTCCAAATTTGTTGGCATATTGAGTGCAGCACTTTCACAGCATCATCTTTAAGGATTTGAAAAAGCTCAGCTGGAATTCCATCACCTCTACTAGCTTTGTTCATAGTGATGCTGCCAAAGGCCCACTTGACTTCACATTCCAAGATGTCTGGCTCTAGGTAAGTGATCATACCATTGTGATTATCTGTGAAATCAATTGAACTCCAATAAAAATCAGTTAAAAATAAATTAACAAGCTTTTATTATGTAGCAAGTATCTGTATGTATAGTAGAAAGTTAAAGAAATAAATACTATAGAAAAGATTAAAAGAAATTATGCCTATTAGAGACCAGGGATAGAAACTAATACCTTATTGTAAATTCTTCTGTATTTTTTCTATTTGCATATATAAATATATGCATGTTTGCTAAGACAATATCAAGCTGTAGGCTTATTTTTCCCATAGACAATTAACTCTTTAAGAGACCAACTTTTACAATTCTATCACAGAAGTGTCTGGCTTAGGATCTGACATAAAATAAGATCTTAAAGTATTTTTACATACATGCATGGATGTCCCCATGAAAGAAATTAAAAAGTGAGTTCTGCTTCTTGAAATTCACTGAAAAGATTTGCACCTCAAGACCCATTTACAAGATCCCTCTTGACTGCAAGGAGATCCAACCAATCCATTCTGAAGGAGATTAGCCCTGGGATTTCTTTGGAAGGAATGATGCTAAAGCTGAAGCTCCAGTACTTTGGCCACCTCATGCGAAGAGCTGACTCATTGGAAAAGACTTTGATGCTGGGAGGGATTGGGGGCAGGAGGAGAAGGGGATGACAGAGGATGAGATGGCTGGATGGCATCACTGACTCGATGGACGTGAGTCTGAGTAAACTCTGGGAGTTGGTGATGGGCAGGGAGGCCTGGAGTGCTGCCATTCATGGGGTCACAAAGAGTAGGACATGACTGAGCGACTGAACTGAACTGAACTGATGTAAACCTGTATTAAGATATGTGATTGAGTTCAAAGGGAAAAGAGTGATGAGTGACAGTTGAGTTGTGACCAGGAGATGGAGCACCCATGAGTGTGTTCTTGAATCCCTTCCTATATAAAAACTGACCACAGCAAGAATGTCCACAGGCTTGGGTGATATGGCCAAGCTGAACTTGAAGCCCATACCAAGACCTAGCATATGTCAGAAATTCAAATTCTCTGTTGCTTCATAAAGAATATGGATATTTATTTCTCTCCATAATTCAAAATAATATTCATTGAAATCTTCTGTATTTTAAGATATTAGTAGTGAGCATCCTTTCTTTGATCAGTGAGCTTTATCTTTTCTTCAGAAACATCTGCACCTAAACAGGTTTTCAGAAGAAGAATCTATACATTATATGGAAAAGTAAAAATACAAGAAATTTTAGATTCTGTTACTACTCAACATCACTAATTATTTGAGAAGTGCAAATCAAAATTACAATGCAATATCACCTCATACAATCATAATGGCCATCATCAAAAAGCCTACAAATAATGAATACCAGAGAGGGAGATAAGGGAACCCTCCTACACTGTTGGTAGGAACGTAAAGTAGTACAGCCACTCTGAAGAACAGTACAGTGATTCCTTAAAAACTAAAAACAGACCTATCATATGATCTAGCAATCCCACTGCTGAGCACACATCCGAAAAAGATGAAAACTCTAATTTGAAAAGATACGTGCACTCCAATGTTCAGAGCGGCACTATTTACATAAATCTATTGTGGTCACAGTGTTTCCATTATCAGGAAATCTCTCTTTAAATTTTTTGAGAAACTGTCATAGCAGCACTGTTTACAATAGCTAAGGCATGGAAGCAACCTAAATGTTCATTGACATGTAAATGGATAAAGATATGGTACATATATACAATAGGATATTACTCAACCATAGGAAATGAAATAATGTCATTGCAGCAACATGGGTGGAACTAGCGATTATCATAGCAAGTGAAGTAAATCAGAAAAAGACAAATATCATATGTCACATATGAGTATCTATAAATGATACAAATAAATTTATTTACAAAACAGAAATAGACTGGTAGATATTGAAAGCAAACTTATGGCTACCAAAGGGAAATTGAGGGGGGGGGTAAATTAGGATTTGGGGATTAACATATACACACCACAATATATAAAATACATAAACAACAAGGATCTACTGCATAGCAGAGGCAACTGTATTCAATATCTTGTAAAAACCTGTAACAGGAAAGAATCTGATAAGAATATATATTCATAACTGAGAAAAACAATATGCTATTTAGTTTCCCTGTGCCTCAGTTTCTTTACTTAAAAAACAGGAATAACACCTACCTCATAAAGTTGTGGAAAATAATTATTGAGAATATGAAATACTGAAATGTGTTTCATACAAAGAAATACAAAGATATTTCTCCAAAGAAAATATGCAAGTGCTGTAAAGCACATGAAAATATTCTTAGCATAACTAATTATCACTAATCAAAAACACAATGAGATATCAGCTCATATCTGTCAGGATGATTGTTATTAAAAAAAAAAAAAAAGACAAGAGAAATCAGAACCCTTTTCACTGTTCCTGGGAATGTAAAATGATACAGCCACCAAGGAAAGTAATATGGAAGGTGCTAAAAATTAAAAATAGAATTGCTATATGATTCATCAACTTCACTTTTGAGTATACATCCAAAAGAACTGAAAACAGAATCTCAAAAAGACATTTGCACACATGTGGTTATTATTCACAGTAAGCAAAAGGTAGTACCTAAATGCCCATCAGTGACAAATGAAGAAAATGTATCTACTTACAATGGAATATTATTCAACATTTAAAAAGAAGGAAATCCAATCATATGCTAAATGGACAAACCTGGAGAACATTATGCCAAGTGAAATAAGTCAGTCACAGAAGGACAAATACTACATGATTCCACTTACAGGTAGCATCTAATCAAATTTGTAGAAACAGAAAATAGAAGGTGTACCAGGGGCTGGAAGTAAGGGCAGGCAAGGAATGCCATGTGGTGGGTGGGAGCTTCACTCAGGTAGGAGAGTCAAGGGTGTGATGCCCAGTGATCTGTTGCAGAACAATGTGCCTGTGGTTGACAATACTGATCTGTACTCTTGGAAATTATTGAAAGGGTTAATTTTATGCTTTTTTTTTTTTTTTTACACACACACACACACACACATACACCAAAAAAAAAAAAAAAAATTAGAAGGAAAAAAAACTCTGTAGCGGAGATTGACATTTGATTATATCTAAATCCCCAGAGCCTAGCCTGAGATTTGGCAAAGAGCAAGGGTTTAAAAAATTGTTTCTCAGAGGAGGAAAGCCTGAATGAATGCAAGAGTGAATCTGAGATTAAAATTTTCAATGAATTCAGCTACTGAATGTTTGCTGAGGACCCTTGCCTCTCTTGGGCTTCCCCAGTGGCTCAGGGAGATCTGGGTTCAACTCCTGGGTTGAGAAGAGAATGGCTACGACTCCGGTATTCTTGCCTGGAGAATGCCATGGATAGAGGAACCTAGTGGGTTACAGTCCATGGGGTTGCAAAAAAGTGGGACACAGCCGAGAGACTAACACTGTTACTTTCGACTTTCACTTGCCTCTCTCACTCTTGGGCTTCGTGTCCATGCTGGTGACTGGAGAATTAATGATCACCAGGGAATATCCTTGTGATGGTCAAAAAGATTCAATGGTGTCATTTTTCAGACAATGAGTTCTGTAAGAAAAGTAGAAAATTTCAGAGTCACTAAATGCCTTTTTCCTCCAAGAAACTTTCTCTAAATCATCCTACTTTCTGAGTCATTGTAGCAATTCTTGCTTCTTCAATTTTTCATTTTTATTATCTTGGAATTCTGAAAAGTGATATTTCTCTATATTGGTTAGATATGATATATGAAGTTCCCCTTCTATCATACATTTAAACTTAATCCTTGAATTATAAAGTCTGCATGTAGGTCATGCCTTTCATGTACTGCAGAAGCTGGAAGGATCTGAAGCAAAGATGATCAGAAGCCAAGTCATGCAAAGCTGGCCTTCTTGATGCGGAAGATTTCCCTAGCAAATTCGTCCAGTGTTCCTGAACCAAGAGCTCAGGGGACAACACTGTCTTAAGCCTATTCTAAGGGAAGCAAGAGACAAAATATATTCACTCATTTAGAGACCTCAGCATCAAGCACTCAAGTACTAAGACAGAATTCTTGCCCTAAAGCTACCTAGAATCTGGTCAGAGAGACAGACAAGAAAACCAACAATTAATCCCAGAGGGATAAGCATAGGAGGGTAGATACAGGCTGTGAAATAATGGAAGAATTACCACTGTCCTAGCTAAGGATAGCTGAGGCTAGCTCAGTTAATGCTGTCAATAACAGAACTAATCTATGAAAGATTAACAGGATTAGCCACTGACAGGGCTGGAGGTTATGTGGGGACCAGGGAAGGAGGCAAGTATGGAGGCAGCAGCTTGCTTATATAATTTGTAATCTAGGAAGATTGATATGCCTGAAGAAAAGAGTCAAGATGGAAAGTTGCAGGAGATGGAAAGCAAGGGACTCATGCCAAAATCTGGTGTTCAAGTGCTTTCTGATAAATTTGAACTTGATCTTGAAGATTATTGAAAGCGGAGTGAGGTGAAGAGATGGGCTCTTTGAAATGCAGCAAGAGTGTGCAGGGTGAATTAGAAGGAAATAAAAATGAGGAGCCTGGTTGCATGATTATTGTTACTCTTTAGGAGAGATATTATTAAAGGGAGGAGGCAGGAATGAAGAAGATAGAAAAGATTCAAAAAAAAAAAAATGGGGCAAAGAAC
The DNA here is from genome assembly GCA_006408695.1 of Aepyceros melampus. Lineage (NCBI taxonomy): Eukaryota > Metazoa > Chordata > Mammalia > Artiodactyla > Bovidae > Aepyceros > Aepyceros melampus. The sequence continues at coordinate 293,907 of SJXQ01006818.1, read as the reverse complement.
TAAATAGACATTTCTCCAAAGAAGACATACGGATGGCTAACAAACACACGAAAAGATGCTCAACATCACTCATTATCAGAGAAATGCAAATCAAAACCACAATGAGGTACCATTTCATACCAGTCAGAATGGTTGCGATCCAAAAGTCAACAAGCAATAAATGCTAGAGAGGGTGTGGAGAAAAGGGAACCTTCTTATACTGTTGGTAGGAATGCAAATTAGTATAGCCACTATGGAGAACAGTGTGGAGATTCCTTAAAAATTGCAAATAGAACTGCCTTATGACCCAGCAATCCCACTGCTGGGCATACACACCAAGGAAACCAGAATTGAAAGAGACACGTGTACCCCAATGTTCATCACAGCACTATTTATAATAGCCAGGACATGGAAGCAACCTAGATGTCCATCAGCAGGTAAATGGATAAGAAAGCTGTGGTACAAATACACAATGGAGTATTACTCAGCCATTAAAAAGAATACATTTGAATCAGTTCTAATGAGGTGGATGACGCTGGAGCCGATTATACAGATTGAAGTAACCCAGAAAGAAAAACACCAATACAGTATACTTACACATATATATGGAACTTAGAAAGATGGTAATGATAAACCTGTACGCGAGACAACAAAAGAGACACAGATGTATAGAACAGCCTTTTGGACTCTGCGGGAGAGTGAGAGGGTAGGATGATTTGGGAGAGTGGCAGTGTAACATGTATGATATCATAAGTGAAACAAATTGCCGGTCTAGGTTCGATGCAGGATGCAGGATGCTTGGGACTGATGCACGGGGATAATCCAGAGAGATGGTGTGGGGTGGGAGCAGGGAGGTGGGGGTCGGGATTGGGAGTTCACATACACTTGTGGCTGATTCATGTCAATGTATAGCAAAATGAATACAGTATTGTAAAGCAAAACAAACTAAAAAATAAAAATTAATTAAAATTTAAAAAAAAATCTTTCACTAAGGAGATGCTTCCCTGGTAGCTCAGATGGTAAAGAATATGCCTGCCAGTGCAGGAGACCCAAGTTTGATCCCTGGGTCGGGAAGATCTCTAAAGAAGGAAATGGCAACCCTCTCCAGTATTCTTGGCTGGAGAATTCCATGGACAGAAGAGCCTGGCAAGCTATATATAGTCCATGGGGTCAAAAGAGTTGGACACAACTGAGCAAATAACACACACAGACAAGGAGATGCTAAAAAGTAACAGTTGAGGTTATCCTGATGAGATACTATCCTGTTACTATTTGGTGCAGGATTTTTATCATGTTGGTTTATATAGCAGTCTCCAATCTTTTTGGCACCAGGGACTGATTTCTTTGAAGACAGTTTTCCCATGGACCCACAGGGAATGGGGGATTGAGGGGTATGGAATGGCTTTGGTGATGATTCAAACACACAACATTTGTTGTGCACTTTATTTCTATTATTACAATATTGTGATATATAATGAAATAATTATACAACTCACCATATGCAGAATCAGCAGGAGCCCTAAGCCTGTTTTCCTACAACTAGAGAATCTTTTTTTTTCTTTAATTAATTTTTATTTTTTAGTTTGTTTTGCTTTACAATACTGTATTTGTTTTGCTACACATCGACATGAATCAGTCATGAATCAGTCAACCACCACTCACTCCTGCTGTGTGACCAGTTCCCAACAGGCCGTGAACTGGTATCGGTCCATGACCTGGGGGCTAAGGATACCTGGTTTATAGCAGAGTAAAGTCCCTAATATTATATATAAAATTGTGGATGTATTTAGGCAAATCTTTTGCTAAGAAGGGGCATTTTCATTTCCATCAGACTCTCAAAGCAGTTCCTGCCCCAACAGGTTAAAAGTCAAATTAGTAAGCTAAACATTGGCAGCAGCCCACTGTACTGCTGGGAAAGAACCAGAATTTTTTGTTTCACAGAGTGTATCGACAAGACAGAGCCACAGGGCCGGGCAGAAGAGCAAGTTTGTCTTTTAATGACATTTATCACCTTGGATTTTATGCAAGTTTACTCTTGTATTTCAGAATTCTTTATTGCTCTGACCTTCTCAGAACTTTGTCATGTAGCATGGAAACCATCTCTTATATTCTCAAAAATCTTTTTAAAAGTAAAATCCATGACTTTCCTGCAAAACTTGAGCCAAACTAAGTCCATCTAAGGAGTCCAAAAAGGGGCTGCTCATTTACACATGGCCATACACACACCTAGAGACCATTAAGGTATCTTTTCTATAATCATTCATACATGTGTCTATTTATCCTTGGAGAAATAGAAGCAACAATAAATAAAATATGGCCTTTGTTCAAAATTATCAGTCACTCAATTTAATAAATTGACTCAATGATAGTTGTCCAAAGCAGGCAGCAATAAACTTTGTTATGAGAAGTGGAGACATTGCCAAAGAGACATGCCAGAGCAGCATCTCAAACAGACTGTAGGAGTTTACCAGACTGCAGGAGCATACGCGGCCAGCTGAGAACTATCCCAAACTCAGTGAGTAATTTGTCTTTATCCTGAACAAGTCATGTTAGTCTGTGTCTTTTTAATTGTAGATCATGAAACCATTTTAGTGGGAAATATGTGGATATGCCACAAATGTGTTTATCCCCTCACATACTGATGGACATTAGGGTTATATCCATTTTCTACCTGTTACAAATGAAGCTGGTATGAATAGTTAGGTACAAATCTTTGAATGGTTGTTTGAGTTTCTCTCGGATAAATACATAAGAGTGGAATGACTGGCTGTATATTTGACTTTTAAGGAAACTGCCAACCTATTTTCCAAAGTGGCTATACCATTTTGCATTCCCACCAACAGTGTATAAGAGTTCAAGTTACCATCTTTCTAAATTCCATATATATGTGTTAGTATACTGTATGGGTGTTTTTCTTTCTGGCTTACTTCACTCTGCCAGTCTAAGTTTGATGCAGGATACAGGAGGCTTGGGGCTGGTGCACTGGGATGACCCAGAGAGATGGTATGGGGAAGGGGGTGGGAGGGGGGTTCAGGATTGGGAACACATATATACCTGTGGTGGATTCATGTTGATGTATGGCAAAACCAATACAGTATTGTGAAGTAAATTAAAAAAAAAAAAAAGGAAAAATAAAATAAAATTGTATTTGAAATTCAAAAAAATAAATTTAAAAAAAGAGTTCAAGTTGTTCCACATATACTTCAACACCTGGTATTGTCACTCTTTTTCATTTTAAATAATTTAATCAAAAGGTACTTGTATTTTTTTATGGTTTTAATTTGCATTTCCCTAATGCATAAAGAAGGGGGCAACGGACAATGAGATAGCTGGATGGTGTAATTGAGCAAAGGATATGAACTTGGGCAAACTCCAGGAGAAGGTGAGGGACAGGGAAGCCTTGTGTGCTGCAGTCCATGTAGTCACAAAGAGTAAGACACGACTTGGCAACTGAACAACAACAATGCATAAAGAAGTTAAGCATTTTTAAGTGTTTATTATAATATACATTTATAGATTCATATATACTATATATAGAATTCATATACATACTACAGAATAAGTGTATATATTATATATACCATATTTATTATATATATTACATATACATATATTCTGTAGCAAAATGTTCAAATCCTTTTTTCTCTTTCTCAAATCCTTCTGTTCTTTGGGATCTACATATCCATTAGTAAGCAGTTACCTGTTCTTTGTATATTCTAAAAAGTCTTTGTTAGATGTATGCTTTGCAAATGTTTTTCCATTCTGTAGTTTATCTTTTTATTTTCTTAACAGTGTCTTTTGAGAAGAAAAACTTTTAAATGTTGATGAAATCTAATTTGTTCATGTGTGCATGTGCGTGCTTTAGAGGTACTGGGAATGAGGCAGCTTAGATCATCTCTTCTTCAACTCAGGAGAGAAGGTGGTAAAATATAAGGTAATTATGAATGATTGCATGTAGGTATAGGGAAAAGAACTAAAAAAGCATGAATTATAGCCTAAATTGTCCCTGTGCAATAATGTAATAGGATATGTAATTGCTTGCTATGTAGGGGAGAGGGATGTAGACAAAATTATACTTGTCTTAAGATAGCATTTATAATTGGCATTTATACACATGTTTTATATAAAGTAAAGAAGAACTAAAGAGCCTCTTGATGAAAGTGAAAGAGGAGAGCGAAAAAGTTGGCTTAAAGCTCAACATTCAGAAAACTAAGATCATGGCATCTGGTCCCATCATTTCATGGCAAATAGATGGGGAAAGAGTGGAAATAGTGGCTGACTTTATTTTTCCATGCTCCAAAATCACTGCAGATGGTGACTGCAGCCATGAAATTAAAAGACACTTACTCCAAAGTTATGACCAACCTAGCAGCATATTAGACAATGGAGACATTACTTTGTCAAAAAAGGTCCATTTAGTCAAGGCTATGGTTTTTCCAGTAGTCATGTATGGATGTGAGAGTTGCACTATAAAGGAAGCTGGGCACCAAAGAATTGATGCTTTTAAACTCTGGTGTTAGAGAAAACTCTTGAGAATCCCTTGAACTGTAAGGAGATCCAACCAATCCATCCTAAAGGAAATCAGTCCTGAGTGTTCATTGGAGGGGCTGATATTGAAGCTGAAACTCCAATACTTTGGCCACCTGATGCGGAGAGCTGACTCATTGGAAGAGACCCTGATGCTAGGAAAGACTGAGGGCAAGAGGAGAAGGGGACAACAGAGGATGAGATGGCTGGATGGCATCACCAACACAATGGACATGGGTTTGGATGGACTCCGGGAGCTGGTGATGGACAGGAAGGCCTGGCATGCTGCATTTCATGGGGTCACAAAGAGTCAGACATGACTGAGTGACTGAAATGAACTGAACTGAACTATAGCCTTGAGGGAGAAGGCAATGGCAACCCACTCCAGTACTCTTGCCTGGAAAATCTCAGGGACAGCAGAGCCTGGTGGGCTGCCTTCTATGGGTTCACACAGAGTTGGACACGACTGAGCCACTTCACTTTCTTTTTTCACTTTCATGCATTGGAAAAGACAATGGCAACCCACTCTAAAGCTTTTGCCTGGAGAATCCCAGGGACAGCAGAGCCTGGTAGGCTGCCTTCCATGTGTTCACACAGAGTTGGACAGGACTGAAGCGACTTCGCAGCAGTGGCCTTGAGAATTTTACATAATATCTCATTGTTTACAAAATGGTGAATTGAGCAGTAGAAACAGAGTCTATAACAAAAAGGATTTATTAGAATTTCTTATTGAGATATAATTGACATATAACATTATACAAGTTTCAAGTGTACATTTTAATGATCCAATGTTTGTATATATTGTAAAATGATTCTTACGATATCTAGTTAACATCTGTCATCTTACTTTAGGATTTTTTTAAAGTCAGTGGATTCAGGCCTTCTCAGTCAAAATTCCACAAAGATATTCTTTTTAAATTGAAATTTTAACTGTAAAATGTATATAAAAATTCAAAGGAATAGAAAAGCAAAACAATGGTTAAAAAAAATTGATGAATGTACTACAAGGGGTGCTGGTGACAAAAAAATAAACCCCACCTGCCAATGCAGGAGATGTTAAGAAATGCAGGTTCGGTTCTTGGGTCAGGAAGAGCCCCTGGAGAAGGAAATAGCAACCCATTCTAATATTCCTGCCTGGGAAACCCCACAAACAGAGGAGCCTGTTGGGCTACAGTCCACAGGTTGTAAAGAGTCAGACGAGACTGAAGTTGCTCAGAACCAGATTCTAAAACATAGATGTACACCTACAGTAACCAAGTCAACATTGTATTTGAATATAAAGACAGGAAATAAATCACTGGAACAAAATAGAGGGTTCAGAAACAGAGTAACACATAGTGAATTGTTTTTTTGTTTTTGTTTTTAATTAATTTTTATTTTTTAGTTTGTTTTGCTTTACAATACTGTATTTGTTTTGCTATACATCGAACTGAATCAGCCACGAGTGTACATGAACTCCCAATCCCGACCCCCACCTCCCCCCTCCCGCCCACACCATCTCTCTGGATTATCCCCGTGCATCAGTCCCAAGCATCCTACATCCCTCATCGAACCTAGACCAGCGATTCGTTTCACTTATGATATCATACATGTTACATTGCCACTCTCCCAAATCATCCCACCCTCTCCCTCTCCCACAGAGTCCAAAAGGCTGTTCTATACATCTGTGAATTGTTTTTGATAAGACAATTTAATGATGTGGAACAAATGGATAAACAAATAAAGAGAAATGATTTTCTGCCAGTATTTCAAATAAAAAAATCAACAACATCATAATTTGAGATGAATTGATGATATCAATATAAAAGTTAAAACTATAGAGCTTTAAAACTTTATAGAGCTTTATAGAATTTTACAGAGCTTTATATATTATATAATACAATAGCCATTAACTACATGTAGCCATACAAAATTGAATTTCAACTGATTTGGGGATGGATGATGGTAAGAGTTGTACAACAATGCTGTGTCTTAGTGCCACCAAACTGTACATTTAACCATGGTTAAAATAATATGTCTTATATTATGTAACTTTTACCACAATTTAAAAAACATTAAAGAAAAGACTAAATGAAAGTTTGATTTCTCAGCCACGGTAGCCGTATTTCAAATACTTAATAATCAGTGTAGCTAACTACAGTCAATATACTGGGCAGGGCAAATAACAGTATTTCAAATAAAAAAATCAACAACATCATAATTTGAGATGAATTGATGATATCAATATAAAAGTTAAAACTATAGAGCTTTAAAACTTTATAGAGCTTTATAGAATTTTACAGAGCTTTATATATTATATAATACAATAGCCATTAACTACATGTAGCCATACAAAATTGAATTTCAACTGATTTGGGGATGGATGATGGTAAGAGTTGTACAACAATGCGTGTCTTAGTGCCACCAAACTGTACATTTAACCATGGTTAAAATAATATGTCTTATATTATGTAACTTTTACCACAATTTAAAAAACATTAAAGAAAAGACTAAATGAAAGTTTGATTTCTCAGCCACGGTAGCCGTATTTCAAATACTTAATAATCAGTGTAGCTAACTACAGTCAATATACTGGGCAGGGCAAATAGAAATTTTAATGGAAAGTGCTCTTCTAAAAGACAATATAGGAGAATACCTTCATAAACCCATTAACAGGTAAAGATTTCTTAATTGGGGCTCAGAAGTTGCCAGCAACAAAATTTAAAAAGTAATAAATTGGTCTTCCTCAAAACTTAAGCATCCATCCATCAAAAGACATTGTCAAGAAAATGAACAGACAAGACCTGACCTGATTCTTCCTGACCCAAGAATCGAACCTGCATTTCTTAACATCTCCTGCATTGGCAGGTGGGGTTTATTTTTTTTATCACTAGCACCCCTTGTACTACATTCATCAATTTTTTTTTAACCATTGTCTTGCTTTTCTAGTCCTTTGCATTTTTATATAAATTTTAAAGTTAATTTTTCAATTTAAAAAAGAATATCTTTGTGGAATTTTGACTGAGAAAGACTGCATCCAGCCTGCATCTCGTCTGACAGACTGGAAGACAATATTCATAACATATATATCTGAAGAACTGTTCTGTCTGCAGAACATGTAAAGAAATCCTACAATTTTAGGGGGGAGGGGAAGAACAAAAAAGCCAATTAAATGGAGAAAAATTGAAAAAAATTGTAAATCAACTATATTTCAATTAAAAAAAATTTTTTTTGGAAATTTAACAGATGACTCACAAAGGAAAGCATGCAAATGACTAATAAGTAGACAAAAAAGTTCTCAGTATCATTGGTCATCAAAACAATGCAAATGAAAACCACAGACATTACTAGACACCTGCTACTGTGGCTAAATTTTAAAAGAATGACACACTTTATATTGATGAGGCTGTGAAACATTCAAAAATCTCAAATTTGCCAGTGAGAATGTAACAGTACAATCATTTTGGGAGATTGCTTGGCAGTATCTTATAAAGTTACACACATAGGTATCAAATTGCTATGGCCTGGCGATTGCACTTGAGTGAAAGAGAAACAAAAGCACATTTCCACACAATATTGGCACATAAATGCCCCTTAGCTACTTTATTATTGTTAACCTCAAACTTGAAATAATCCAAATGTCCTTCAGCAAAAGAGTTATAGAATTTTGATCTATACAATGAAATACTATTTAGCAATTTTATGGAACAAACTGCCCATAGAGAGAACAGCAAAATGAACCTCAAAACTTTTTTCTGAGATAAAGAAGCCAAGTCTAAAACATAAATACTATACAAGTTCATTTAGATAAAGCTCTAGAAGACGTAAAACTATTCTATGCCTTTAGAAGGAGGACATTACTGGGAAGGAACATGAGCTAATTTTCTGGAACAATAACAATTTTCTATATCTTGTTTGAAATTTGGGTAGACGTATTTGTCAAAAATTACTGAACTACACTTGTCATATGTACCTTTCACTGTGTATATACTATCCCTTGATTAAAAATAAAAAGTTCTGGAAGGATTAAAGGAGCTCTTGTGTAAATATGTAAATGTGTGTAAACATGTGTAAAAGTATATTCTAAATGGGGCTTCCTAGATGGTGCTAGTGGTAAAGAGCCAGCTTGCCAGTGTAGAGGAGCTAGAGACATGGGTTCGATTCCTGGAGGAGGACATGGCAACCCACTCCAGTATTCTTGCCTGGAGAATCCCATGGACAGAGGAGCCTGGCAGCCTACACTCCATAGGGTCACAAAGAGTCGGACGCCGCTGAAGTGACTTAGTACACACGCAGCATATTCTATATGTGCCTTTCCTCACAGTATCTGCAGTAACTGCAACTCTAGATATGCGTGCCCCCACTCACCCAAATGAAAAGAAGACATTCCTTATAGAACAAGGAATGTCTGCAAGTTCCTGTGCAGAAATAGGGACTTCACCTCTTGTGGTTTCACTGTCTCAGCTAGCAGAGCCCAGCCTTGTTCTTCATGTATCTGCCTTTGGTTTATTGATCATAACTCATTACAGAGTCTGACAAACTCAATATGTTATGGACAGCTAGAGCTTTTCTTATTGCATCAGCAGCCGACCCAACTATTAGTCATCTCAGAGATCAAAAATCTACTGTCTCATTCTAGGCTTGTAAACCTGAGCCCAGACCTCTGAAGACATTTTAAAGCCTGCTGTCAATTGAATTTTTTAATTTTATATTCTGTAAATCTAACAATAAATAGTGTTCAAACATCCAATTTGCATTTGCTTTACTAATCACATTTTTTAGGCACATCTTTTGGTTTTCAAGTGACCTGCATATGCTCAAACATTATTGACATCAAGTTGGTTGCCATGGTAACTGAATGCAGCTATACACTGAGATTTAGAGGCAGGTAATTAAAGAAACCCTGGAGCAAAGAATGAGTGCTTGATAGTGTTCTAGGAGCCCCCAGGGCATATCAGAACTAAATAAAGCACTAAGTCTTGAAGTAAGGGGTGGTTATTATACAGTGAACAGTAGCTGAAAGTAAAAAGCATAATCCCCTAAATATCTGGCTGTCAAAATATGCATTATGATATTAATTTGTTTGATAGAAAAAAATCAGGTCTGGATTTACTCTGTATTTACTCACTAGATAAAAAAAAATTAGTAGTTTGAAAATCATTGAGTATATGCCTTATTGACAATATTGGTGGTTCTCAAAAGTGGATCAATAGTGAATATATAGAGAGAACCACAGATTTAGAATTAAAAGAATCCTTAAAAGCAACTTTCAATTTAAGGTCCAGCAACCCCCTGATTCTGGGAAAGGGCTAAATCATGTAAACTAAAGAGCCCCAGTTTGGAGACTATTGATATTGTCATTCTCTCAAAATACACAAAGACATCCATATCAAATCAAGGAAAAGTGGTTTTCTGACCCTGACCTCTGTATAAGTATACCCAATGGCATGAAGCTCACAGCCTCAAAAAATAATAAAGTTGTAAAGTGTGACTTTTGTAAGAGACCTAAACATCAGGAGGTTTGATCATCATTGCCATCTCTTCTGTAGATGATCAAAACTGAAGGAAACGTGAATTTTACCTTCTGAATCTTCCTTCCTACCTACAAACATGGCTATTTTCAGAGTATTAGCTTAAAACACCATCACTGTCGAAGGGAAATTCTTTAAGATGGCATAGCTCCTCATACTCTATGAAGTGCTTCCAGTAAGTTGTCTAATTTCTAGATAAAGTAGTGCTCAATTTTAAAATGTTACATTAGAACCCTTGTTCTATGAAAATTTTAATACCTTCTACAAGTAAATCCATAATTACATAGTATCCCAGAAAAACACAAGATTTAGAGTCAAAAGGACTCACCTTGGGTACTCAGTTTTCTGTGTACCAACTGTATGATATTAGGCAACACATTTAATTTCTCTAAGTCTAAATTTCTTTCTTTATAAAGTGAGAATGATAATCAGGCCGAGGGCCCAGAGTTGTTGGTTAGATTTTAAATGATAGTATGTAAAAACATTTTAAAATCATAAAATAATAGGCAATTACAATGTTCAATATTTTGATGCTGAAAAATTATCACATTTGCACTCTTTGTTCACTAACAATGAAGAGTAATTTTTTAAAAAACATAAAAATTAAATGGGATTATAGAAATAAATATCACAATTTGGTGATGAAGGAAAGTTGCACAGTTAATTCAGATCAAATAATAATAATGGCTATCACTTATTGAGTGCAAATAAAATTCCAGAAAGTCAACATTGTGTCATTTATCAACAACACTGTGAGGCAGAATTTGGCTCTGTTTTAGAAATATTAAAACTAAGTGTTATGGGTTGATTGTTTTTATCTGTAAGCATCATGTCCTGGAAGGAACAACTTGACCCCATTTCATGACACCTTAGTGAACCTTTCCATCACAGTTTCCTGACTTCCCCTGACCGTAGAAGTAGAACTATGCAAAATTGGACAAATAAGTCATCTTTTTGTGAATTTTTTCATAAACTCTGGGAGAAAATCCCTTTCTGATTTGCTAAGAGAATATTAGAGTCTGAAGATATTGGTGATCATCTTACCTACTCTGCACGACCAACCTCCATACAGAATAAAGGAGAGCAGAGTGGACAAGTACTAAGACAGAGCCCCAGTAACATCTTTGAAACCTAAGTCAATCAAACCCAAGCCTGGATGAATGTTCTCTCCGATCCAAGTATAAGAGCAACAAATCCCTTTTTGATTCCACTTATTTGAGTTACTGTGAGAGGGTCACAGAAGGAAATATTAATATTAGACTCTCAGATTTTCTTGTGAGAGAGTAACAAGAGTAAATCATGCCTGAAGCTCTGAACAACTGATGAAGTAGCCACTGATCTCTGCTCTCTAACACTTTATTGGGCTTTGTGGAAATGACACCATGCAGCTGATTGCTGCAGTGAGTCAGTCTGATGATAATACTTGATACAAGTGACCCATATCATTCAATTTCACATTCTTGCTTTTTTTTTTTCCTTTTTCTTTTTCTTACCCATTATGACTAGGAGAGTGAAATGAAGGGCCACTAAGTCCCCCAAGTAATTTAGGGGACAAAAAGAGGAATGTATATGCAATATGGGCCAAAGAAACTTTTAAAGTGCACACTGAATATCAGAATCAGATGAAACATACAATTATAAGCGGCTCAAAATGAATCTTGTGGCTGTGAAAACACATTTGAGTTTAAGACTTCTGGTGTAGAGCTTTAAAGTAAAGGATACCTATTTTTGAGCTGAAGCATTAAAATGTCATCTTATAGGCAGGACTAGTCTCTGTGGCTTCAGAGAAATGAAGTGTAGTCATAGTCATTCATTTAATTCCTACAACAAAGTTTTTTTGAAACAGCAACCCATGCCAATATTTTTGCCATGTAAATGTCATCTTATAGGCAGGACTAGGCTCTGTGGCTTCAGAGAAATGAAGTGTAGTCATAGTCATTCATTTAATTCATACAACAAAGGTTTTTTGAAACAGCAACCCATGTCAATTTTTGGCCATGTCCTATCCCATGGACAGAGGAGCCTGACAGGCTATAGTCCATGGGGTCACAAAGAGTCAGACACGACTGAGTGACTGAGCACCCACTATGTGCTAAGCTTGTTTCCAGGCAAATCTCAGACTTCATGAAACTTACATTCTAATGGGGATGTCAGAACATAAACAAGATACAAATGCAAACTATGTAGTATGCTAGATGTTGATATCTGCTAAGGAGACAATTAAAGCAGAAGTATTTGGAAAATCACTGCACATTAGAAACCAAGGGAGGCTTCACTAGAATGGTGACATTTAAGCAAAATATAGGAGAGAGAGTAAAGTATGTGAATATTAGCAGGGAGGCACTTCAAACAAAGGAAAAACAGGTACAAACATTCAGAACTGATAAAAGACCCCTTCAGGCAAGTTTTAGAAAAAATCTCATGACAAAGTAAATATATCCACAACACAACAAATAATCTCAGACAATTATACAGTAACATGCACACAGAATTCAATTACACATAATATGTACACAGAATTCTGTATGTAATTTATTTGAAAAGTTTAAACAATATTAATACCACTACAGACACAAATACACTATTTGGAAATTGCAAAAACATATTTGGTTTTCATCCAGTAGGGAAGAAGAGCTCTTATACAGAGCAAACAGCAACATTCGTGGGTAACGGGAGAACAAAGAATGAGACATGTGCTTCTATCCTCATTATTGCTCTTTGCAATTCAAAACAGGATTAACTAAGATACATCTTCTGAGGATTTGTGAGTCTTCATTCAAACCTTGTACAGATATCCCCATGGCAATTCTGTTTTTAGCAAGATGTCCTAGATGTACAGAGTAACAATAGGACAGAACACCAGAAAATGCTGGATACCATGTTTTAAAAAAAAAAAAAATTAAATCACAGTTGAGCTAGCAGTTGAGAAAACAGTTTAGCTTTAGAATGAGAAAGCAATTCTATAGGTATGAGCTAGTCCTGGAAACAGCGTTTGCCCTGGGAACACTGGAAATTCTTGTTAGCCTAGGGTCTGAATTTTAACAAGTTGAGGACAGCAGATGAAGTAACAGCTAGTGGGTAGATGCGAGCCTCATATAAACCCAGACTACTGAAGGGTGATATGTCAGCGAGTGAATCAGAAAGCCCCACATCACAGAGATTCAACCATGGCCTTCAACAAATATGTCTAAGGGCAAGAAAAGGAAAAAAGATTCTGCTCTGAAAATCTTTAATGATAATACTATTTATACAATCACACTGTATGTTTGGCCCAGAAAATTCCAATCTAAAAACTACTCAGCAGTGATCCTTGATTTCTGTGCTCTTCCAACATGTGTAAAAAGTAAGCTTTATCTCTCAAGGAGGAATCTACCTTCAATGGCAAACCTCAAAGAATTCTCACATTATAAAGTTGAAAGCAATATAAGCTCATAATCAAAACTCGGCAAACTCACAAAGAGAACTTGTGACTAAGAGTCTGGAGGGATAGTAAATTACAATATCAGGCCTGCAAAGACTATGGTTATTGGCCATATCAGATACAGAAGCTAAATCAAGCATATTTAATATGCTTACAGAAATAAAAAGGAGAGTTGAAAGTTATGATAAGGAAACAACTATTCAAACTGATCAAGCAATTTGAAAAAAGAACCACATAGAACATTTAAAATGAAACATACAATAACTGAAATTGAAAGTCCAATGGATTGGCTAACCACTAGTTAGGAAGCTAAAGGTGGAATTCTGAACTAGAAAATACTCCTGAAGAAATTGCTCAAAATACAGTAGAGATAAACAAAAAGATAGAAAATATTTAAAAAGATTACAGACAGAAGACAGAGAAAGTCCAAATTATGTCTAATCAGATTTCAACATGGAAGAGATTGAAAGAAAAGCAGAGAGGTAGTATTAAGAGAAATCACATGTGGAGGATTTCAGAACTGATCAAAGAAGCCAATTCCATAAGCATGGAAGACCTAAGAGTCATAAACAGGATAAAGAATGAAAAAACAGGAATCATAAATAGGATAAAAATAGAATAAATAAGGACTTTCTTGGTGGCTCAGATGGTAAAGCGTCTGTCTACAATGCGGGAGACCCGGGTTCGATCCCTGGGTTGGGAAGATGCCCTGGAGAAGGAAATGGCAATCCACTCCAGGACTATTGCCTGGAAAATCCCATGGATGGAGTAGCCTGGTGGGCTGCAGTCCATAGGATAGCAAAGAGTCGGACACGACTGAGCGACTTCAATTCAAATTCAATTCAATAGGATAAATAGGAAAAAGAAAAAGTAGTCCACCCCAAAGACTTTTGTAATACCAAATACTGAAAAAGACAAGGAAAAAATATTTAGTTCAGTAACAAAGAGAAATTTCCTACAAAGTACTGTTACCTGACTTCTTATCATCAAAACTGTGAGCCAGCAGACAGTGGGGAAAACACGATCCAAGAAAAATAAAAAGTAAAGTAACTGTCATTCAGAATTATACAAGAGAAACATTTCAATAACTTATATAAAATAAAGACAGATTTAGAAAAGCAAAAGCTAAGAAAGTATAAAATGCATAGACCTTTAAAAAATCCAATTTGTAATTCTGTAGAATGTTCCTCAAGAAGAAAAGGATGCCAAAAAGTTTGGAAAAGCCAGAGGGAATGGTGAGCAAGAAAAATGATACTCTGTTCAATTCAGTTCAGTCGCTCAGTCGTATCCGACTCTTTGAGACCCCATGAATCGCAGTACGCCAGGCCTCCCTGTCCATCACCATCTCCCAGAGTTCACTCAGACTCACGTCCATTGAGTCCATGATGCCATCCAGCCATCTCATCCTTGGTCGTCCTCTTCTCCTCCTGCCCCCAATCCCTCCCAGCATCAGAGTCTTTTCCAATGAGTCAACTCTTCACATGAGGTGGCCAAAGTACTGGAGTTTCAGCTTTAGCATCATTCCTTCCAAAGAAATCCCAGGGCTGATCTCGTTCAGGATGGACTGGTTGGATCTCCTTGCAGTCCAAGTGACTCTCAAGAGTCTTCTCCAACACCACAGTTCACAAGCATCAATTCTTCAGTGCTCAGCCTTCTTCATGGTCCAACTCTCACATCCATACACGACCACCGGAAAAACCATAGCCTTGACTAGACGGACCTTAGTCGGCAAAGTAATGTCTCTGCTTTTGAATATGCTATCTAGGTTGCTCATAACTTTTCTTCCAAGCAGTAAGTGTCTTTTAATTTCATGGCTGCAGTCACTATCTGCAGGGATTTTGGAGCCCAAAAAAGTAAAGTCTGACACTGTTTCCACTGTTTCCCCATCTATTTCCCATGAAGTGATGGGACTGGATGCCATGATCTTCATTTTCTGAATGTTGAGATTTAAGCCAACTTTTTCACTCTCCACTTTCACTTTCATCAAGAGGCTTTTTAGTTCCTCTTCACTTTCTGTCATAAGGGTGGTGTCATCTGCACATCTGAGGTTATTGATATTTCTCCCAGCAATCTTGATTCCAGCTTGTGTTTCTTCCAGTCCAGCATTTCTCATGATGTACTCTGTTAGGTAAATCCAAATAAATAGCAATATAGAATAGTAAAACTACTTTTCTGTTAGAGCTGAAAGAGTGTCAAAAAAAGAGAGAGAGAGAGAGAGAAAGTTAAAAATCTTAAATATCAGCGGTACATATGTTAGAATGATGGCGATAGGGTAAAAGGGATCTAAAAATCCTGTTTGTTCTGAAGAAGGCAAGTGCTGTTGATTGACCTTAAACCATGTCATTGAATAGAAATGTTACAATTTCTAAGGAAGTTACTAAAGTATAAGGGAAAAGAACTATAATTTCAAACTACTACACAGGCTGGTAAGAGGGACAAATTAAGCAAAGAAATTCAATTTAAAATAAGGAAGAAATAGAGTTTAAAAATAGGAAATGTGGGACATAGAGTACAAAACATGATTTTGACATTAATCCAAAATATCAGTAATTCTGTTAAATGAAAATAAATTAAATTTTCTTTCTAAAGATTATCAGAATTTTTAAACACAATGCAGTTGTCAGCCAATTACAAGAGAAATATCTAAAACATAAAAATGTAGATTTGAGAGAAAATGTATAGAAAAAAATTGAAAATAATGCTGCATAACTATAGAGTGCAGTGAAAGTGTTAGTCACTCAGTAGTGTCTGACTCTTTGAGACCCCATAGACTACAGCCCACCAGGCTTCTCTGTCCATGGCATTCGCCAGTCAAGAATACTAGAGTAGGAAGCCATTCCCTCTCCAGGGGATCTTTCCAACCTAGGAACCAAACCAAGGTCTCCTGTAGAGCAGGCAGATTCTTGATTGTCTGAACCATCAGGGAAACCTGATTTAACTATATTGCTATTAAAAATGGATTCTCAAAACAGTTTGAGAGGCTCAATTCACAGGTAATGCATAATAACATAAAATTTTAAGTTAACCTCCAACCCTTAAAAGCAAGACCTTAGAGAATGACAAGAAAGGAGTAAATCTAACAAAATAGTGAAGATTTTAATCCATTCCTGTCAATATTTTATAAACTATACAAGCAAATATCAATAAAGATAATGAGGTTTAAAAAACTGAAAAAAGTGTTCTCATAAACATATACAAGCACAAACGAAGGTTTCTGGCAATGCTTTGTGAAGCAAGTCTATCAGTGCAGTTTTTCAACAGTATTATTTTTTAATTAAAATGTATTTTTTTTTAGATATGCAATGTCATACTTAACTGACTACCATATAGTATAAACATAATTTTTTAATTTAAATTTATTTATTTTATTGGAAGCTATTTACTTTACAATATTGTATTGGTTTTGCCATATATCAACATGAATCTGCCACGGGTATACACATGTTCCCCATTCTGAACCCCCCTCCCCATACCATCCCTCTGGGTCATTCCAGTGTACCAGCCCCAAGCATCCTGTACCCTGCATCGAACCTGGACTGGCAATTCATTTCTTATATGATATTATACACGTTTCAATGCCATTCTCCCAAATCATCCCACCCTCTCCCTCTCCCACAGAGTCCAAAAGACTGTTCTATACATCTGTGTACTTTTGCTGTCTCGCATACAGGGTTATCGTTACCATCTTTCTAAATTCCATATATATGCGTTAGTATACTGTATTGGTGTTTTTCTTTCTGGCTTACTTCACTCTGTATAATAGGTTCCAGTTTCATCCACCTTATTAGAACTGATTCAAATGTATTCTTTTTAATAGCTGAGTAATACTCCATTGTGTATACATACAACAGCTTTCTTATCCATTCATCTGCTGATGGACATCTAGGTTGCTTCCATGTCCTGGCTATTATAAACAGTGCCACGATGAACATTGGGGTACATGTGTCTCTTTCAATTCTGGTTTCCTTGGTGTGCATGCCCAGCAGTGGGATTGCTGGGTCATAAGGCAGTTCTATTTCCAGTTTTTTAAGGAATCTCCACACTGTTCTCCATAGTGGCTGTACTAGTTTGCTTTCCCACCAACAGTGTAAGAGGTTTCCCTTTTCTCCACATCCTCTCCAGCATTTATTGCTTGTAGACTTTTGGATCACACCCATTCTGACTGGCGTGAAATGGTACCTCATTGTGGTCTTGATTTGCATTTCTCTGATAACGAGTGATGTTGATCATCTTTTCATGTGTTTGTTAGCCATCTGTATGTCTTTGGAGAAATGTCTATTTAGTTCTTTGGCCCATTTTTTGATTGGGTCGTTTATTTTTCTGGAATTGAGCTGCAGGAGTTGCTTGTATATTTTTGAGATTAGTTGTTTGTCAGTTGCTTCATTTGCTATATTTTCTCCCATTCTGAAGGCCATCTTTTCACCTTGTTTATAGTTTCTTTTGTTGTGCAGAAGCTTTTAATTTTAATGAGGTCCCATTTGTTTAATTTTGCTTTTATTTCCAATATTCTGGGAGGTGGGTCATAGAGAATCCTGCTGTGATGTATGTCGGAGAGTGTTTTGTCTATGTTCTCTTCTAGGAGTTTTATAGTTTCTGGTCTTATGTTTAGATCTTTAATCCATTTTGAGTTTCCATTGTATATTCTTGCCTCCTTTGTCAAAGATAAGGTGTCCATAGATGCATGGATTTATCTCTGGGCTTTCTATTTTTAGTATGCACTAAGAAACCAAAAAATTCATGTGACTCACTTTATTGTGGTAGCCTGGAAGCAAACCCACAATATATCTAAAGTATGCCTGTGTAAAATAATAGTAGATTGGGTTGTAGATAGCAGAATTTATATGACAAGATTATATACAGCCATGAAATGTTAAATATAACAATATGTATCAAAAGGGTTGAATCTAAAGAAAAAAGAAGCATAATACAGAGACTTCCCTGGCAGTCCAGTGGTTAAGACTTTGCCTTCCAATACAAAGGGTGCAGGTTTGATCCCTTGGGGAGCCAAGAGTCCAGATGTCATGCAGTATGGCCAAAAAAGTAAAGAAGCAAATAAAGCAAATTCCAGGAGGACAGACATATTATGATGCAATGTGTATATATTTAGTGAAAAAACGGACAAACATTTAGAGACATAAACATATGTGGTAAAATTAAAGAAAAAATGAATACCATGCTTAACGCAAAACTCAGAGGAGTGAGTGGCTCATTTTGGATAAGACAGACATGCATTCGGGGGGAACTGAGGCTTCAAAAGAATTGGTAAGTTTCCTTTTTTAAAAATAAATGATGCCCAAATATTCGTTCTTTTTGTAATTATTGCTGTTTAAAATGTGGTTGCATGTTATGGATGTTTCTGTGTCTAACATACAGCAAATTAAGACATTTAAGAACATCTACACATAGAGACTATAGAAAAACTGTCCTGAAAAGCACTAAGTGGCTTTCCAAAAGCTGCATGCAAGTCTGTGAAACAGTCACACAGCCGAATCACTGATTCTCCTTGCCTGTGCACAGCCAGCCTCATCCCGCAGATTGCTTTCATCATGTCAGACTTCCAGAAAATGAGGTCATTTTTGAGATAGTTTGCTGACAAAACGACAGAATCAAAAAATCGAATAATTTTAAAAGACTCTAAATTATTTCTCAAACTTAAAACAGGATATATTCCATGAATTTTATAAGCAGTTTTGATAACACTCAGTGTGCTCAATCACTTTAGTCATGTCTGACTCCTTACTATGGACTGTAGCCCGCAAGGCTCCTCTGTCCCTGAGATTCTCCAGGCAAGAATACTGGAGTGGGTTGTCATTTTCTCCAGAGGGAATCTTCCTGACCCTGGGATCAAACCTGCATCTCTTACGTCTCCTGCCTGGGCAGACAGGCTCTTTACCATGAGCAACGCATGACAACAGGCCATGCCTTCTCCTTAATGCTTCAGTGTGTGCCTAGACAAGAAGGCTAGAAATGGAAATTCCACTGGAAAGTCAGATTTTACAAATATTGACATCATTAAGAGTTCTAGATAGGGCTTAAAAAGTGTTAAACTGGAGATGTTCAAAGAATGTCAGAACTCTGGCTGATCTGAGTGACCAAGGACAGGATCCATGAATACATTTCAGAGCACAAGCAGGAACTTGGTGGAGGTAGGGAGAGCAGGTAGGGAGAGCACACATTATTAAAATGTGTGAAGCTGTTTCAGTTTAGAAAATATTTTAATTCTCAAGTTTTTGAAAATCAGTATAAATTTAGCCTTATTTTACAGGAGAGAAACTTTGTATTAAAATGAACATTTTTAAGCTGTTCAATAAAACCTTTATCCTTCAATGTTTACCAACAGTAACATCTATCAGAGTCACTGAACTACAAACAGCTGGGTCTCAAGCATTAAACATTTAGTATCCTATTTCTATGCACACAACTTTTGCCCTAATTCTAAGTATAGTTGAGAAATTTATTTTAATTATCTCAGCTCTCCTGTCTGTTGTTCTCAGCCCCACGCTACTCTGCAGTGTGAAACTGATAATGAGAAGAAAGCTGATAAAATGTGTAGGAGCAGAAGCTGAAGATGGTGAACTCAAGACGGTGAACTATTTTTGCAAAAAAAAAAAAATACATATATACACATATATATATACACATATATTTTAGTGAATCTGTCTCATTTTTAAGATTTTTTTAAAATGAATTTCTGTTCATGTTAAAACCCAAACATGGAGGCATACTGAGCTAACAGCCAAGCCTGAACCAAGAAGAGTCTCAGGTCAATGGAAGTCAATAAACAGCATCCCGCTGCCCCTACCTGGTTACCATGGTGATTTGTGCCTAAAATGGCCTGGGAAGATGTGCTATCCTTTTACACGAATTTGAAACAAAATTTTCTAGACTATTTAACTCCCAAATAAGCATCATTTTTACATCATGCTTACAATTTCTCTTGGGCACATAATTTTTTTTCAGTAAAGTAAGTCTCCCCTACATATGACCTTTCCAGCTGCAAACTTTCAAAGATGCAAATGTGCATTGGCACGTTCAAGTACATAAGTTAGTTCACATGTCTGGTGTACACTGTCACCTGTGTGCATCCTGTACAAATGGTTGTGCTTCTGTGTAATTTAGTGTATAGTACTGTGTAGAGTGGGGATTCCCAGATGGCGCTAGTGGTAAAAAATTCCCCTGCCAATGCAAGAGACATAAGAGATGCTGGTTCCACCCCTGAGCATAGCTACTAGCTCCAGTATTCTTACCTGTAGAATCCTATGGACAGAAAAGCCTGGATTCCAACCCTGAGGCATAAGATTAAAAGCTCTCTTAGAAGTGGGGAAATGATTAACATGAATTATTCTGGGGGTCCTCCAAAGTCTGCCACAATAAACAATTCCAAATGTGTATGCAGCAGGATTATTTTTTTAATATTAACATATTTGTGTAGGTATATTTTCCCTATTTGACTTTCGATTCTCTCCAAATACTTTCAAGCATTTGGGCACTTCTGCATAATTATCTTAGACCATCCAGACTACTAAATAGAATGCCATAGACTGCGAGGCTTGTAAACAACAATCTAAAATCACAGCTCTGGAGACTGAATAGTTCAAAATCAAGGCACCAGCAGATCTGGCATTTTAGGAGGGCCTGCTTCCTGACTCACACGTAGTCATCTTCTCACTGTGTGCTCAAATGGCAGAAGAGGTAAGGGAACTCTTTAGGTCCCTTTTATAAAGGCACTAATTTTATTCTTGAAGCTTTCACCTTCATGAGCTAATCACCTCCCAACACCCTACCTCTTAATACCATCAAACTGGTAGATAGGATTTCAGCATATGAATTTTGGTGGGACATAAACATTCAGTCCATTGCAATGATCGTCTCAGAAGCAAAGTGTGTCAAGGCAAAACATCTGAACAAGTCTTCCTGGTTTTGCTTTCCAAAAGAGAAATGGAGAGAATTTGGGACTTAGTCCAAACCCCCAGGGAAAAAAAAAAGAAGAAGAAGAAGAATAGAGAGAGTGAATCTTACCTTTAAGTCTCCACAATGTTTGCCCAGGCTGAGAAGGAAATTAGAGAAAAGCAACAGGAAGAGAGGTAATGGAAATAAATATATTAGATCAGAGGATGGAGAAATCACTAAAGCGAAGGGCTACTCCTAAAAATATATTCAAGCAAACAGGAGCAATGCAGGACAAAAATCAGTTATCATATCTGTGCCTCAGTTGCTATGCAACTGAGTGTGAATATAAAAATTAACTGACCTTCTCACTGGACTTCTGATGGAACTTCCCTCTGATAACAGCCAGTATTTCACCAGCAGTAGCAACACCCTCTATGTCCTGAGAATTTTCCCAATTTCCATCTCACTTATTCCAAATGAACTAAACACTAAACATGTGCCCTGCTATAGATAGAGTAGAATAAATCACAGAGAAAAAAGGAAGGTGGTGTCCTAGACACATAATGATCTAGTGACGGGACTGTTATGAAAATATCATTCAATACTTGTCTAGTAGGAACAGGGACTAGAAAGAAGTTCCATTCTCCCTAGACTAGGATCCCTGTAAACCCTCCTCCTCTCCAACTATTCTCATCTCTTCTCTTCTTCCTGCCCTTGCTTACCTATACCAAGAAAAAATGTTATAACAACACTTATTATGCTTTATAATATGCAAAAGTATCTCTCACGCATAATTTCATTCATCTTCAAACAGTTCTGCAAAATAAACAAGTCAGTTTCCATTGTTATCCCCAATTTACAGATGAGTGAAACTGAGGCTCTGAGAGATTGTGTAAATTACCCAAGAGTACACCGGTGCTGGCAGGTGGCCCTAGTTTCTGTGTCCATTATCCGTGGTTCTATTGCTCCTTCACTACCATGTTGGCCCTGCTCCAAAGTACAGCAGGCTGTTCCCTATGGTTTGAGAGGCCATGACCTCTTTCCTCACAAAATATTTCTTCCTAGCTCTTCTTACTTTCCAGAGTACCCTACCTTAGAAATATTACAGTAAGTCTCCTACATACGAATATTCAAGTTGAGAACTTTCGATGATGTGAACATGTGTCCCATTAATGTCAGACATAAGTGTAATTGCAGCTTGCTGTCCATCTCCTCTTGCCTAAGATCCTTCAGCTCTATCGTCTCCTACCTCCTCTCCCTCCTCCAGTCAGTAACTCTTCTTGCCTGTTCCCTCCATGCTAGCCCGTGTGCCAGCTGCTGTACTGTGCTACCATATTTTTCAAGGTTCTATACCATAAGATTAAAAACATTTTATTTTGTGTTTGTTTTTTATGTATTATTTGTGTGAAAAGTATGATAAACCTATTATACAGTATAGTACTACGTACTCAGCTCTGATAGTTGGGTACCCAGGCTAACTTTGTTGGACTTATGGACGTGCTCTTAGAACAGAACTCATTCATATGTAGGGGACTTACTGTACTCTAATTTTAGGCAAAGTCTCCAGGAGCCCCTTGGTAAATGAAACAGTAACCCATTCATTCAAACTGGCTCCCTTGACTGAGATGTCTATGGACCAGGACTACTACTTAAGAAACTTAAATGAAAGAACAAAGTGACTATTATGAAGTAAAGGCTCAATAAATATTGAATTTCTTTTCACTAGTTAAAAAACATTTTCAGGAACTTTCTTACTACATAGCATAATTCTTTCCAAGTAAATAAATAAATAACATAGCCATGAATAATATACCTTCATCTAATTCTAATGGTAAAAATCTCAAAGTTTTTTTAACTCTCAACAAATATGAGTCTGTCCAAAAATATTAAATCTCCCAAAATCAATATCCCAAAGGCAAACAGTTTGCTTACCTTAACTCTATTCTCAGTACAAAAATAATAAAAATTATTTTCACTAAAATTATTAAATGGATCAAGTCTTTTCGTCCTGTGGCATATGAGCATACAGAATAATACATGCTGGAACAATGTAAAAACCTAAATTAATATTGAATGAATAGCAAAGGATAAACAGGACTTTCTGCTCTGCTCTCACTGAAGACAAACACAAACAGTAAACAAAGAAGTAGGCATGAATCAACTCCATGAAGGCATGCATTGGTTACTGCAATACCAACAGGGCTTTTAAAATGTCAAAGGAAAAGTACATTTTAATGAAAATACATGAAAACTGTGCTGAAAAATTAATGTAGCACACGGTACGCAAATAAACCCCTACATGAATAGAAAGTTGAGATTAACTCCTTGCATCAGTAAACCTCCGGTGATAAATCACTGGTGACAATTTCTAACCCCCTCCCCCTTTAAATATGATTAAAAGTCTTTGGAGAATTGTTGATACATAACTGGGGTCAAAAATTTTAACTCAACCCACTTGGATAAGCAGAGAAAATGTTTTATTGTTGTTTTTTATGGTTTTCTACATGAGCTCCCATCCTCTAGTTAGAAGGAAAAATTTTAAATGAATCTCTAACCCAGTTTACACCTAGACTGATTTGATAACTTAAATAGTCCCTTCAGGCACTATTATTCCTAATACTGAAGAGGGAAACGCTCAGATTTCTTCTGCCTCCCCTCGCTCATCTCTGAAAGAAGGCAGTTGGGTGTACACATGGAGAGGGAGAATGAGAAATGGGGAGACTGGGGACTCTGAGCATGGCCTTCTGGTCTTCTAGATGGTGTTGTCTTAACCATCTGGTTGCTGTCTTAGCATTCATGGCTGGAGTCGGTAACTGATCTCATTCTCCCAGTTTGGTTGTAACCCGGTTCATTCTCTGGCCAGTTCAGTCTGACTTTGGCACCTCCTGGCTCCAAAACCCAGAGACTTCCTGCCAGCCTAAACAGAGCCCAAGGCCAACTCTGAGGCCCAGCACCCCTTCTCCCTGGGAACTGAGGGTCGGTCAGGAGAGCTAACCCTCCAACAACTCTACACAATCAAACAAATTTGGAAATGTGTTTGGTGCTGGAAAAGTTAGAGAACGTATCTCTTCTAAGAGCCCAAAAAGCGAGTCAGGACCTACAGCTTCCTCCCTTCATCTTCCTCACAACTCAAGCCCTGAATCTGTGCCACAGTCCGCAGGGGGGAAGTGGGGCACATGTCTGAGCAATGGGCTCCTTCCTTCTCTTACTCTCTCGCCTCTCCCATCCTCCTCCTCCTCCAGGGAAAGAGATGGGTTTTGGTTTTTCTTCTATGTTCTGGTTTTATCAGGCATAGGGCTTTGCTGTCATGAATGAAAGAGTACCTTCTCTGCAGGCTGTCTTCACAGTTTGGTACTTGATATGTTACAGGGAAAAATAAAGAGATCTGGAAAACCATCTCTCAAGATCATGCATGCTTGTGTGCAGTCGCTTCAGTCACTGTCTGACTCTTTGTCACCCCATGGACTATAGCCAGCCAGGCTCTTCTAGAGGTCCACGCTATTCTCCAGGCAAGATTACTGGAGTGTAGCCATTTCCTCCTCCAGAGGATCTTCCCAACCCAAGGACTGAACCTGCTTTTCTTGCGTCTCCTGAATTGCAGGCAGATTTTTTTTTTACCGCTGAAGCACCAGAGAAGTCTCTTTGCTTTATAACCTTTTACTTTACCATGTCCCTATTTTTCATGTCAGAAGTTTTATATTATCCTATTTTTCTCTTCATGATTCTTTACAATAAATTCTCTTCCCCATCAGGCAGATGGCTACTCCAATCAACTGGAGCAAACAGCGTGGACACCAAAAGATAAAGACACATTAGTAATTTCTAAAATCCTGCATCTCACCCCCTTGTGCACAGTTGGTCCACTGTTCCTACGTATTATGTGTTTAGATCAATGTAGCTTTGCACATTGATCAAAGCTATCACTTCATATAAACATTCTGTTATATGGCATTTATCAAAACACATTTCCTTATGTTGTTTGTTTCTAACATATAACATCTCCTGGGGATTATAATATCCTGGGGATTATTTTGATGATCATCATTTCTGTGGAATTACAATATAGAAAGATAAATTCCTAACTTTATGGCAAAGGTGATTAATCCATGTGTTAACAAACATTTGTTTTACAGATATTTAGAGTAAATAAAAGCATTTATCCTGATATAGCAAATGTTTGGGTTGGAAGAATATATATGAAGGAACAACATAGCTGCTGCCTTCAAATGCATAAGTGGTTTAGAAGTGGAAAGCAAATCTGTTTCAATATATTCCAAGGAGCAAACTTAAGATTAAAGAAAGAGTTAATGGGAAAGTTTAGCATTAATAACATAATAATGCTGGCAGAAAAACTGTCCATGACCATTATTTGATGATAATCACTGAGCTACTAAATAGAAAAAATCCAAGTTACCTATTTATAATATTACAAGAGTTTAAATTACAGTTTATGACAAAATTTGTGAAAATAAGACCATAGAAGAAAGACCAGAAAGTTTTGGCAAAGGATACTTCAAAGAATTAGAGGGAATTGAAGACCACTGATTTCCTGGTTCAGCAAAAGCAGATCAAAAAGCATCATTAACAGGGATTCTATAAATAGGAGAAAAAAGGTATAAAAGCTAAAATGCTAATGGTAGTGTTGTTAAATGTTGTTAATGCTGTTGTTAAACTTAGATGATGCCATTTTTGAAGATTTAAATTATTTTAGCGGATCCCAAGCAACCTCAGATTATATTCCTTCCTTTCCTTCTTTAGTATTTTGCCAAGAGTGATAACAGTAGACCAGATAGATGGGCACTGTTGTCTGTTAATAGACAATTAATAACAGGTTTCTGAAAGAAAGGAGGAAGCTGAGGACAATTTGAAAGATGTAGATGGGAGGCTGCATCACTGATCACCCTTGTCATAATGTCATGACCCACAAATCCGTTTTCATTAGGGAGATGACAAAGATAGAGACAGAGTCAAAGTGGACAAAAATGGGTCTGCAATACCTGAAAAGTCGTGCAGGATGAAGCATACAGATCCCTGGGAATGGCAGTCAGAAGAAATGAGGTATGTAAGCATTGATCATGTCCTAGATGCCAGCCACAGCCATAAGTGCTTTGTATCCTGTTAACTCATTAGTTCTTCACTTCTACCCTCATAGGAAAGTGTTCATATTCTCATTTCACATTTAATGAAACTGAGACCCAAAGAGATTGCATACGTGAGGTCACATAGCTGAGTTACTGATTGCTGGGATTTTTAATCCCAGAGGGTGGAATGTGGTCATTTCACCACATCACACTAGCAAAATGTACTCAGGCATGTGCAGATAAAGATAAGAGACAAATGATGCCAGAGACTAGAGCCAGGTGGCAAAAATAAATCAAGCAGGAATGGATAAACCAAGCAGATGAGGGGAGAAAACTGGGGGTCCATGGAGAGGGGTGGGGGTGTCTAAGATTCACAGCCACACTGTCCTTTTGAATAAGCCAGAAATCCAGGAGCCAAAAAGATATCAAACACAGAAGAGAACAAGGCATTCTCAGAAAAGCACCCTAGACAAAATGCTCCCAAACCATTGAGTACTGTTGCTGCTGCTGCCGCTACTCCTAAGTCACGTCATTCATGTCCAACTCTGTGCAACCCCGTAGATGGCAGCCCAACAGGCTCCTCTGTCCCTGGGATTCTCCAGGCAAGAATACTGGAGGGGTTGCCATTTCCTTCCCCAATGCATGAAAGTAAAAAGTGAAAGTGAAGTCGCTCAGTCATGTCAGACTCTTAGCGACCTCATTGACTGTAGCCCACCAGGCTCCTCTGTCCATGGGATTCTCCAGGCAAGAGTACTGGAGTGGGGTGCCATTGCCTGCTCTGAGTACTGTTACTACAGTTTTATCTTCTATTTTTCTTTCTTGTTGTTGTTGTTCAGTCACTAAATCATGTCGGACTCTTTGAGACCCCATGAACTGCAGCATGCCAGGCTTTCCTGTCCTTCACTGCCTCCCAGAGCTTGCTCAAACTCATGTCCTTTGAATCAGTGATGCCATCCAACCATGCCATCCTCTGTCGTCTCCTCCTCTTGCTCTCAGTCTTTCCCAGCATCAGCTCTTTGCATCAGATGGCCAAAGTTTTCTATCTCCTGAACTGAGAGGAATAGGAAATTTTGCCTTCCTCATATCATTCTTCATTCACCAACACTATAACCTGTGATTGTGAGCCAGCCAAGATTAAGCTGCATCAAGAGGTAAAGACCAAAAAGAAAAGACTCAGGAGAGATTTTAGAGAGACTCTCTTAGTGGCCCAGTGATCAAGGCTTCACTGTTCAATGCAAGGAAGGTGGTTTCAATCCCTGGTTAAAGAACTAAGATCCCACATGCCTCTCTGTCGAAACACCAAAACAGAAAACAGAAGCAATATTGTAACAAATTCGATAAAGTCTTTTTAAAATAGAATCTCAAATCAATATATTTTTTAAAAGAAAGAGATTTTAGGAAGAAGATACCACTCTATTTCTTATTGCCAAATTTTTAAGGATTTATTTTTCCATGGAATCCATGAATTTTCTCACAGCGTGTGACTCACAAGTCATTAGTATCATCAGAACAAGAAAAAAGAGAGAAAGAAGACAAAGTGAGCAAGAGAAGTAAGCCAGCCATTTTACAGACAGCAGTTTGCAAGGTTAGATTTAGTAATTTTTAATCAACTGGAAGCCCATTTTGCATTTGGACAAGACTCTATGTTAGTAATTTTCTAAGTGAAAGCATGAAAAAAAAAGTCTTGCAACTAAAGGATATACTATGTAAGATGCTCTCAAAGAATACTGCAATTACCATAAATATAATATACTATAATTATATTCTCAGAAATAGGTCTATTCAAAAAAGTCATTCATATATGTGATTATGCATGACAGCTAAATGTAGCAAACATTAGTAAGGTCAATATGCAAATACTATTTCTATCAGTCCATTCTGATACAATTTATCAAATGGTATTAAATATCTCAAAAGAAACAGACTTCTCTTATTTCCCTAACACAGAGAAAACACTTCTATTTCCATACATGTGAAACAGTCTCCATTTATTGTAACACACTGCTTCCAATAATTAGACTTATTTTCTTTGGATTCTGTTTCTAAGGGTGAAATTTTTTATAGTTACCATATCTTAGACAAACCTGGACAGAAAATCAAAAAGCATAGACATCACTTTGCCAAAGAAGGTTTGCATAGTCAAACTATGGTTTTTTCCAGTAGTCATGTATGGATGTGAGAACTGCACCATAAAGAAGGCTGAATGCTGAAGAACTGATGCTTTCAAACTGTGGTGCTGAGGAATACTCTTGAGAGTCCCTTGGATGGCAAGGCGATCAAACCAGTCAATCCTAAAGAAACCAACCCTAATTATTCATTGGAAAGATTGATGCTAAAGCTGAAGCTCCAATACTTTGGCCACCTGATGCAAAGAGCTGACACATTGGAACAGACTCTGATGCTGGAAAAGATTGAGGGCAGGAGGAGAAGGGAATGACAGAGGATGAGGTGGTTGAATGGCATCACCAACTCAAAGGACACAAATCTGAGCAAACTCTGAGAGATAGAGGAGGACAGGGAAGCCTGGCATGCTATGGTCCATAGGGTTACAAAGAGTCAGACTTGACTTAGTGACTAAACAACAAAAACTGTATCTTATTACAATCTAGATAAAACTCATTTACAAGATGGGCATTGCTGAGAGAGTAATATCACCCATTAAAATCGTTTTGCTTGCCCAGGTGATTAAAATATCGTATATACTAAGACATGCAATCAACATGCTCCTTGCATTTTTTCAGGCCACACTAACTCTTGAAATGACGACATTCACTACATATGTGGACTTCCCTGGTGGCTCAGATGGTAAAGTGTCTGCCTATAATGCGGGAGACCTGGGTTCTATCCCGGGGCTGGGAAGATTCCTTGGAGAAGGAAATGACAACCCACTCCAGTACTCTTGCCTGGATGTGAAAATACACACAAACATACCCACGCACACACATTTTGTCTCTCAGGAAATCCAGGGCATCTTTTCCTGAGTAACTTTGTAATTGAATGGCATATGATTGAAATATAAATTCACCATTGCAAAAACCTCTCGAAGACACCCTTCTAAGCTTCAGAATAAGGGCCCTGTGGCATTTTTGTTGTTCAGTCCCTGGGTCAGGGAGATCCCCTGGAGAAGGGAACAGCTACCCACTCCAGCATATTTGTGCAGATTTACTCTGTTGGCTTTTCACAAATCGCTCTGTCAAAGCATAATATGTGACTTCTATAATCAAATGTTATTTACATCTTAGTGAAAAGAAACGGTATCCAATGCAGTGTGAAGTCCATGATTTTGGCACTACTGACTAGAGGAATATCTTCTGTTCCCAGGAAAACCACTTCCTGGTTTGTCCTTGTGTGCTTAGTCACTCAGTCATGTCCAACTCTTTGAGATCCCATGGACTGTAGCCCATCAGGCTCCTCTGTCCATGGGGATTCTCCAGGCATGAATCCTGCAGTAGGTTGCCATGCCCCCCTCCAAGGGATCTTCCCAACCCAGGGTCAAACTCAGGGATTGCAGGGAGGATTCTTTACCATCTGAGTCACCAGGGAAGCCCAGTTTGTCCTACATTTGGTTAGTAATCTCACTTGGGGTGGGTGGAGTCAGAGGGCCTTCCCTGAGCGCAGGCACGTTCAGCATTTACAAGACTGGGAGGAAAGAAGACAGTTGGGGGCTTGGCCCTGCCAACTTCGCATCCCACTCCTGCCTGGAGAGGGAGGGACCATGCTGTGAGTGCTCACAGCATGAGATCCCTGAACAGGGCGAGTAACAGGAGAATAGAAGCTCGTAGCATGGCATCTCATAGTGACTATTTCTCAGTGGGCTCAAAGAAAATTTCTTTGCTAGGCCAGAGCCTCTCCCCTCCCAAATTCGCAGACTCATCTTGAGCACACAGTGCCACAAAAGAGGAGTGTTGATTTAAAATAAAATAAAAATTTTTTTAAACTGATGAATATTAAAGAAACAATTCCCTTAAGTTCACAGAAGGCCAACACCTCCTAAGAAGAACCCAATGTGCCCAGAATTTGGGATGTTACTCGAAGATCGGAACTACAGCTTCTCAGTAGTCACAGCAAATTGAAAAGTGTGTGTGTGCCTCAGAACCTCCCTGGAGCCTCTTCCTTTGCATTATCCGCTGTACATATCCTCACCTGCCTCCTACTGTAATTCAACAAGTGTTGGTGAAACAACCTACATGTATCTGTACTTGGCATTCCAAGAACATGACAGATGAACAAAACCTAGTTTCTAGCTTCAAAGAGTAGATGGTCTAGTAAGAGAGGCAATCTTATTGTAAAGAACCTGTGTGTCCAGGCTAGTAAAGGAGAGAGAGATTTTCATAATTACTTATAGAACAAATAATTATAGTACAGGAGACCCAGGTTCAATTCCTTGGGTTGGGAAGATCCCCTGGAGGAGGGCATGGCAACCTACTCCAGTATTCTTGCCTGGAGAATCCCCATGGGCAGAGAAACCTGGCAGGCTATAGTCCATTGGGTCAAAAAGTCAGACACGACTAACTAAGCGCAGTACATAGTACAATATGGGGCTTCCCTGGTGGCTCAAAGAGTAAAGAACCCACTGCAGTGCAGGAGAACAGAGTTCAATCCTTAGGTTGGGAAGATTCCCTGGGAAAGGAAATGGCAACCCACTCCAGTATTCTTGCCTGGGAAATCCCATGAACAGAGGATCCTGGCGGGGTTCAGTCCATGGATCATAAAGAATCAGACATGACTGAGTGACTAAGCGTGTGTGCATAGTACAATAAGGAGCAGCTTGATTAAAAGGCAATAGCCAAGGGAAATAGATGTCAAGTTATTAGCTCACAGCTCACTCCTTGATGTATTATCAGGGAAAACACTAATATCTCTGGATTGTTTATTTTTCTCTAAAATGAGAACGAACACTCCCACTTTCTCCTTCACAGTATTGCCTTTGAAATCAAATAAAATATACATACAGAACCTTTAGAGACTGGATGGTGATTCATAGGTCTAACAGCTAT
This sequence comes from Aepyceros melampus, assembly GCA_006408695.1. NCBI lineage: Eukaryota > Metazoa > Chordata > Mammalia > Artiodactyla > Bovidae > Aepyceros > Aepyceros melampus. The sequence goes on along the minus strand of SJXQ01006818.1, from coordinate 262,502 downwards.
TAAGAATTAACATTAATCAAGTAATTTGTGCCAAGCAATGTGTTAAGTCATTTAAATGTTTTCTTTTTTAATCTTTATAACTCTAGAAGGTTAGGGGACTTGCCTGAGATCACAGACTGAATACTCACCACGCTGTCACAGTCTTAATTCTCTGCCACTTGTAAGTTCAATGACTTTGGACAAGTCCTTTACTCCCTTTTGAACCTCAATTTTTTCATTAGGAAAATTAAAATGGCCTCAATGAAATTTGTTTCAGTTGTGGTAACATATAACATGAGATCTATTCTCACGACACATTTTTAAGTGCTCCATACAGTGTGTGTTAGTCACTCAATTGTGTCCAGCTCTTTGTGACCCCATGGACTGTAGCTTGCCAGGCTCCTCTGTCCACAGAATTCTCCAGGCAAGACTACTGGAATGGGTAGCCATTCCCTTCTCCAGGGGATCTTCTCAACTCAGGAACCAAATCTGGGTCTCCCACATTGCAAGCAGATTCTTTACTGTTCAAGTTCACTAAAGATAAAATGTGGTATGGCAGGTCTCTAGAACTTTTCATCTGCACAGTGATTATCAGCTCCCCATTTCATCCTTTCTGCAGCTCCTGACCACCAACATCCCACTGCAATTCTATGAATTTGACTATTTTAGAGACCTCATATAAGTGGAATCCCTTTCCACATGGCTCAGTGGTAAAGAGTCCTTCTGCCAGTGGGTTTAATCCAGGGGTAGCAAGATCCCCTGGAGGAGGAAATGGCCACCCACTCCAGTATTCTTGCCTAGAAAACCCCAGGGACAGAGGAGATAGGTGGACTCCAGTACATGGGGTCAAAAAGAGTCGGACATGACTTAGCAACTAAACAGCAACAGCAGCATAAGTAGAATAAATATTTGTCCTTCTATGACTGATTTATCCAGCTTAACATAAGGTTCACTCATGTTATGCTTATGGTAGGATTTTCTTCTTTTTAAAACCTGAATGATATTTCATTGTATGTATATATAGCACATTTTCAATGAAATTTCTTAGACCAAACAGTAGTAAATGCTACAGCAGAGGTATGAACTCTTCCAAAATCACAAAGGAGAAGCAATTAACTCTCAGTAGTCAGAAATTTATTAATGTGGCATAAACTCCAGCTCATTACTCAACTTCGGGTGTGCCTGCTTCATTAGATCATTTTTGTGTATTTTTATTAAAACTCTTAGTCCTACTGCCAACTGAGGCTTATTCTTTTTTATCATCTTCCTGTTGTTGTTCAGTCACCAAGTCACGTCCGACTCTTTGAGACCCCAAGAACTGTATCACACCAGGCTTCCTTGTCTCTCACCATCTCCTGGAACCTGCCCAAGTTCATGTCCATTGAATCAGTGATATCATCCAACCATCTCATCCTCTGTTGCCTTCTTCTTCTCTGACTTCGATCTTTCCTGCATCAGGCTCTTTTCCAATGAATCAGCTGTTCACATCAGGTGACCAAAGTATTGGAGCTTCAGCCTCTGTCCTTCCAAAGAGTATTCAGTGTTGTTTCCTTTAAGATTGACTGGTTTGATCTCCTTGTTTTCCAAGGGACTCTCAAGAATCTTCTTCAACACCACAGTTTGTAAGCATCAGCTCTTCAGTGCTCTGCCTTCTTTATTGTCCAGCTCTCACAACCAGATATGACACTGGAAAGACCATAGCCTTGACCATATGGACCTTACAAATGTCTGTAGAAATGACTGGATGGATGAGTGGATGCTGCTGCTGCTGCTAGTTGCTTCAGTAGTGTTCGACTCTGTATGACCCCATAGACGGCAGCCCACCAAGCCCCCTCGTCCCTGGGATTCTCCAGGCAAGAACACTGGAGTGAGTTGCCATTTCCTTCTTCAATGCATGAAAGTGAAAAGTGAAAGTGAAGTCATTCAGTCATGTCTGACTCTTCGAGACCCCATGGACTGCAGCCCATCAGGCTCCTTCGTCCATGGGGTTTTCCAAGCAAGAGTACTGGAGTGGGGTGCCATTGTCTTCTCCGGAAGAGTGGATAGATGGCTCTTATCTGATAACCTGAGCCAATTTTTGGTCACTATCTTCTGATCAGTTTATTATGTTCGCAGACTTCCAGAAGAGGACAAGTTTCTGTCCTCTGCATCCCCAGAACTTCCTCTGCATTATTGAGATTCTCTGTGGATGTCTGCCTTTCCCACAAGATGTTAAGTTTACTGTGGTGAACAGTTTCTATTGTTCATCACTGTGTCTCCAGTTCCTAGCTCATAGCAGGTGATCATTAAATATTTAAAAAGAACGTTAAATGACTAAATGAATTTTCTAAAGCCTGTGTTTGTTGATGACCTAGTTTTGGGCAATCCTGAGGAAAATAAATTTTCCTCTTGAGAGACCTTACTGACTTGGCATTGCTGCTCTATTTAAGTTAATATACTAAGTGTATTTGATTCAATATTTGTAAATAGCAAAAACTTAGATAGCTTTTAATATTTATATGTATATGCAACCATTCACTTGCACGTACACACAGCTTGATAAAAGGATGGTTTTTAAAAACAACTTCAAAGTTACATCCTAAAATGGAAGTGAAAATATTAGTCACTCAGTCATGTCCAACTCTTTGGGACCCCATGGACTGTAGCCAGCCAGACTCCTCTGTCCAGGGTAAGAATACAGGAGTGGGTTGCCATTTCCTTCTCCAGGTAATCTTCTCAACCCAGGGATCAAACCCGGGTTTCCTGCATTGAAGGCAAATTCTTTACAATCTGAGCCACCAGGAAGCCTAAAGACTCTTAGTTATTGCATCTATAAATTCTGCTTTAATATCAAGGTCCTAGATACCTTGAAGAAATATTATAAGAATCTTAAGCATCAGAAAGACTAAACAAATCATAGTCTTACTAATGTATAAGAGAAAGAGATATTTCTGAAAGATTTTAAAGATTTGAGTATTTTCTGATCACCTTCAATTTAGGCAGAATGGAATCTGAACATTCTTCAGTATTCTCCAAGCTTTATGCTTTGACTAGAGAAACCCAAGCAGCATAAATATTTGAATCATACAACCAATTTTCCTTTATCTCATTCCCTGCCTACTAGAGCATTCAAGGGTCATCCAGGGAAACAAAAAATAGGACAAAGTACTTCATGGAGAAAACTGGTTGTACAGATATTGGGGATGCAAACACAGAGATTAGCAAACAGCAGGAGCTACAAATACCACTGGGCTAGAAGGACAAAGGGAAGAGGGAGTGTTTCTGGAGCCCATGGGCCCAGGGCACTTGATGGAAAGCAGAACTAGGCAGGAGGCTCAGCCACCACCAGAGAAACCACATAAGGCAGAGATGAATGAAAAAATATACCCCACTGTTTTTCCTTCTGTCCAGTAATCTGAGGAGCACAGATTGCAGGAATCAGCTCCCTTGTGATAGAGAAAAGAAATGGAAGGCCAAGGAACTGAAGGAAGTGCTATAAGCACACACAGGCCCAGCAACAGCATACTTACCTACCAGCCTACTGATCTGCCTACCCACGTAGCCGCAGGGTCACTGAAGCAAGTATCTGACTGTTTTGAAATCTGATTTCCTATTGTGCGCATGCTAAGTCACTTCAGTCATGTCCAACTCTTTGCAATTCCACTGACCATAGCTCACCAGGCTCCTGTGTCCATGAGGTTCTCCAAGCAAGGATACTGGAGTGGGTTACCATTTCCTACTCCAGGGGATCTCCCCAGTCCAGGGATCGAACCAGAGTCTCTTATGTCTCCTGCATTGGCAGGAGGTTTCTTTACTACTAGCGCCACCTGAGAAGCCTATTTCCTATTGGATATGAATAAATTAATGTTTTGATTTTAAATATTTTAGTCTTTTTTAAAGTTTTTTTATGTGAACCATTTTTAAAGTCTTTATTTAATTGTTACAATATTGCTTTTTTGTGTGTGTTTTAGTTTCTTGGCCTCTAGGCATGTGGGATTTCAGCTCCCCAACCAGGGATCAAATCTATATACCCTACATTGGAAGACGAAGTCTTAACCACTGGGCCACCAGGGAAGTCCTTATTTTATTGTTGTTTAAAAAAAATGTTCTGTTATTTTGTGTTCATTTCACAGGTAAACGTTTTGTTTTAAAAGACAACCTTGACCAGTATGTTATTATTATGTAGAAGACATGTTATTTAAAAAAAAATAATTCAGTGTTAAGGATTTCAAAATGATAGTTAACAGCCAAGGAATTGGTACTGCCTATCATTTTGCTTTTTCAAAGTGGGAAGTGTGGGTAAAACTAAGATTTAAGGGAAGAATAAACAAAGGAGATGCATAATAAAATTCAAATAGTAGAATGCTAAAAATTTGCTGACAAAGTTCTGATGTCAAATAAGAATCCTTTTGGAAAACAAAATTTTTAAAGCACGCTTAAAGTCACTGTTTTCAGGAAAATCTTACAGGAATTTAAATCGCTTGATTTTTCAGAAAGCTTGTCTTGAAATATACATCATGCACAAGACCTGCCTACCTCACATTAAATATTCATTCTGATTGACCGGCTCAGTCTCTCCACTACAAGGCTCTGACCTGCTCATGGCGTTATTTCTTTGGTCTGTAACCTCATCAGATGGAACAGGCCAAATAACCTCCAGGCGTGAGCATCAGTGTTTGAATGGAGCCTTTTCTACCTGTAATAAATAATGGTGTAGGGAATTGATACTAAAGGTGATGTGAGACAACCAGATGTGGTTTTCGTGCTTTGTCCTTCCTCACTACAGCGGATCCTTCTAATCTCAAGGGTCATTTTCTTTTCAAAGACATCAGACAGCCTATGTTGTTGTTAAAATCACCAGAAGCCCTCTTAGGCATGCCTGGTCCTGACACTCTGCTGAGACAAGCCCAGTCTTGTGAGGCATGTGAAATTCAGAGCTCTATCCACTAATGCACATGAAAGATCCTCTGGCAGTTTTTATATGATTAGAAATGGCCAAATAGTTACAGGGGAAATTACATTCTTATAGCATTCACACCCCCTGCAGTTTTAAATGCATTACCTCTTCTGGCTTTTCCTGCTTTAAAAAGGTAAATTAAGTAAGTACAGTTGTGTCCTACTAACCAGCTATGGTGTTCCTTCCCAGGAGAGCAGACTTGAGGGAAAAGAGCTTCATTAATTCAGCACAATTCTTAGACATCAGTTGTCCCTAAACTGACCCAGCCAACCAAGGAACAATGTTTACCTTCTTAGGAATATTTAACCTATCTCCAGAAATTTTGGGACAAATCAACTTTTTTTCTAAAATGCCTCAATAATACAGCCTTACTGCTTGATATATTTTTAAATAGAAGTAAAGGTGAGAAATGGATACCATGGGATGGAAAGTACTCAAGTATAATAAAATTTCAAATTTGAGACCAGTTTTAACATGCCAGTCAGGCCAAATGAGGAAGAGGAAATAGAATTGGGAAGAAGAAAGAAATATTTTATCCTAGAAATAAATATAGACCTGCCTATCAAAAGTCCTTGTCTCTACTAGTTTCAGAATAGCCCCTAAAAATCTCAGCAAACCTGCTTGCATTTTCCTACTTTGGAAAATAAAACTTAAAATTTGTATTTATGCCATGGTTAGTGTTTAGCTGTACCATTTGTAGTATCAAGCATCATTAAATTGCTTGAAACTAGTTTTGAAAAAGCAAAAAAGCAGGGTACAAAACTGAGAAAACGTCAGATCTCACAACTTTTTAGTTCTTATGCCACCTGAAATGTCATTGACCAAAAATTCTTTGCCCTAACATCTCGATTAGAAGTGTGTCAAGTTGCATCACACACAAACAAATACATATATTCTTCAAACTCTCTTCCCATAAAAGATTATTCAAAATGATGAGTATAGCTCCATTTACTATGCAGTAAGATCTTATTAGTTATCTATTTTATATGTAGCAATGTGTGTATGTTAATCCCAAACTCCTAATTTATCCCTCCCCCTCCCTTCTCTTGATAAAGGACAGTCTCTCAAACATCCCAACAGGCCGGCCTAGAACTGTAGTCTATTGCCATCATTTTGCTTTGGAATGGTTTAAATGGAAGAACTTGAAAAAGCTCAAAATTTGTCTTCTAAAATACTCACCAATTCAATTCCTAGATATTTTCTTAGGCTTCACAGATTTGCCATACTTATATTCAAATTAACTAATCTCCTTTTAGATTAGAAAGACCACAGAAGAAAATTTAGTGCAGATGTATCCTCAAAGCTTCCTCTTTCATTAAAATTAAGGTGATATATTTTAAAGAACTTCTTTTAAAAGTGAACTGCCTACCTTAGGAGCAGAAACCATGAAATTTAGTTTATTCATCTTCATGGTCTTTATGAAACCAAAATACCCTGATAAGGAATCAATGAATTAGTTATTCAATTACTAACAAAACTTCTAGATTTTTTTCCAAGTATCTCTAATGCTATTATACTAGGAAAGGGAAAAAAATCTTTTAAATGCTTTATTTTTACTTTTTAAAAAAATGATTTTTTTTTCCTTCAATAGCAGCTTCAGGGGACTTCCCTGATGGGTCAGTGGTTAAGAATCTGCCTTGCAGTGTAGGAGATGTAGGTTTGATCCCTGGTAGGGGAACTGAAGTCCTACATGGAGCACAACTAAACCCAGACACCACAGCTAGAGAATCTGTTCAGTGAAACAAATTTCCTGCATGGTGCAAGGAAGATCCTGTGTGTTGCGACAAAGACCCAGTACAACCAAATAAATTAATTAACTTTGTAAAAGAGCAGCATCAGGATATTGTAGGCATTGTCATGCATCAGGGTATCTTCTTAGTGAAATGCTCTGTGTTTTAGAGTTTCTTGCTGCAGAATGTACCCTACATGGTGGCTGGTTTTTCTATTCTCTGTCATCATGATAACTCTCTCCTCTACTGCTTCCAAATGTGGTCACCCGCATGGCTGAAATAACAGTGTGTCTGAAACAGTCTGTTGAATGCAGGAGACCATTTTGAAAGTTTCACAATTTGTCTAAATTTTAGCTTAAGTAAAAAATGATTTCGACATTGAAATGACTTTCTTCTTAACTGTTTGAGGCTCCAGCTATACCAGACTATAAAATAAGTAAGGAACAAAATGCTAAAGGAAACCCACATTTTCTGACAGAGAGAAAGATGAAGAGGCTGGATTGTACACACAACAGGATCAAGGGAGTATGATGAGTGATGATGATGAATCTGCATTCTTTATCCCAGCTTCCAGACAAATAAGTATAAAAGGAAACGGTTTCAATTAGAAATTCAATATCACCTAAGGAGACTTAAGACAAGGAATCTGTACCATACCAAAAAAAAAATGGAAAAAAGATTATAAAAGGCTATTAAATGAAAATGATTTGACAGTCAGAGAGCAAGAAATGGTGCTTTTACAATTCCAGGATGTTTGAATTATTCATCTCCTCCTTGAAAATTTTGTCAATTGTAATAAAGTTCACAAGAGCTTTCCACACTAAAATGGAGCATTATGCTGAGGATAAAAACCAAAATAGTATCCTTGGTTCAAAAGTACTTTTCCTTTAAGTTTCTTTAAAAAAAGTTGTGTTTTTAAACTAATAATTCTAACATCTTTAACAACATAAGCACCAATAGAGCTAAGAATTACCACTCTATCAGCAGTTTTTTAATAAGACATGGAAGTGAACATGCTGTTTAATAACAAAAAAAAGAATCTAAATGGGAAAGTATAGGCTAGGCTGCAAACAAATAGCCTGAATTTAAAAATGTTCCCCTGCAAAATTCAGAAGCTGGCAAAACATCTGTTTGGATGTCTGGCAATCATCCTAAGCAATGACCCATGCCTTTTACTTCCTGGAAAAATAATTAAGCAGTAAGTTTAACAGTTTCTTCCAGCTCCTTCAAGAATTGGAAATACTAAGGAAACATTTTTTTTTTTTTTAATTTAACCTGGAACCTTGGATAGCCATAATGCTCAAGACCAAAGTAAGACAGAGAGGTGGGTGTGTCATAGAGCCCTGCTCAGTGAGTTAGGGCTCCCGTTTCAATGATTTGGTTGTCACAAAGCCACCCTGAGTCCTGCACAAATGACCCAACATCACAGGCTTCTCTCCATCCCCTTCCTCTCCCCTCCTCCAAAAGGACATGGATGAAGCCCAGACCTGGATGGACCAGTCCTGGCACTATGAGGCCCAGTTTCCTCTATGAAAACAAAACATATATTCAAACTATATGAGCTGAAGAAGTAAGAAGAGAAAACATGTCTGATTTTGCTTTGATTGCCATAACTAATGAGACAAAACACACCTGAATAGCTCTAGTTCATGAGGCAGGCAAAGGAAAGGAAGGGTACCACTCCATGGCACCAAATCAAGTTTCAGTGGAGGCTGTCACTCAGTCACTAAGTCATGTCTGACTCTCTGTGACCCCGTGAGCTGCAGCATGCCAGGCTTCCCTGTCATTCACTATCTCCTGAAGTTTATTCAAACTCACGTCCAAGTAGGTGATGCCATCCAATCATCCCATCCTCCATCACCTTTCTCCTCCTGCCCTCAATCTTCCCCAACATCAAGGTATTTCCCAATGAGTCAGTGCTTCCCAACAGGTGGCCAAAATCTTGGAGCTTCAGCTTCAGCATCAGTCCTTCCAGTGAATTTTCGGGGTTGATTTCCTTTAGCATTGGCTGGCTTGATGTCTTTGCAGTCCAAGTGACTCTCAAGAGTCTTATCTAGCATCACAGTTTAAAATCATCCAGCTCTCACACTCATATGTGACTACTGGAAAAATCATAGCTTTGACTATATACATATTTTAGGTAAATCATCTTATCTCTGCTATACGCTAATATATGGGGGGAAAGGGGAACTCTGTCAATGCATAATCTACAAACAGAATTAAAGTTATTAAGTGAAGGATTTATTCTACATTATCTGTTAATTACCAACATGTCTCTATATTCAATTATAGTACTACTGTTTCATTAGGCACTTACACTGAGACTTTCTAATTAAAACTCTCCCAGGTAACTGATGCTCAACAGATTTGATTAGCATTTTTATCTTTCTTTTTCTCATTGGAAGTAAAATAACCTATCTTGGCACTTAAGTCAAAAATAGCAGCCTCCTCCCTAGGTCTCCTTTGCACAGACACTAGTCACAATTTCCTGCCAATTGCCTCAAGGGAGAATTTCACCACGTACAATTCTACTAAAAGAGTCTGTGGCTTCCTTTTGACCAGAATATTGAGTCTCCCTGCACCGACACAGTTTAGGAATTAAGAGGCTTTGGAGTCAGATTAACCTGGTTTCCAACTTCAGCTTCTCTATGAACTAGTTGCACCTCTGGCAAATTACTTGGCTTCTGTGACTATTTTACATTTGCAAAACGGGGACTGTTATGAGGCATAAATGACAAAATGTGTGAAGTGTTTAGCACAGAATCTGGTACATAGTAAGTGGTAATTGTTATTGTCGCTATTGTCATTTTTGCTGTTGTTGTTACTGGGTGTGGATAAGAGAAATATTTTGAGATTTTAATGAAGGTATGTGTTCCCAGGCAACTTAGTTTCCTGGAGGCTATGTCATAAGCCTCCAGAGACTGGTTGGCACCTATGATTTAATATTAAGGTTTGAGCAAGTTTCCTATCCTGTTTATTCTCTGAAATTGTCGCTATTGTCATTTTTGCTGTTGTTGTTACAGGGTGTGGATAAGAGAAATATTTTGAGATTTTAATGAAGGTATGTGTTCCCAGGCAACTTAGTTTCCTGGAGGCTATGTCATAAGCCTCCAGAGACTGGTTGGCACCTATGATTTAATATTAAGGTTTGAGCAAGTTTCCTATCCTGTTTATTCTCTGATGGTATTGCCCTTTCTATTCTCTGCCCTTCTTAGCTCAGTTTTGTGTCCTGAGCCACTGTCCCACAAAGACTATCCTCTGAGCTCTCCTGTTCTCTGGCTTCCGGTTGGGCTCAGTCAATGGAAATCTGAGTGTGGGAGAAGATGGGTCAGGAATGTCTCCCTCACTTCCACCTGCTTCTGGGCCACAGTTCTGGCAGGGGTCAGATGTCACTGCAGCTACCCAAGAGGTCACTTCACACCTCCAGCTTTCACTGGCCTCTCTTAACAGCTCTACTTTCTCCTCTCATCCCTTCAGGCCTAGGAGTGTTGTTAGCACCTCCTTTTGCTAGTACCTAAAACCTAAACATCCCTCATTGGTTTGCTTATCAATACTTTGTAAATAGTCCCACCTCTAAATACTCATCAGAATTTCATCCAAGTGCACCTCTGTTTCCCATTGGACCCTGAGTAATGTACCCCTTTGGATCAATATAGTCCTCTGTAGCCAACTGGGTCAATGTTCATTTTACAAATTTTATTAAGTCTTTCAGCTCAGTTTAGTCCCTCAGTCGTGTCCAACTCTTTGCGACCCCATGAATCGCAGCACGCCAGGCCTCCCTGTCCATCACCAACTCCTGGAGTTCACTCAGACTCACATCCATCGAGTCAGTGATGCCATCCAGCCATCTCATCCTCTGTCATCCCCTTCTCCTCTTGCCCCCAATCCCTCCCAGCATCAGAGTCTTTTCCAATGAGTCTACTCTTCACATGAGGTGGCCAAAGTACTGGAGTTTCAG
>SJXQ01006818.1:207860-234663 GCA_006408695.1 Aepyceros melampus | reverse complement strand
TAACAGAAGCAGAAGATATTAAGAAGAGGTGGCAAGAATACACAGAAGAACTGTACAGAAAAGATCTTCACGACCCAGATAATCATGATGATGTGATGACTAATCCAGAGCCAGACATCTTGGAATGTGAAGTAAAGTGGGCCTTAGAAAGGCATCACTACGAACAAAGCTAGTGGAGGTGATGGAATTCCAGTTGAGCTGTTTCAAATCCTGAAAGATGATGCTGTGAAAGTCCTACACTCAATATGCCAGCAAATCTTGAAAACTCAGCAGTGGCCACAGGACTGGAAAAGGTCAGTTTTCATTCCAATTCCAAAGAAAGGCAATGCCAAAGAATGCTCAAACTACCGCACAATTGCACTCATCTCACATGCTAGTAAAGTAATGCTCAAAATTCTCCAAGCCAGACTTCAGCAATACATGAACCATGAACTCTCTGATGTTCAAGCTGGTTTTAGAAAAGGCAGAGGAACCAGAGATCAAATTGCCAACATCCGCTAGATCATGGAAAAAGCAAGAGAGTTCCAGAAAAACATCTATTTCTGCTTTATTGACTATGCCAAAGCCTTTGGCTGTGTGGGTCCTTACAATATGGAGAAAAAAATCTTGACAGGTCATAATTGCATATCAAGTAACCGGAGCTATGCTAATTTTCTTCAGTAAAAAGACTACATCTAAATACTGCAGACCTCCACCTGATAAAGTTTACAAGGATCTACAGCCATTCTCTGAAATCCATTCATCCTCTGCACAGGCCAAATTGGCAGGTTAAGGAACAATATAAATTACCATCTCTCATTTTTTAAGTCTTTGATGCTGTCACTAATATCTGAACACCCCCCTAGAGATGTGGCATTGCTTTTGGTTTATTATCTTGGTGGGGAGCAGAAAAATTCGAAAGTTTCCATTTGCCCTTCCCACCATAATGACTCGAAACCATGGGTCAAAGGGGTAATTCTAGTGTGTGATTCTTCCAGCTGCCAAGTATTTCTAATCCGATTACACGTTCAGAAACTAGTGAAACAACAACACCATGCCTATGAACTAACTGTGTACTTTGTGAGTCACATCTGGGTAGACTCTGTGTCTAACATCTAATCACATCTACTGTGATATTTTGGGTCATCAGAAATTGGCAATGATCCAGAATCAGTATTTAACAATCCCCAAAGGCTTTCCCAGTGAGTCAGTGATAAAAGAACCTGCCTGCAATGCAGTACCCTTGGAGACTGGGGTTTGATTCCTGGGTCAGAAAAATCTCCTGGAGGAGGAAATGGCAACCTACTTCAGTATTCTTGCCTGTAAAATCTCATGGGTAGAGGATCATGGCAGGCTACCATCTATGGGGTTGCAAAAGAATCAGACATGACTGAGTGACTCAACAACAACAAAGGTCTGGTTATTTTTCCCCAATGCACAGTCATTCTGGTAAATTTATGCAGACTTAAAGACAGATTCACAGTATACACTTTTGGCAATGCTGCAGGGTTCCTCCACAAGAGAATTTTACTTTTCACTTAAGGAAACTGACCTTCCCTTCTCCTTCAGCAAACCCAAGGAACTCTGGGACTATGATCGGGCTTAGGTCTAGAAACCTACAGAAAGCCCACAACTCTCCTCAAGCATGTAATCACCAGTACCAGAGGATTTTCTGTTATAATTCAGGCAATGTTTTTACAGATTTCCTGTCTGTTTTATTCCTAGGGACACTGTGATCAATTAGAGTCAATGGATCCTATAGACTAAAGTGAACTGATTATTGTTATGGCCTGCTGGCCTTTCTAGTGCCTACTTTGTCAGTTGGCTGCTTGACCTCATACTCTGGCATCCCATTTTCTCTATTAAAATAAAAGAACTCAAATAAATAGTGGTGTTACTGACCATGATACCTGGATACAAAGGAGAGCAACCCAGACCTTTTTGAGGATGCAGTTGGTCCCCTCACTATATGCATCCACATCTTCCCTGGTGAAGGGATTGAATTTTGAGCCTTTTAATTCCTTCTTCCACATCATGTCATATAACCTCTGGATCTCAGCCTCATTAAAATAGGCCACCACTGACTTCAAGGTTTGGTCAACTAACCAAATAAGTTATTACAGTCACTGCTGACTCCATGAGCTAGTATATTAAATCCATAATGTTCAGTAACTGCACCCATATTGATACATTTGGCCCAGCTTTTCTAGACCATCCTCCTTGGTATAACACCCTTAGAAAGTTTATTAGTCACTCAGGCACATCTGACTCTTTATAACCCCATGGACTATAGTCTGGCAGGCTCCTCTGACCACTAGAACCCACTTCCAAATTCACAGATAGTAATACTCTGTACCTGATTCCCTGAAGCATACTGAGACTTGGCCCCAATCTTAAGTCAAGTGACAACAGCCAGTAGATATGAAAGACCATGTACATCCCCCTTGCAAGCCCTTTATCAAGAGTTTTCCATCAAAGAGACTCTTATATCCTCAGATGCAGGAGGGAAAGCTAGTTCCACTGTCAAGAGAGACTCAGACGGACTTGGGGAAGTTCAATATTCTGTTCATCTGATTCCAACCAGATGTCCTCACTTCAATTTTAAGGGTCCCATTCTTTCCTAGTTAATTCCCTAGCTTTCATGAGAAATTGGTTCAACTGATATTATAATTCTGTAATGCTTGCAATTAAATTTTGTGTTTGATTTTCAGCCATGAACATCCTCTGGTTCCAAGATCATGACATGAGCAGAGAATTTAAGGACCTGAGCTTATTATTTTTCTTCCTGCAAATGCTTCTATTAAATTTAAAAATATGCTAGCTCTTGTAGTCATCACTGTTACTGGAACAGTCAAGTGCAGCAGCCGTTTGGGCTCCCAAGGCTTTTGGTTCAAAGTGGCACTTCATCACAATGACAGAGGATGACTTTATTACTTGTTATGCCACTGCGTGTCATGGATTATCATCCTGTGTCTTTAAAACCTCAGCACTGCACCAAAGCCCAAGGACATGATCAGACCAATCCCCTCAAAATCCCATCTTTAAAGCTCTTTCTTCCAGGACTACTCTCATCATCAACCCTATATTTGTTCATGTCCAGTCAGGAAACAGAATCCATACAGAAATTAGAGCAGGGAAATTTGAATACAAAGAGTCACTTACCTAATGAAAAGCAGTGAATCATTAAAAGGGGAAAATGTGATTATAATGGGTGCAGAAGCAGAAAGTACAGAAAGCAATGCAGCTTGACAATGGCAAAGAAATTTGCCAAAGGATACGTGTTGGAGCTAATCTGTTGAAAAAAAAAAAAAAAAAGGCAATCCAGTTCTGGAGGAACTTGCCTGAGGATCCATGTAGTAAGCCAGAGGACTAACGCTCGTGGTGCTGGGAAAACTGGACAACCACTTGTAAAAGAATGAAATTAGATCACTTTCTAACACCATACACAAAAATAAACTCAAAATGGATTAAAGATCTAAACGTAAGACAAGAAACTATAAAACTCTTAGAGGAGAACATAGGCAAAACACTCTCTGACATAAATCACAGCAGGATCCTCTATGACCCACCTCCCAGAATACTGGAAATAAAGCAAAAATAAACAAATGGGATCTAATTTAAAATTAAAAGCTTCTGCACAACAAAGGAAACTATAAGCAAGGTGAAAAGACAGCCTTCTGAATGGGAGAAAATAATAGCAAATGAAGCAACTGACAAACAACTAATCTCAAAAATATACAAGCAGCTTATGCAGCTCAACTCCAGAAAAATAAATGACCCAATCAAAAAATGGGCCAAAGAACTAAATAGACATTTCTCCAAAGAAGACATACGAATGGCTAACAAACACATGAAAAGATGCTCAACATCACTCATTATCAGAGAAATGCAAATCAAAACCACAATGAGGTACCATTTCACACCAGTCAGAATGGCTGCGATCCAAAAGTCAACAAGCAATAAATGCTGGAGAGGGTGTGGAGAAAAGGGAACCCTCTTACACTGTTGGTGGGAATGCAAATTAGTACAGCCACTATGGAGAACAGTGTGGAGATTCCTTAAAAAATTGCAAATAGAACTGCCTTATGATCCAGCGATCCCACTGCTGGGCATACACACCAAGGAAACCAGAATTGAAAGAGACACGTGTACCCCAATGTTCATTGCGGCACTGTTTATAATAGCCAGGACATGGAAGCAACCTAGATGTCCATCAGCAGATGAATGGATAAGAAAGCTGTGGTACATATACACAATGGAGTATTACTCAGCTATTAAAAAGAATACATTTGAATCAGTTCTAATGAGGTGGATGACGCTGGAGCCGATTATACAGAGTGAAGTAAGCCAGAAAGAAAAACACCAATACAGTATACTTACACATATATATGGAATTTAGAATGATGGTAATGATAAACCTGTACGCAAGACAGCAAAAGAGACACAGTTGTATAGAATGGCCTTTTGGACTCTGTGGGAGAGGGAGAGGGTGGGATGGGTTGGCAGAGTGGCAGTGTAACATGTGTGATATCATAAGTGAAATGAATCACCAATCCAGGTTTGATGCAGGATGCAGGATGCTTGGGACTGATGCACGGGGATAATCCAGAGAGAGGGTGTGGGGCAGGAGGGTGGAGGTGGGGGTCGGGATTGGGAGTTCATGTACACTCATGGCTAATTCATGTCAATGTGTAACAAAATGAATACAGTATTGTAAAGCAAAACAAACTAAAAAATAAAAATTAAAGAAAAAAAAGTATAAACTATTGTAGCAATAGTGTGAACAATTTAAAAGTATGAACAATATATAGGCAAAAAGGCAGAGACCTAGAACTAGACAGGTACACAAAGATTGGGCAGTTATTACGCTGTACTGATTAGGTCCTCTGGAATGCAGAAACTAAGACTTCAATGTATACACATTGGGAGTAAAGACTGTGAAATATAAGGGGAAAAGGGAGCTGGGTAGGAAGAAAAAAATCTCAGACCAGATGAAGCCAGATGCATGTCCGACACAGGTGACAGAAAAGAGGAAAGGAGGATTGGCAAGAAGAGACTCAGTGATTTAGTTTCATGAAAGTCTCAACTAGCCCAATGGATGTCCAGAGAGGTGTCCATCACAAGCCATAAACAGAAAACCTCTTTAACATCACCATGCTCAGTCACTAGCTGAGGGCTACCCTGAAAGTAGTAGTGTTAGTCACTTATTCGTGTCCAACTCTTTGCAATCCCATGGACTATATAGCCTGCCATGCTTCTCTATCCATAGGATTCTCCAGGCAAGAATACTGGAGTGGGTAGCCATTCCCTTCTCCAGGGGATCCTCCTGACCCACAGATCGAACTTGGATCTCCTGCACTACAGGCAGATTCTTTACCATCTGAGCCACCAGGGAAGCACAAGACTTCAACTCAAAAGCAGACAAAGACACAGATGTAGAGAACAAACACATGGGCACCGAGTTGGGGAAAGGAAGTGAAATACATTGGGAGATTGGGATTGACACGTATACTCGACCAAGTATAAAACAGATGACTAATGAGAACTTCGTGTATAGCACTGCTGCTGCTGCTGCTAAGTCGCTTCAGTCGTGTCCGACTCTGCGACCCCATAGATGGCAGCCCCCTGTCCCTGGGATTCTCCAGGCAAGAACACTGGAGTGGGTTGCCATTTCCTTCTCTAATGCATGAAAGTGAAAAGTGAATAGCACAGGGGAAGAAAAAATGTGCAATCTGGCTCTAGGACGTATACTGTTAACCTTAGAAATTCATCCAATATAAATACAAACTGTTGCTATTTCAGTCACCCAGTCGTGTCTGGCTCTGCAACCACATGGACTGCAGCATGCCAGGTCTCCATGTCCATCAACATCATCTGGATATAAATTAGGTAATGTTTGGTCCCATTTATACGAGGCCACTTGAATAGTCAAATTCATAGAGTCAGAAAGTACATTGGTAGATGACAGGGCAGAGGGGTGAGGGGCTGGAAAAAGCCGATGGGATGTTAATGTTTAATGGAGATAGTTTTGTTTAGGAAGGTGAATAATTAAGGAGATGGATGCTGGTGAGAGTTGCACAACAATGTGAATGTCCTTAGTGCCATTGAACTGTGCAGTTAAATATGGTTAAAATAGTATATTTTATATTGTGTGACTTTTGTTGCTGTTCAGTTACTAAGTCATGTCCAACTCTTTGTGACCCCATGGACTGCAGCATACCAGGATCTCCAGTCCTTCACTATCTCCTGGAGTTTGCTCAAATTTATGTTCATTGAGTCAATGATGCTATCTAACCATCTCATCCTCTACTGCCCTCTTCTCTTTTGCCTTCAGTCTTTCCCAGCATTGGGTCTTTTCCAATGAGCTGGCTCTTTACATCAGGTGGCCAAAGTATTGGCACTTCAGCTTCAGCATCAGACCTTCCAGGGAATATTCAGGGTTGATTTCCTTTAAGATTTACTGATTTGATCTCCTCATATTCCAAGGAATTCTCAAGAGTCTTCTCTAGCACTACAATTTGAAAGCATCAATTCTTTGGCACTCAGACTTCTTTATGGTCCATCTCTCACATCCGTACATGACTACTGGAAAAACAAGAGCTTTGACTATATGGGCCTTGTCAGCAAAGTGATGTCTCTGCTTTTTAATATGCTGTCTAGGATTGTCATAGCTTTCCTTTCAAGGAGCAAGCATCTACTAATTTCATGGCTGCAGCACTATCCACAGTGATTTTGGAGCCCATGAAGATAAGATTTGACGCTGTTTCCACATTTTCCCCATCTGTTTGCCATGAATGATAGAACAAGATGCCATGATCTTATTTTTTGAATGCTGAGTTTTAAGCCAGCTTTTACACTCTCCATTTTTTTTACCCCAATCAAGAGGCTTTTCAGTTCCTCTTCATCTTCTGCCATTAGAATGTTGTGTGACTTTTACCACAATAATTTTTTTTTTATTTTTTCAAGTGGAAGATCCTAAGGACACCTGTATCAGGATTGTTAGCTAACTGCACTCCCCACACCGAGTTCTCTCTTGTGAGATCTGAACAGTACTCCTCCATGGCCGCCATATGCATTAGATCACCATAAATTTTCCCATGCTAACAATGAGGTAAGGTGACTAGATCCTGGATAGAATATTAACAGGCCTGGTACTAATGAGAGGCAACCAGGATGCAAAATTCAAAGAGGTACTTGCTCTCAGGCACCAGCCCTGCACTTGCCTGAGTCTAGAGTGAGCCTCTCCTTAAAGTTTGCACTCTGGGTGCCTTTCTTGCCTGTCCCCGGTCCCAGCCCTGAACACATTCACTACCCAGATACCACCATTAACTTTACTCTATTTGTTTTTTCACCTTTATATATGTCCAACAGTTCATCTTAATTTTTAATATATTTTAAAGTGTATCTCATCTGTGAACACTTCATCATTTACTAATAAGAGTTCAACAATTTTGAAACAAAATTATGTACAGTAAAACGTACAAATCTTCAGTGGATGTTTTTAGTAAGTTACTTTAAAAATATGTGCATCTATTTAACACAAACCTCTGTCAAGGCACACAACAATCTACCCCCAGAAACTTCCCACATGATCCTTCCCAGTTGGTTTACACAATTGGTCCCCAACTTTTTAGGCACCAGGGACTGATTTCGTGGAAACAATTTTTCCATGGAGGGGGTGGGAGAGGAATGGTTTCAGGATGATTCTCACAAGGAGCACACAATCTAGATCCCTCACACACGCAGTTCACAGTAGAGCTCACACACTTATGTGAACCTGATGCTGCCACTGATCGAACAGGAGGCAGAGCTCAGCTGTAACGCGAGTGATGGGGAGTGGCTGTAAATACAGATGAAGTTTCATTCATTCATTCACCACTCACCTGATGTGTGGCCCAGTTCCTAACAAAGGGGTTGGGAAGCCCTAGTTCACGCCACCAACTCTCAAGGCAACCACTGCTATGAGTATTTTGTCAAAAACTCAGCTTGCCACTTCTAGAAATTCATATGATTGAGTCATACAGCATGACCACAAGGTGCAGAAAATATGTATTTGTTTTTCTGACACTTGGCGCTTTCTGATCAAATTTTGCTGAAACTTGGGACCTCAGTTAAAAGTAAGTCATTTAGTATGAGTAAGAGTTAGTCATTGTAAAGTAATTATACCTGTACAGCTAAGAAGATTGACCCAACTCCAGAGGGCTATGTCTGCATTTCAAAAGGTATGAATTCCCAACCTATGGACTTTCTGAATTTGTTACTTTTCTCAAAAGTAGTAATTATAGTAATGGTAGTAGTTTGTTGATTGGTCTGTTTTAGTAGATAGCTTAACTGGACTGAAATCTTCTAATTTGTCTCTGCTTTGAAGGGTAGAAGCTGAAATCTCTAAGTTTTCTACCCTTATCTAGGTTGCTTGGCATCCACATACATAGTTCAGAGGTGAGCCAGAGATTTGAAAATAGTTCACATGTAGAATGTAGGATTTCTGCTCTCCAATTCCCCTCCTTCTGGAATTAAAATTCCCATTATTTTATATTTGTTGTGGTCAATCCAAATCCTATCCTCTGGTCTTTCAAGTCAGTAAGACTGCATCGACCTGTCAGTGTCAGTCATCCTACATGATACTGACAGGAGTCTAACTTAGGCAAAGGGCCGACCAGTGTCATTTCCTTCTTTAAATGGTTGCATTTTTTATACTTTTAACTATTTAACTTTTATAACTGTTATCTGTAGGAACGTTGGGCCAACAGGGACTGCTTTGCCATTCTTGAAGATGCAACCATTTCCAAAATGAAATTTTTAAAGGCTCAGAAAAAATGTGCTCACTCATGACCAATCTTTGAGATCTCATGGACTGCTCCTCTGTTCATGGATTCTTTCAGGCAAAAAATACTAGAATGGCTTGCCATGTCCTCCTCTGGAAGATCATCCCAATCCAGGGATGAAACCCATGTCTTCTGCATCTCCTGCATTGGCAGGCAGATTCTTTACCACTGAGCCACCTGGGAAGCTCTCAGAAAAAAAATGGTATATGTCAAATCTATTTTTCTTATCATTTATGTGGCAGACTTTGTTTTCCTAAGTGACCACAACATCTTTCCCATCCCTTTTGGTTTTTTCCAAGATGACGTTAGCACTCCTCCACCAAGAACTGTCATTCAGGTCTTATATCATCTTGAATCTAGGTAGGGCTTATGTTTGCTCTGACCAGTGANATATTCTATGCCTGCCTACTTCGTCACTCAGTCATGTCCAACTCTTTGTGACCCTTTGGACTGTAGCCAAGGATTTTTCAGGCAAGAATACTAGAGCAGGGTGTAATTTCCTCCACCAGGGGATCCTCCTGACCCAGGGATCAAATCCAAGTCTCCTGTGTCTCCTGTATTGCAGGCAAATTCTTTACCTGCTGAGCCCTTGGGTAAGCCAAAATATTCTCTATGACTGGCTAAACACATACCAAAATTATCTGTGGAATATAGTAGGAGTTTACCTGATAAGTCCCAGGGGTTATTATGCTACCTCCCAGATCTCTGTTCTACTTTCTCAGGATTCCTGGCTGGACCAGAGTAACCAGCAGCATCATCACCCGCCCTCTATCTTGCTCTCTCACCTCCTCTATCATGCTTTTCCCTTCAATTTATTTGCTGATACCTCGGACTTTATATGTCTCAAAAATAAGGCTTCTGGGAAATTCCCTGGTGGTTCAGTGGTTAGGACTACAAGCTTTTACTGCTGAGGGCCCAGGTTGCGTAATTAATCCTGTGAGCCACATGGCCTAGCCAACAAATAATAATAATAAGGCTTCAAAAAGAAAAATTGAGAATTCATAGTTCTAACTAAAAAAACTGAGTCAAAGGAATCTATTTTTTAAATTCAATAACTACCAAGCAGACCCAATCAAACTAATCTCTGGGAGGCTTGGAGACATTTTTTCCAGTCCTCCGTTCTGCATGGATCTTTTATGTTGGGGATTCTGAACCCTCTCATTTCTAAAGAAACTTTTTAAAAACTCAAAACATATAATGGGTTAGCATTGAAGAAATATGAAAGGTTGGTGTCACTTCATCAGATGATGGAGAGCTACATGCACATTGAAACTTAAACTAGGAAAAACTTGTAAGATCAGTAAAATATTGATCCAAACATATTTATAACATTGAGAGTCATAAAGAAGATTTTTTTTTTTTTTTTTTTTTTTTTGATTCTAAGTTAAATGAGCTCATCAGTACAAGCCTACCATGAAGTTCAGTTTAGTTCAGTTCGGTCGCTCAGTAGTGTCTGACTCTGTGACCCCATGAATTGCAGCACGCTAGGCCTCCCTGTCCATCACCAACTCCAGAGTTCACCCAAACTCATGTCCATCAAGTCAGTGATGCCATCCAGCCATCTCATCCTCGGTCATCCCCTTCTCCTCCTGCCCCCAACCCCTCCCAACATCAGAGACTTTTCCAATGAGTCAACTCTTCACATCAGGTGGCCAAAGTACTGGAGTTTCAGCTTTAACATCAGTCCTTCCAAAGAAATCCCAGGGCTGATCTCCTTCAGAATGAACTGGTTGGATCTCCTTGCAGTCCAAGGGACTCTCAAGAGTCTTCCCCAACACCACAGTTTAAAAGCATCAGTTCTTCAGCACTCAGCTTTCTTCACATCCATACATGACCACAGGAAAAACCATAGCCTTGACTAGACGGACCTTAGTTGGCAAAGTAATGTCTCTGCTTTTTAATATGCAATCTAGGTTGGTCATAGCTTTCCTTCCAAGGAGTAAGCGTCTCTTAATTTCATGGCTGCAATCAGCATCTGCAGTGATTTTGGAGCCCCCAAAAAATAAAGTCTGACACTGTTTCCACTGTTTCCCCCATCTATTCCCCATGAAGTGATGGGACCAGATGCCATGATCTTAGTTTTCTGAAAGTTCAGCTTTAAGTCAACTTTTTCACTCTCCTCTTTCACTAATCTAGTTCAAAACATTCTCTTTTTGTCTCAGTAAAAATATCAATCTGGCCAAAGTTATCCCAAAACTGCTAAATATGTGTTGCAGATCATATTTATCATGACAGTGCAATGTGACATGCATCTGGAATAAAAAATTAAACCTTATAAATTAAAACAAAGAAATCAAAGAAATAGGTCAAGGATTGGGAAGTATAGAGAATAATTATTTTTGTTGACTTTCGGATACAGATTTCAAGAGATTGATCTCTGTGTTTGGGACTTTATTTAGAAAATATTTAGAAAAAAATTTAAAGCATGAAAAATGGTATTATTGGCAAAACACTTTCCACCCAGAATTCCTCACAAACATTTCTAGCATTGCTGTAACACTCTAGCATGCCACTAGAATATATTATAAATTCTATCAAGAAAAATACTCAAAAAGTTAAATGCATTTTCAACATCAGAGTTCTATCAAATTACTTCAATTTAAGTTTAATTGCCAGAGGCTGAGTGCCCTGCAGTTGTCTGTAATCAGCAAACTTGTAAAATATTCCGAAAGCCAACAAGCGGTTAAGCCCATGAATGAAAGGTCTATGTCTTTCCTGATTATGACAGCATGGCTATCCTGAAAATGCAAACTTTGGCTGTTGTACTTTCAGAGATATCTGAAACTAAACTGTGATAACATAGGCAAACAGGTTCAAACTAGAAGAGGCAGAACAAATGTTCAACATGCTATCCGGCTTGCCAGGTATGCGTCCACCTCTATATAAGAAACAAGTTTTCTTTTAAGCTAATGGAACTAACTTCTCAAATTCAATTACTCAGATACACACCAATTCTCAAAATTCTCTATAGCTGAATAATTCCTCTGATCTTCATAGTCCAGAGGTTCATTGGTTTTGCAGTCAATGTGTTGGGGCATTTAATTAAGAAGCAGACCTCAGTATGTTCTAAATGGAGGGAAAAAGTAATGGCACTATGTGTATGTGGAAGGGTTACATTTAAAGAGTAAGACAGGGTTTCTCTGGTAACTCAGTGGTAAGGAATCCACCTGCCAACAGGAGTCATGGGTTCAATCCCTGGTCCAGGAAGATCCCACATGTTGAAGACCAACTAAGCCTGTGCACCACAGTTACTGAGCCTGTGCTCTAGAGCCCAGGGATCACAACTACTGAAGCCATGCACCCTAAATTCATGCTCAGCAACAACAGAAACCCCTTCACTGAGAAGCCTGTGCACCACAACTAGAGAGTACTCCCCTGTTGCTGCAACTGGAGAAAAGCCCTCTCAGCAACGAAAGCCCAGAAGAGCCCAAACGAAATAAAACAAATAATGTAAAAAATAAAGAGCAGGACAAATGAGTCTTATTAGCTAGTCAGTGTATTTCACAAGAGTGCCTGTGTTAGTCGCTCAGTCGTAGCTCTTCCAACTTAACCTTCACAACTTAACGTCTTTGTGCCTCAGGTTCTTCCTGAATAAAATGGGGATATATCATGTAAGAATTTAATGAGCGAATATATGTGCAAA
Organism: Aepyceros melampus; assembly: GCA_006408695.1. Lineage (NCBI taxonomy): Eukaryota > Metazoa > Chordata > Mammalia > Artiodactyla > Bovidae > Aepyceros > Aepyceros melampus. The sequence goes on along the minus strand of SJXQ01006818.1, from coordinate 222,216 downwards.
ATTTAGTTCATGGACTAGCGCTTGGCAAGTTGTCAATAAATGTTAGATACTAATTTCAACATTTTTACTAGATCTACCTAGATTATAAGTATTTTAGGTCCCATGGGACTATTAGGGTTTAACTGAACATTAACCATTAGGAGGAACTTCAATCTATAATAAAATTGGCCAAATATTAAAATACCTTAACAGTAATATAAAATAAATAGGGGAAATTATGTGAACAAATGTATGATTCCATGGATGGATGGTGTGGAAGAGAAAAAATGTTTCCAATTAGTACAGTTTCCAGATTAGATTTCTGGGTTAGTCAATTAGGATCTCTATCTGCACGGAGGTTGTTTGCTTATTTTAATCTCAAAAAAGCTTTCTGAACCAAAAACCTTGTAAAGGCACATGTATATTAATTATTTTTAACTCTCCAAAAAATTGTCTGATGCATTAAGTAATTACATTAATTTGATCTTATATGAATCCTTCATCATTTCCAAGCATCTCAAGATATTAAAGTAAAAATTAAAAAGCGATTTAGGAACATAAAACATCCCACCTACAAAGATTCAGACGCTACGTTGAGCAGTAAATTCTAGAGGTATGTGCGTGCGTGCTCCATTGCTCAGTGGTGTCTGACTCTTTGCAACCCCATGGACTGTAACCTGCCAGGTTCCTCTATCCATGGAATTTTCCAGGCAAGAAAACTGGAGCAGGTGGCCATTTCTTACTCCAAGAGATCTTTCTGACCCAGGATTGAACCCAAGTCTCTGCATCTGCCGCACTGTCAGGCAGATTCTTCACCACTGCACCACCCAAGTACTAGTAGAATAATTTGTAAATCTGCTTGCTCAACATACTGGTATCTTTAACATTCTGAGTGAGGGTTGTATAACCATATTTTCCTGAGCGCTAGGATTCTTCAGGGATAACTGAAGTATAACTCAGGGGTCGGGAGAGTGGACAGGTTCCTGGCTTTTCCATAATGCCACCCTTTCACACTCCCATTCAAACACAGTTCTAGATCTATTTTATGAGTGATGATAATTTTTCTTAAGAGGAAAAAAATGTTTTACATCTATTAAATATTCAAAATTTTTTTAATATTTGAAAGTTCTAAATATTACCATGAAATTCATCTGTAACAGCTAGAATTCAAGATGTCATTAAAGCCCTCAATGGAAATAACAAAAATATAAATATTATAGTGAAGAAGAGTATGAAGAATGAAAAATTAGATGGTGGAGGAAAGGATGAAAGAAAAGAAATACACTAGTTTCATGATTGTTCAGAACAAAAAAGTAAAAGATAATTGTCTCAAGTATTAAATAACTAAGGAAATTATATATCTGAATAGTTCTAAAATTAGTCACTGGAACACAAATGCAAACCTTAAATACCACATTATTTAGGAATTACATAGTAGAAGTAAAGTTTAAACTATGAACTAAATGTGATTTTTGAAAATAGCAAAATCATAAAGAATAATTTCAAAGAAATATAATTAGATTCAAATATATCTATCATAGCAATAAATATAAACAAGTTAAATTTGTATCTTTAAGAAAAGAAAGAAGATAAAAGGATAAATAAGGTATACAAGGCAAATGAAGAAAGAGAAAGAACTCAAGGGGAAAGGGGAAGGAGAAAGGAAGAAGGGAAAGAGAGAGGAGAAGAAGGGGAATGAAGGAAAGGAGGAGAGAAGCAAGAAAAGAAGGAAGAAAGAGGAAGAAAAGAACAGGTTGCAACCTTAATACCATGCCAGGTTGAATTCATGTTACAAAATATTAAATGAGATAAAAAAGTCACTATATAATGTTAAAAGTAGATATTCACAATGAAGACTTAAAAAAAAAGACTGGCAATGCACCAGAAGATATATAGCATCAATATTCACTAAGCAAAAACTATAGGAATTATAAAGAAGAACACAAAATAGTAGAATTTTATTCATCTCTCTTAATCCTGACACATCAAGAAGGAAAAAGTAAGAAATAATATAAAAATTAAATGATATAAAAATAGACTAATATAGATCAAATTCTATTCCCTGTTATAAAAATTACAACTCATTTTTTCATAGAAGAGTCATAAAAAATGGTCCTTATATTAGGCCACAATGAAAATCATAACTGATTCCAAAATGTTAAAAGAATACAGCAAAATTCCCTGATAATACAATAAAACTAGAAATCAATAATAAAACTGAAAATAAAAATACACTTAATTGAATGACTTTGTAAAGCTATCATTTTATTGCATCAACTTCAAAGTTAAAATAATACTTATTTCATAGGATCACTGTGAATATTTTATGAATTTTAAAACATTATGTCAGTATAAAATACTGTCCAAAAAGAGTTATCTTCCTCTTCACACAAGAGGAATGGTTTACTTTGGCACCTCCAAAGATTTGAAGGTAGTCTATGCTATTACGTGAGGCTATTTAATCTAATTAAAATAAAACAGCTCTCAACACTAGCCTTATTTAAAGTGCCCACTAGTTATATGTGGCCAGTAGCTACCATCTTGAATATTTCCATCATTACAAACAGTTCCATTAGATATTCCTAGCTTTCATAAGGGAAATCAACCAAATATCTAGAAGTTCATGTTATTTCAGCAAATTAACAGGGTCCTTGTAGTGAAAGTCTCAGATGACATTTTTTCCCACTTCACTTCCTAATTATACTAAAAGATCATCTCTCACTTAATATCATCCAAATACGTTAAGGTGCAAATTGAAAATGATGAGGAAGCTGTGCATACTAATTGTCACTAATAAGTTTAATGCTAATTGCTTCAGCCTGTAACAGCTACTCACCTACAGAGTGGTTCAAGTCAACTTGATATCCCTCATTCTTCATTAGGAAAATGTGTTCTATTAAATTGACATCATTATATGCGAGCCCAGAGGATTTTCACCATGGGAAGACCTTTTAATGTTGAAAAGTAGACCTTATGTGAACCCTGAACAAATTGCTCCTGAGTTGAAGGTGACTCCTACAGCCACCTGTTTTTCAGTGATGGTTAGAGCATTTCATTTTGGCAAATTTCAATCAATAATAAGTACCTCTATGTCTACTACATTTCTTCAGTCATTTAGTATATTTTTAAATTCCTAATCCCACTTACAAGTCTTGTGATCCTGAGCAATTCACTTATCTCCTCTGGGCTTGAGACTCTCCTTCCCTATGTTGGGGAGTGGAAGGGGATGAGAAATGACAACCTAATCACAAGTTTATTTCCCTTTTTCCCTCCCAGTAAAGGAAATTCTGTTTAAAAAATACTAGAGACTAAATCTAAATTGTCTTTGATACTAAAAAGAAATATAATAATTACGTGATGTGATAGAGATATAAGCTAAAACTACAACAGTGAACATATTGCAATAAATAAATGTATCGAGTCAAACAAGTACAACTTCAACTTACACAATGTTATATGTCTGTTGTATCTCAATAAAAAATATTAGGGCTTACCTGGGGCGCTTAGAAAGGTCACAAATATACTTAAGATTTTTTTTTAAATACCACGCTAATTAGCACTGGACATTAGTATAAAAATAAGGGGGGTGAAACATTGATTCATGGCAACAAAATTTACAATATATCCAAGGATAAGCAAAATCAAAATAATCTATATTTTTAAAAGCATAATAGTTTATAAATGGACAGTGTAAAACATGAGTAAATAAGACAAAATAAAAACAATTGTTCCCCAAATAATATATAAATTTAATATATTACAAGCAAAATCCCACTAGCTTTTCTTAACTAGATGAAATATATCAAATATTTGTACAGAAAAATAAAGATATGAAGTCTGTCAATAAATTTTCAGTGATGAAGATTAGTGGCTGGATGTATATTCTGTATATTATCAAAACTCACTATGAAGCTACAGTGTGATAAAAGCACAAGAATAAATAGACATAAACATCAGTGGAACAAATTCAAAAGTCAAGAAACAAATACAAGTGTTTGAAAAAAACCTTATTTATGAAAAAGTGGATTGTCAATTCCTTGAGAGAAAAATTAACTATTCAACTAACAGTGCTGGAAAAAGTTGCTAACCATGTGGAAGAAAAAAATTACATATAACACCATAAATAATTCTCAACAACTTAAGTTTGAATATATACAGGTAAAAGTTAAAGTATTAGAAGAAAATATTGAAGAATAGTTTTATAATAGTATGATGAAGATGACCATCCAAAACAGCATATAAAATACGTAGCTATAAAGAAAAAATTGACAGATCTGATTATGCAAATATTTTTTTAATTTCAGTATTGAAGGGAGAAAACCTGAACAAATTCAAAAGGTAACAATTTTAGTTGTAATGGGGTAAGATACTATACATTGTTAAGAAAAAAAAAATCAATCAAATTTTTAAAAGGACAAATTATATAAATAAGCAATTTGCCTAGGAGCAAATATGAAAATCTACAAAGCTCCAAAACTTTGGCCATCTGATACAAAGAGTCGATTCGTTGGAAAAGATTCTGATTCTGGGAAGGATTGAGGGCAGGAGGAGAAGGCAGTGACAGAGGATGAGATGGTTGGATGGCATCACTGACTCAATCAAGGTGAGTTTCAATAAACTCTGGGAGATAGTGAAGAACCGGGAAGACTGGTGTGCTGCCGTCCACAGATTTACAAAGAGTCAGACACAACTTAGCAACTGAACAACAACAAATACATAAAAGGATGTTCAATATTACCAAAAATCAGAGAAGAGTAGCAAAATATTTTTAGCCATCAAGAAGAAACCTGGGTTGAAACCCTGGGTTGGGAAGATCCCCTGGAGAAGGGAAAGGCTACCCACTCCAGTATTCTGGCCTGGAGAACTCCATGCACTGTATAGTCCATGGGGTCACAAAGAGTCAGACACGACTAAGCGACTTTCACTTCAAATAACTGACAACATTCAGAATATTAAGAACATAATTGTTGATAAAAGTCATCTGGTCAAAGAAATTAATATTTTAATATATACAGCATTTGACCCAGCAATCCTACTTTTATGATCTATACTACAGAAATAAAGCATAAATACATAATGCAATATTGATTTATGATATCAACAATTTAAATGTTGGTCATCCAGGTGATGTATTTTATATATATAACACTTTTATATTTTATAAGTGTCACATATGTTTATATTCAGATATATAAAACTTGACATTCTGTATGGTTCCCACTTCAATTTGTTTCTCAGGCAGCTCTAATCCACTTACCTGTCTCCATCTCCAAACAGGAGAGACTCAGCAAGTCCACCTTCCCACATTTAGAGTATATATAATATCTCCTGGAAATCTTGATTCCAGCTTGGAGACTCCAGTTAAGAAAAAAGAACAAACAAAATGAGACAAAAATTCCAAATACAAATTTAGGTGCAAAAGCAAGTACTGATAGAAGTCCTCTTTTTCCTTTTCATTTCCACTTCTGAGATTGTCATGTTGTTTGTTTGTTTGTTTTTCCTAACCTATATGATTCCAATCATCAAACATTTCACTTCCACTGTGATATAATTTGAAGAGTTTTTGACACCTTTCAGTTTCTACGAGACATTTCAGTTTCTATTTCCACAATATTTTCCCATCCTGTGTGAATTTTGACCAGATTAATAATTTCAGAAAAAGTAGCCAAAGTGACTAGGATTCAGACCTGCACAAAAGCGACTCAAATTAATTTCAAGATCACCATTACACTGCATTAAGCCACAAAATGTTATGATCAGATTGCTCTTTTACAGCATGCATTGCTTTGTCAACAAATACACATCGGTGTGTTGTCCCTGGAATTCTAGTTCCTCTAGGCCATTTTGGCTGAGTGTGGCTTTTTTTTTGTTTTTTTTTTTTTTTTTTTTACAATTTCAATTTTCTTAAATTTACTGAGGTTTGATTTGTGACCCAAAATGTGGTCTATCCTGGAGAATGTTCCATGTGCTTCTCAATGTTTCTTTTTTTTTTTAATTTTTATTTTTTTAGTTTGTTTTGCTTTACAATACTGTATTCATTTTGCTACACATCTGAGTGTGGTTTTATCTGGAACTGCCAGATTTCATCTTGATAAGATGCATGAATACACTTAGGACATGGTCCAATGCGTCAGAATGCATAAGACATGCAACTTTACATATAGAGGTACACTGTGATCATAAAAATCTGTGCCTTAGAAACAAGAATTCTAGTAAATTCTACTTCACATGACTCCCACCAAAGAAAGGATAGAAATAAAAGATACTTTTATGCAAAGACTGCAAATTCCTGATGAGTGGACTTCCTATTTTTCCTGGGCATATCTGAGCACTAAATCCTCCATCTCTACTTGTATACATCTGATGATCAGAAGACTTTCTAGATGAATGTCTAGCCCCATATATTTCAAACCTTATTTTCCTCTATACATCCCATTACCAGACATAATAGAACATGATAGATCATAATTCAACCTCTGGGTGGCAATTTCTGAAGATCCAAGTGAACTGGCCCAAAAGATTCTGGGAGTACTTCTGAAAGTCACATCAAACCAGAACACTCATGGATAACTGTGACATGTGTAGAAGAATGAAAACCACCTAAATAACCCCCACTAAACTCAAATCTGTGCCCCATTAAAGTTATTGCTGTTGTTTAGTCACTAGGTCGTGTCCGACTGTTTGGCAGCCCATGGCCTGTAGCCCACCAGGCTCCTCTGTCCATGAGATTTCCCAGGCAAGAATACTGGAGTGGGTTGCCATTTACTTCTCCAAGGGATCTTCCCACCACATCTCCTGCACTGGCAGGTGGATTCTTGACCGCTGAACCACCAAAATGCTTTCTTTGGGTGCTCTGCTACCACCCATTATAAATGGGGGGAAATTTAGTGGAATTGGATAGCAGCTCAGACTGTGTTTAAAAAGCATACTTTTGCAAATTAAAAAAGACTGCACAATTATGTAACAATTGCTAGGGACCTTCCTAGGTTCTTGGAAAAAGCTTAGGCAAGTCTTAGAGACTGAGCTGCTAAGCTTCATAATGAATCTGCCTCTGGGGAGAATATCATACACTTTCACACTGTCAAATTTGTCCATTCATAAAATCTGCTTACTCTTCACTCTTTATCCTTAGCTTTATTATAAGTCCCATTATTAACAACTCAAATACCCAATTACCAACTAGCAGTTGATTAATATACCAACTATTTCACACCCTCTGAAAGGAAGTCAAAGTCTTTAGAATTTGGTTTCATTTTTATTCTACACAATATTTCCAAGAGGCAAGAGATCATTCAAAAAAGGGGGATCTGAACTCAGCCTGAACTAAAGGCAGGGTCACCTGGTTTGAGGCATGTTGTAAGGAGAGGGGACAGTGTCCCTGCTCATGAGGTCAGCCAAGTGAGGACAAGGACAAGGGGAAGGGTGGAGACAGGTCACAGTGGGCAGGAAAGGATGAAAGTGGCCATATGAGGTGGTTTAGGCAGAGTTGGAGGTTCTGGGGAAGATAAGAAATTTCAGATTAGCAATTGGCTGCTCGCCTTTTATCCCAAAATGTAGAAACAGTGGTGAGTAGGTGGGTGTGTCCCCCGTGGGAGGCCACTCCCCAGCTCACCTTACCCTGGGCACTGTCCCATCTGGGTCCAGACCACCAGAGTATTCATGGCACAAAAAGCTTAGGGGTCTGTAAATGGGATCCCCTGCCTTATCTTTGGGCTTCCCAGGTGGCATTAGTGGTAAAGAACCTGCCTGCCAATGCAGAAGACATATGAGATTCAAGTTCCATCACTGAGTCAGGAAGATGCCCTGGAGGAGGGCATGATGACCCACTCCAGTATTCTTGCCTGGAGAATCCATGGACAAGGGTGCCTGGCAGGTCCATAGGGTCAAACACAACTGAAGTGACTTAGCACACATGTTCCCATCCTGTCTTTAGTCACTCTGGGCGGCCCTTCCCTCCTGGGGATTCCAGAGGCAAAAAAGAGGACCTGCAGAAAGACCATGTTCCACACCTGCCAGCCTGAGATGCCCTGCAAGCTGTTCTTACAGGTATTGAGGAGCCTCAGGAGTTGTCTCGATAAGAGCCATGAATAGCATGAGGCATAGTTATTATCACCATAGAGAAACCGTGACCACGGCTGTAGGTGAGAGTAAGTTTTGTAGGTAAGAGTACACTTTGTAGGTAAGAGTACACTTCACAGGGAGAGTACGCTATATTCAATATCAACCAGGTTTGAGAGCAATTCATCCCAATCAGCGAAAGAGAAGTGAGCAAAGTGCACACCGAGTGTGAATGATGACGGTGGTTGTCACATGCTCCTGCTCTGACTCCCACCACAGAGGTCATGCTCTGGTCCACCAGCTACGAGCTGGAAAAGAGCATCCAGAGAAACACTGTGAACCTATGGAGACCATAGAGCTGCTTCTCTGGAAGTCTGTAAAGATATCCATTCATGACCATGAAAAACAGATCTGCCTTGAGCTTGTTACTGGTTGTTCTTCTACCTTCAGCTGTTTATCCCTTTATTGCAAGAGATCTTTTCATTTATTGAAGGAAAAAAAAGAAACGCGTTTACTTCCTGAGCTCACCAGTGGCAAGTTACACCAGTACCCAAGTCACCCATCCCATCTGGGGCCATAGTGGATATATCTGTGTTTGAGGCAGAGGCGCCTAGCAGTTATCTCAAAAATTGGGGAGGAGACCATCTAAATTAGTTCAGGGTCTTCCAATAGCCCCAGAAGACCCTCAAATTCCACTTAACCACAGTCTCCCCAGGCCCCAAAGACAAGAAATACAGCAGGATTGACTCTGTTATAAAACCTCAAAGCTGCCTCACTTGATTGCCATACTCAAAGCTTGCCGTACATGATTCAGAGGTGGAAGTTATATCCGAGATTATCAAAGTAGCAAAGAGGCCGCATGTAGTCAGCAGAGCCTGACAAGGGACAGAGATCACTAGTATCGTGATATCTGAGACCAAGGAGACAGGAGACTTTGAAGTCCATCAACAGGAGCCAGATCACAGGGACCAAGCTATTTCCAACTCAGCTTCTTGGTTGTTGATGTTCAGTCACTCAGTCATATCCAACTCTTTGCAACCCCATGGACTGAAGCACCCCAGGCCTCCCTGTCCCTCACCATCTCTCAGAGTTCGCCCAAGTTCGTGTCTATTGAATTGGTGATGCTATCAGCTTCTTGAGTCTGAAATAAATCAAGCCACACAGTCTGGGAATGAAATGCTACCTGTTTAAATTTCCATATTGCACAGCACAGTGGTAACCTCACTGAGGGTCTGTGACATCATCTCTGACATCATCTTTGCTGCAGCCTGACAGTCTCAGGAGAGCAGAGCCAATGGGGTGCTTCATCTGCCTCAACCACGGTCTGCCTCAGTTTCCCCCAGGCTATGTCTGAAAGTCAGTCTATGGCCTGGAAAGCACTACCATTTTCCTCTACTATTTCTCTTCTTTCCTCTGAAGGCCCCTGAATTATAAAATTAATTCTAGTCCATCAATTAAGCACAAACAGGATGTACATACCCTCCGGATTTCAGAGATGGGAGGAGGACACAGCAGAATTTGCTGGCAATCCAAACAGGAAAGGCTACCATCTAGACCTGGCAACTCCGTTTTTGGGAATATACCCTGGAGTAAAAAGTTTACTTTTATGTATATGTTGGGTTGGCTTTCCAGGTGGCGCTAGTGGTAAAGAACCCACCTGCCGGTGCAGGAGACATAAGAGACACAGGTTCGATCCCCGAGTTCGGAAGACCTCCCTGGATGAAGGGATGGCAACCCTCTCCAGTATTCTTGCCTGGGAAATCCCATGGACAGAGGAGCCTGGCAGGCTACAATCCACTGAGTCACAGAAAGTCAGTTCACCAACTGGAAATTGATAAATTATAGCATACAGTGGGGTACCATGCAACAATGGCAGCTACACTGGCATGAATGCATCATGCTGTTGAGTATTAAAAGTAAGTCACATAATATGTGTATTACACTTCTGTTTATAGAATAGTTCAAAAGCAAGACCAAGACTTCTCTGGATATCCAGTGGTTAAGACTTTGTGCTTCCAATGCAGGGAATGCAGCTTTGATCCCTGATTGATGAATTAAGATCCCACATGCCATATGGCCAAAAATAAAATAAATTAAAAATTGTTTCAAAGCAAGACCAAATTATTTAAAGTACATACTTGGCAAAATTAAAGGAACACAGTTATCTCTAGAAAGGAGGGAGGTGTCAACAGAGTTGTATGCACAAGAGTTTTAATAGCATTGGGAATTGTTCTCCCTCATAAATAAGGTGATAAGTATTTAAATATTTTAAAATATTGTCACATTTTGACATTTCTGAAATCACAAGATTCTTTTTTTTTAATTAATTTTTATTTTTTAGTTTGTTTTGTTTTACAATACTGTATTCGTTTTGCTACACATTGACTTGAATCAGCCACGAGTGTACATGAACTCCCAATCCCGACCCCCACCTCCACCCTCCCGCCCCACACCCTCTCTCTGGATTATCCCCGTGCATCAGTCCCAAGCATCCTGCATCCTGCATCAAAATTTTTTTAGTTTGTTTTGCTTTACAATACTGTATTCGTTTTGCTACACATCGACATGAATCAGCCACGAGTGTACATGAACTCCCAATCCTGACCCCCACCTCCCCCCTCCCGCCCCACACCCTCTCTCTGGATTATCCCCGTGCATCAGTCCCAAGCATCCTGCATCCTGCATCAAACCTGGACTGGTGATTTGTTTCACTTATGATATCATACATGTTACACTGCCACTCTGCCAACCCATCCCACCCTCTCCCTCTCCTACAGAGTCCAAAAGGCCGTTCTATACATCTGTGTCTCTTTTGCTGTCTTGCGACAGGTTTATCATTACCATCTTTCTAAATTCCATATATGTGTGTAAGTATACTGTGTTGGTGTTTTTCTTTCTGGCTTACTTCACTCTGTATAATCGGCTCCAGCGTCATCCACCTCATTAGAACTGATTCAAATGTATTCTTTTTAATAGCTGAGTAATACTCCATTGTGTATGTGTACCACAGCTTTCTTATCCATTCATCTGCTGATGGACATCTAGGTTGCTTCCATGTTCTGGCTATTATAAACAGAATCACAAGATTCTTAAGAGACGTAGCTGTCACTATCATAGAAATTTTGACCAGTTTCTTCCAGTAATAGTTTAGTTTTTTCTGTATTTAAAGTGTCAACTCAAAAGATGCACAATGTGAGAGTTGCAAGTCAAGTTTTACTGGGGGCAAAATGAGGATGTGAAAGTTGGTCTATAAGAAAGCTGAGCACCGAAGAATTGATGCTTTGAACTGTCATATTGGAGAAGACTCTTGAGAGTCCCTTGGACTGCAAGGAGATCCAACCAGTCAATCCTAAAGGAAACCAGTCCTGGATATTCATTGGAAAGACTGATGCTGAAGCTGAAACTCCAATACTTTGGCCACCTGATGTGAAGACCTGATTCATTGGAAAAGACCCTGATGCTGGGAAAAACTGAAGCCAGGAGGAGAAGGGGACAACAGAGAATGAGATGCTTGGATGGTATCAACGACTCAAAGGACATGAGTTTGAGCAAGCTCCAGGAGTTGGTGATGGACAGGGAAGCCTGGCATGCTGCAGTCCATGGAGTCGCAAAGAGTCAGACAAGACTGAACAACTGAACTGAAATGAGGACTGCAGCCCCCAGAGATAGCACCTCAGAAAACTCTGAGAGACTCCTTCAAAGAGGTAGTGGGGGACAGTCGATATATAAGATTTTGGTGAAGGAGTTCAGTGTAATCAAGTGTTTACTTTGCAAAATGTTTTCTGCTAGTCATGAGGAGCTGATGTCATGATAAAGGGATTTAGTGCTTTTCTAGGTATGAAGAGATCCAGGATTAGGATCATGAAATCAGTTCCTGAAAATATCTAACTGTCTAAAGACCTGTTCCACCAGTTTCCCGGAAACACAGAGTGCCTCACTCTCCACCCTGAAGTCCCTTTGAGGGCGTCAAAAGTCAGCAGCTGCAGCAGCACAGGCGGGAGGCAGAGGCTCTCACTGTTGATGTTCAGACGCTGGCAAATGCTCCTGGCAAGGGCCAATTTGTAGTTGACCAAAGTATGTCGGAACTAGAAGTCTGAAAAAGGTTTGTAATAAACACAAAATAAAAATTCAGAAGGGCAAGAAAAGATGTGTCCATATGTCATGGTCTTCAAGTTCCATTTCAATGGAAATATCTGCATTTATTCCACTGAACATGACACATCTCACATCAAACGGTGTCAGTCCCAAAAGTATTGTCCTAGTTTATAGCCTTAGAGAGAGTCTTAGGGGTAATCTTTAAAGACATTTTTGAGTATTCTTTTGACATGAGTAGATAAATAAGTAATAGAAATACTGCTCATAGTTCTGTCAGACTTAGTAAAAATGTAAACTCAATAAAACAATTCTGCACATAGTGATCAAGTACTCACTAGAAAAGTGCAAACTCAAGGACATCCAGGTGAAGATCAGTTTTTTCAAAGCATCACACCCATCAAGTGTAAGAGAATGTTGGTATTCCTCAGAACCTTCATTTCCCTGGCCAATATGCCCTGTAACAGTCAAGTTCTCCTACAAAATACGAATAAAATTATTTCAACCAAAAATTCTTTTGCACACCAGAGTTAAAATTTTTTTAAAAAGTAGAAGGACTTCTTTTCTTTAGCTCCAAGCCAGTGTGTTGCTTAATGTCAACAAGATAAGCTAAAATCCTATTCTATTAATACCAGTTCAAGTACTAGCACTCACTTTCTGGTATATTGAGATCTGCTTTTCATTTACAGGAAGGATCCCTGAAGTAATGGAAAGGAATTCTTTATAAATCATTTAAAAATATAAAGAAAAGTATAGTATTGGTGAAGAGGGATACAATGGGAAAATACAAGTGGGAGAAAAGATAGCTAAACATTTTCTTTGTCCACAGATGCATAAGGGAAAAACACACCAGAAGCAAAACATATTGAAAGCTCAATGAGAAACATTCAGTTGAACTGATGGAAAAAACTAAAGAATTAGTTTCTGCTTTTTAAAAAGGAATTGTTGATTTCCATTCAGAAATAGCCTAGACATAAATCTGATATTTTTGTTGACTTGACCCACATCCCTGCCCTCTCCCTAAATTCAGTTATAGCAAGTAAATATAAAGATAAGCTGCCAAATTGCAAAACTATCCTGCTTTCAAAGTCATAGGAAGTAAAATTGTGGGGGGAATATTAGGCTCTGTTTACAAGAAGTAGTGTAGTTCTCTGTAGAAACAAGTAACATCACATGGAAATCAGACAGACAGAAATGCCAACCACATTAGCCTGGAAAAGTCCCACCAGTAGTTTTTTTTTTCTTTTTATAGTAAGAGTTAATTTACAGTGGGTTAGTTTCTGGTGTAGAGCAAAGTGATTCAGTTATAGATATAACCATTTTCATGTTCTTTCCCATTATAGTTTATTACAAGATACTGAATATAATTCCTTGTGCTATACAGTAGGTTCTTGGTTTTTTTCTGTTTTAATAATATATAGTAGTTTGTTTCTGCTAATTCCAAATTCCTAATTTATCCCTCCCCACTCCTTTCCTATTTTGATAACCTTAATTTTGTTTTCTCTGTCTGTGAGTCTGTTTCTGTTTTGTAAGCAAGTTCATTTGGGTCATATTTTAGTATCCACATATACATGATATCATACAGTATTTGCTTTTCTGTCTGTCTTACTTCACTTAGTATAATAATCTTTAGGCCCACCCATGTTACTGCAAATCTGACCACCAGATTTTATAGAAAGAATTAGACCCCAGTGTAGGAAGTGAGTAGTCACTTGGAATCCAACATTCAGTTCAGTTCAGTCGCGCAGTCGTGTCCGACTCTTTGCGACCCCATGAATCGCAGCACGCCAGGCCTCCCTGTCCATCACCAACTCCCGGAGTTCACTCAGACTCACGTCCATCGAGTCCATGATTCCATCCAGCCATCTCATCCTCGGTCGTCCCTTTCTCCTCCTGCCCACAATCCCTCCCAGCATCAGGGTCTTTTCCAATGAGTCAACTCTTCGCATAAGGTGCCCAAAGTACTGGAGCTTCAGTTTTAGCATCATTCCTTCCAAAGAAATCCCAGGGCTGATCTCCTTCAGAATGGACTGGTTGGATCTCCTTGCAGTCCAAGGGACTCTCAAGAGTCTTCTCCAACACCACAGTTCAAAAACATCCATTCTTCGGCGCTCAGCCTTCTTCACAGTCCAACTCTCACATCCATACATGACTACTGGAAAAGCCATAGCCTTGACTAGACAGACCTTAGTCAGCAAAGTAATGTCTCTGCTTTTGTATATGCTAT
>SJXQ01006818.1:167624-207083 GCA_006408695.1 Aepyceros melampus | reverse complement strand
CTGCTTATTTAACTTCTATGCAGAGTATATCATGAGAAATGCTGGACTGGAAGAAATACAAGCTGGAATCAAGATTGCTGGAATCCAACATAGCTTCAACAAAAAGGTTATCCTACCATCCCTAAGAAGATAGTATTTATTGAGCTTTTTTTCGTAGATCACAACAGAGAATATGACTCAACTGCCTTCTCCATTTCTGTTCCTCCAGCCCCTGAGACTACTTCTCTCCATCCTCTCTTTGCTGGCTTCCAGTCCTTCGGTTTCTACTTGGACTTCTCATCTGATTTTGTGCTGCCTCCTCATCAAATATCAAGCCCCGCAATAAAATTGCCACCAAATCATTTATTGATTTTCTGCATGAATATCAAGTTTCCATTGGTCAAAGAGTCACATCAGGACTAATTACAGAGTTTAGGTCACTGACTGACTACCCTCACATTCACACCATCTCTTTGTCAAATCAGCCATGGGTGGGGCAATGTTGCCTGATAGAGACAACCAGCCTTATGTATAGGCAACCATTCAGGAGTGAATTTTGCGTGAGGAGTGGCCTCTTCAACAGGGTAAATAAATATACACAGCAACTTCCATCACACAATTTTACATCCTAGTATTTTCTGGGACTCATAATGCAAAACTTTAATTAGCTTTTAAGGCTTAACTCTAAAGTAGATTTTTCTTCTTATAATATTGTAAGTCAGACCTTTTGATCTTCTATATTAAGTAAAGTTGTATATTTGGTATAGGACATGAAGAATGAGAAATATAACATTCTAGCAAAAGAGATATTGCAACAAAAAACAAAATACTTAAAAGAAAAAGAGAGGAGAAAATGCCAAGCAAGGGAAGTGTAGTGTAAGATGATAGAGAAGAAACATGTTAGAGTCAGACAGATCTGGGTTCAAATTATTTGACATTTCTTAGCTGTGGATTTTGGATAAGTTGCTTCATGTCTCTGAACTTCCTATATTGTCTATATAACAAATATAATAACTGGACAAACATCATCCCAGGACTTGCCACCGTGAGATGCTGGAATAGCACATTCAAGTAGAATTTTTAAATTATGTTTTGTGAACAGAAAAAACAATGCCTTAGTTCTAAAGAATCTGCCTGCAATGCAGGAGACATGGGTTCAATCCCTGAGTTAGGAAGATTCCCCTGGAGGAGGGCATGGCAACCCACTCCAGTATTCTTGTCTGGAGAATCTCCATGGACACAGCAGCCTAACGAGCTACAGTCCATGGGGTCACAGAGTCAGACACAACTGAAAGACTAAGCACAGCACAGTTCTTGACCAAAGTTCAAGTCTAAATGATAGGGAAATGTGTCAGCAAAACACAAAAACCCTTTCTTTTCTTTAGAAAATAGTCAGTTCTTATCAGTATCTTATACCCATTTGTGATCCAATCAGTGAGTGAGAGTTAGTGCCATTACCAGCTCCTGGATGGACAGCATGAAGTCCATCCAAGAGGTGGTTTGCCCTATCTCTCCTTGCTTATGAACAACTGCAAGGTCACTCAGAGCAGATGCTTAGACCTATAGTCAGTAAGTATTCAGGAGCCATTTGAAGTGTGTGCAGAAAAGGCAATCTAAATATTCCATTTCTCCTCTACATTTCCTGGCCCTTTTATAGTTGGGCAAAAAAACATGTTCTCATTCCAGAAAATTAAATGTGAACACGCATCACTTCTGAGCTACAACAGTAAAAAGTTCATGCGCTTTTCTCTGCCTTGGTGACTGGCAATAATCCAATGGGAATAAATCTTCTGGCACTAAGCCACAGCAATTTCAGCCTTGCTTTGTTACTGAAGAATAATCTGGCTTCTACTGACTAATACAGAGTGGCTCTCAGTACTATAGAAAATTATTAAAATGATCCAAATAAAGATACTCTTTGAATTCCAGGCAGAGACTATAAATCAGTTTTTGTCACAACACCTAAAGTACCAACCCCAATTCCCTTTTTTAGCTGCCGCAATTCCAGGGGCTACAGAGGCTGGACCACAGGTGATAAGGTATCAATGCCAGGGGATTAAGAGACAGCATGCTACAGCTTGTACAAATAGTTAAGTTTAATAACACACAATACTTTTATAAGGCCAAGTTCCTTTTTAGTCAAAACTAATTGTCCATTATTTATATTATTTTTGTGTCCAGTAGTTCCACAACAGCTAATAATTACGGAGTATTCACAATTCTCTGCATTTTGCATATAAACAATCCTTTTAGGTTGATGTATTATTATCCTGTTTCAAGATCAAAAAACTGAAGCACAGTGATCTCCCACAGTTTGGAAGAGACAGATTAGTTCATAGTGAAGTGAGGGGCTGATTATTTGCTATCTGGTCTACAAACAAAACTGGGCGGCTTCCCAGGTGGCTCAGTGATAAAAGAATACATATGCAGGAGACATACAGGAGATGTCAGTTCAATCCCTGGGTCAGGAGATCCCCGAAGGAGAACACGGCAGCCCACTCTAGTATTCTTGCCTGGAGAATCTCATGGATAGAGGAACCTGGAGGGCTACAATCTGAAGCATCTCAAACAGTCAAACCTGACTAAGCAACTGAGCATACACAGACGACACAAATAAAATTAATTCATCTACTTTCAAAGTTGTTGCAGTGATTAAATAACAGAATGTATGTGAAACTCTTTGAACAAAACCTTATCCACAGTAAACACCCAGCAAGTTTTTGCTATTACCATGATTATACTGATGATGAAGGGTGAGAATGGGACCAAACATCCTTGAGTTTCTTGGACAGAAATTGGTATGATGTTGCCACTTGAACACAGTCATCTGTGCTTAACTGATAGATATAACTCTAAACACAAGAACTAAAGTTCCAATCAAGATGAACGAAAAGGCATCCAAGTAAGACTAAAAGTGCCCATAAGTTCTGTGCTATGTACCATTTAGGCAGTGGTTGGTTAATGTACTTCTCATGCTCTTGTCACTAACTCAAATAAATTGAACTAGTAATTGCTATAATGATGTTTTTATTATCTAAAACAATAGATAACCATAGGGATGGAAGAAGTGTTTCCTGTGGAAGACTTTCTGGTGCCCTGGGCAATGCATACATTGATAGCAATTCAAAACCCATGACACAAAAAGTCAGGTGTTCATTATTTCATTCAGTAACTGGAACCTGCCACTTGTCAGTCCTGCTGCTGCTGCTAAGTCGCTTCAGTAATGTCCGACTCTGTGCGACCCATACATGGCAGCCCACCAGGCTCTCCTGTCCCTGGGATTCTCCAGGCAAGAATACTGGAGTGGGTTACCATTTCTTTCTCCAGTGCATGAAAGTGAAAAGTGAAAGTGAAGTCGCTCAGTCGTGTTCGACTCCTAGCAACCCTGTGGACTGTAGTCTACCAGGCTCCTCTGTCCATGGGATTTTCCAGGCAAGAGTACTGGAGTGGGTTGCCATTGCCTTCTCCATTGTCAATCCTAGGGAACCTAAATCCCCTGCCAATAAAAATGGAAGGCATGAAATTAAGGGTGGATGCCAGGCAACATGGACTTCCCAGGTGGTGCAGTAGTAAAGAATTCGCCTACCAATGCAAGAGATAAAGGAGACATGGGTTTGATCCCTGGGTGGTGAAGATCCCCAGAGTAGGAAATGGCAACCACTGGTATTCTTGCCTGGAAAATCCCATGGACAGAGGAGTCTGCTGGGCTACAGTCCATGGGGTCACAGAGTCAGACCAATTGAGCAGGCACTCACAAGAAGCCAGGAAATACACAGATTAATTAGTGTGAATTTTGTAATTTAGGTGTATAATGCATCAAGTATTCCATATATCTGCAAATTCAATACTGGATGTGGGAATACTTTAAAGGCTCATGGTCTGCTATTCACAGATTATTCTGTGATATTTTGGACATATTTCACAGACAATGATTTCTGACACCTTCCACTTATATAAACAGTGGGTTTTACTCTGCCTCAAGTGCCAGCAAAAAAACTAGTCAAAGAGCCTGAAGAACAACCAAGCCTTGTGCATCTGTCTATCTGACCACTCTGCTATAATTTTTTAAGTACTCAACTTACTTTTAACATAAACTTTTTCCAGGCTACTTGTTATCATGCCATTTTAAGATAAATGGAGATTATTTTTTTTAAGTTTTCAAATGTAAAGCTACAGCTTTAGTTCAGTGTATCAGCTGGGAGAGGGGAGGCCAAAGATCATTGTGCCATCTGTTTTCATGTATTTTATTTTTTAATATGTCATAGTGCTTCCCAGGTGGCACTAGTGGTAAAGAACTCTCCTGCCAATGCAGGAGACATAAGAGATCCATGTTCAATCCCTGGGTTGGGAAGATCAACTGGAAGAGGGCATGGCAACCCACTCCAGTATTCTTACCTGGAGAATCTCATGGACAGAAGAGCCTGGCAGGCTACAGTCCATAGGGTCTCAAAGAGTTGGACACAACTGAAGCGATTTAGCATACACAGTATGTCATAAGCCTTCTTTTATATTAGTTTGTGTGTTTCTTTACTTCTTTACTGTTATTAATGTTATCCAAAAGCCCTTATAAGAGTCAATGAGTTAGACTAGAGATGACCAGATGGTCTTATTATTCAATAAAAATAATCTCTTGTTGTTAAAAGATTAATTAGTCACAGTTAGGGCTTCCCTGGTGGCTCGAAGGTAAAGAGTCTGCCTGGATGGGAGACCCAGGTTTGATCCCTGGTTTGGGAAGGAAACGTTTCCCTGGAGAAAGAAATGGCTGGCCACTCCAATATTCTTGCCTGGAGAATTCCATGAACAGAGTAGCCTGGTGGGCTACAGTCCGTGGGGTTGCAAAGAGTCAGATACGACTGAGTGACTAACACCACCACCACTACTACTATACAATAAAAAAACACAAGAGATATATCAATTGCAATACAATTGCAATGTTTGTATTCATTTAGAACCTGATTCAAATGAAGTATATGTTGAAATTACTTGTGAGACAATCAGGAAAATCTAAACATAACTATAGTCAATTATAAAATTAAATTTTAATGTGTTAGGATGGTATATGGCTATATTTTAAAGCAATCATATCTTTTAGAGACACAGATAGAAATAGTTTTTAAATTATACAATGTCTAGAATTTGCTTCAAAATAATCTGGGAGATTGGTGAGGATAAAAATGAAATATGATAAACTGGATGAACAGTATTTTAAGTTTATTACACTATTTGATCCAGGTTTGTGTGTTTCAAATTTTCCACAGTACAAAGTTTAAAAGCATATCTCTTTCAAATGATAATATTCAAGCTAAATCAGCCTGATCATGGAAGTTTGATGGTGGCCTTGAACCCCAAGTTAGTTGCCTAAAAATGTGATGAGTTCTTATCATTTTCCTCTGTAAATCATAAGCAAAATTTTTATAGCCTAGGCTTTGGGTGTTTTCAGGGAGGAACTTTTCTTGGGGCTTCCCTGTGGCTCAGAGGTTAAAGCATCTGCCTGCAATGTGGGAGACCTAGGTTCGATCCATGGGTCAGGAAGATTCCCCTGGAGAAGGAAATGGCAACCGACTCCAGTATTCTTGCCTGGAGAATCCCATGGACGGAGGAGCCTGGTAAGCCACTGTTTTCAAGGGATCTCTTTGATCTATTTCTCTGTAAACGCAAGCAAGAATTTGAAAATTAAAGAAAATAAATGCAGTAAAACAGGGGATAGAAGTCTACAGCAGTGATAGTGATAGTCATTGCCTCCTACTGTCACAAAGGAGATGGTGTTTGCCTACTCCTGATGAAATAATGGTATGGACCTAACAGAAGCAGAAGATATTAAAAAAGAGGTAGCAAGAAAACACACAAGAATTGTACAAAAAGGATCTTCATGACCCACATAATCACGATGGTGTGATCACTCACCTAGAGCCAGACATCCTGGAATGTAAAGTCAAGTGGGCCTTAGAAAGCATCACTATGAACAAAGCTAGTGGAGGTGATGGAATTCCAGTTGAGCTATTTCAAATCCTAAAAGATGATGCTGTGAAAATGCTACACTCAATATGCCAGCAAATTTGAAAAACTCAGCAGTGGCCACAGGACTGGAAAAGGTCAGTTTTCATTCCAATCCCAAAGAAAGGCAATGCCAAAGAATGCTCACACTACAACACAATTGCACTCATCTCACATACTAGTAAAGTAATGCTCAAATTTCTCCAAGCCAGGCTTCAGCAATACGTGAATCGTGAACTTCCAGATGTTCAAGCTGGTTTTAGAAAAGGCAGAAGAACCAGAGATCAAATTCCCAACATCCGTTGGATCATCGAAAAAGAGAGTTCCAGAAAAACATCTATTTCTGCTTTACTGACTATGTCAAAGCCTTTGTGGATCACAATAAACTGTGGAAAATTCTAAAAGAGATGGGAATACCAGACCACCTGACCTGCCTCTTGAGAAACCTATGTGCAGGTCAGGAAGCAACAGTTAGAACTGGACATGGAACAACAGACTGGTTCCAAATAGGAAAAGGAGTACATCAAGGCTGTATATTGTCCCCCTGCTTATTTAACTTCTATGCAGAGTACATCATGAGAAATGCTGGGCTGGAAGAAGCACAAGCTGGAATCAAGATTGCTGGGAGAAATATCGATAACCTCAGATATGCAGATGACACCACCTTTATGGCAGAGAGTAAAGAGGAACTAAAAACCTTCTTGATGAAAATGAAAGAGGAGAGTGAAAAGTTGGCTTAAAGCTCAACATTCAGAAAATGAAGATCATGGCATCTGGTCCCATCACTTCAATGCAAATAGATGGGGCAACAGTGGAAACAGTGTCAGACTTTATTTTGGGGGGCTCCAAAATCACTGCAGATGGTGACTGCAGCCATGAAAGTAAAAGATGCTTACTCCTTAGAAGGAAAGTTATGACCAACCTAGATAGCATATTCAAAAGCAGGGATATTACTTTGCCAGGTCCGTCTAGTCAAGGTTTTTCCAGTGGTCATGTATGAATGTGAGAGTAGGACTGTGAAGAAAGCTGAGCACCGAAGAATTGATGCTTTTGAACTGTGGTGTTGGAGAAGACTCTTGAGAGTCCCTTGGACTGCAAGGAGATCCAACCAGTCCATTCTAAAGGAGATCAGTCCTGAGTGTTCTTTGGAAGGAATGATGCTAAAGCTGAAATTCCAGTACTTTGGCCACCTCATGCGAGGAGTTGACTCATTGGAAAAGACTCTGATGCTGGGAGGGACTGGGGGCAGGAGGAGAAGGGGATGACAGAGGATGAGATGGCTGGATGGCATCAGTAACTCAATGGATATGAGTTTGAGTGAACTCCGGGAGTTAGTGATGGACAGGGAGGCCTTGTATGTTGCGATTCATGAGGTCATAAAAAGTCGGACACGACTGAGTGACTGAACTGAACTGATGAAATAATAAACTTACCTTGATATACATAATGTGCTATTTTGTGTACATAGATGGAAATTTAAATGAGGCACAGCTCTGCAGCCTTAGTGGCAATGAAAAAACACAGATTTTCACTGACAAAATGAAAACTTCTATCTAACAGAAAAAAATCAGCAAGTTTCTTACATTTATTGCTTAATTTTTTCTTTTTAGGCAAGTAATTTTCTATATACTACTTCAAAAGTTAAGTTTGCTCTGTGATTCATTGGAAATAAATAATAATAATATTTATCATACTTTTCTGTCAATTCATAATTATATCACTTCAATAATTGCTATTCCACATGCTTGAATCTGATCATTTATTTCTTAGGTAGGCTACATCTTACCTATGTTAAAAACCTTCCTTTAAGAATCTTTAACTTAGCCATTCATTCAATGAATATATTGAGTGCAGACAATGAACTAACATTGTGTTATATATATTAGTGAATAATAAATAGTTTATATTTATTTGAAGTTATGGCATAGTTACAAACAATAACCAAGTAAACAAAAAATTAATGCACTATTTTAAATTATGGTAAAAGCTTTGAAAGAAATAATCAGAGTTAAGTGATATGTAGTGAGTAAATCTACTGACATTTATTAATTTAAAACTGTGCATTGGGATGTCCGTTTCAGTCAAGACTGAGTATCAGGGACCAGATTTTTCTTCCCACCTGGGCAAGAAATTAAAAGCTTAATTTTAAAAAGGACAAAATGTTTTATGAAATGATCATTACAGTAAGCTCTGTTACCACTGATATCATACAAAGTTACCATGTTACTGACTACATTCCCTATGAAGTACTTTACATTATAACTGAAAATTTGGACCTTTTAATCTCCACCTATCTTGCCTATCCCCTCATCCACCTTCCCTCTTTCAACCACCAGTTTGTTCTCTGTGTCTGTGAGTCCGTTCCTGTTTCATTTTGTATTTTAATTCAACACAAAAACTAAGGACAGATATAAGGAATCGTGATACTCAAGCATTGGACATCAAGATTTCAGAACAGTGATTTCTGAGAAAAAGGAAACAAATGACGTGAGCCCTATGATTACCTCATTTGACTACTCAGAGATTTTTCAAATATTGGCAGAGGGAGCTAGAATACAAGTGGATTCCAGGACTCTCCTTGAGTTAAAGAGTCAGAGCTGGAAGCCCAGGAGGCCAAAACAATTAGAGCTGGCAGGACAGAGCACCACAGAGAAGGGAACTGCACAGAGAGGGCTTGAGAGATCTGCAAATGGCATTCTTTGAGTCTGCAGGGAGAACTGATCAGTAAATCTGTATAAACTCTGTGGGAGGAGAATCCCTGTGGCTCACCCGAGCTTGGAATGCTATATGTTCTCACCAGCTAGGGTAGACAACTTCATAATACATGAAGCAGCAGGTAGAGTCGTCAGAGGCAATTGTCCCAGTTCAACAACAACAACACCAAAAGACACAAAATAAAACTTCATGATCTTCTCTAAAAAATGTAAAGTGTGTATTAGTCATTCAGTAGGGTCTGACTCTGCAAGCCCATAGACTGTAGCCCATCAGGCTCCTCTGTCCATGGGATTCTCCAGGCAAGAATACTGGAGTGGATTGCCATGCCCTTCTCCAGGGGATCTTCCCAACCCAGGAATTGAACCTGGGTCTCCCACATTGCAGGCAGGTTCTTTACTGTCTGATCCACCAGGGAAGTCAGAAAAAGAAAAAGAAAATGTAAAGACAAGCTTTAAAAGGATCAAACGCTTCCCAAGGAAACTCATTTTGTCCCAGAAAGCTCAAAAGTATTCATAGACTACAAAAACATGCAGTATGCAACAAGGTGAATTCACATTCAGTAAAAGGCACATTCTGACATTCGATATAAAAATTACAAAGGATGCAAAGAAGTCACACAATGTGATTCTTCAAGTGCAATAGACCTGTAAATAAAACAGATGATAAAAGTAACAGACAAGGGCTTTAAAAATAATTAGAACTGCATTCCATGCATTAAAAAAAAAAAAGGAAAGACTGATCATGTTAAATAGGGAAATAGATTATCTAATAATTACCCACATCAAACTTGGGATGATGAAAAATATTTCTGAGATGAAAATTACAGTGGATGAATTAACAGCATATCAAGAAGATATCAGTGAAATTAAAAACATAGTAATAAAAGCAATTCAAAATGAAACAAAGAAAGAAAAAATTAAATAAACAGAGCTCTAGAGATATGGACCATTTCAAGTAACCTGCTGCTGCTGCTGCTGCTAAGTCGCTTCAGTCGTGTCCGACTCTGTGCGACCCCATAGACGGGGGCCCAGCGTCCCTGGGATTCTCCAGGCAAGAACACTGGAGTGGGTTCAAGTAATCAATATACACAAAAAGACAGAAGAAAGAGGGGAGACAAA
The DNA here is from genome assembly GCA_006408695.1 of Aepyceros melampus. Taxonomy (NCBI): domain Eukaryota; kingdom Metazoa; phylum Chordata; class Mammalia; order Artiodactyla; family Bovidae; genus Aepyceros; species Aepyceros melampus. Next base: position 197,277 of record SJXQ01006818.1, on the reverse strand, counting down.
AAAAGTTTGAAGAGATAATGACTGATGATTTTTTTAATTTGATGAAAATTATTAACTCACATATCCAAAAATGTCAGGCATGAATAAAAGTACAACAAGCGGCATCAAAATCAAAACACTTAGAATTATGACAAAGAGAAACATTAAAAGCAGACAGAGGAAAGACACCATTCCATAAAATGAGCAAAGAATAACACAGACTACTCAGGAACTATGCAAGCCAGCCCACAGTGGAGAAAGATTTTTTAAGTTCTTAATTCTAAAAATATCATTAAAAGATAGCAACACCTACAGAGATGGAGAAAAGTTTAATAGTTCCCTCTAGCTAGAGACAGGATGGATTAGAGGGCTATAAAGGAATAGCAGGAGGGGTCTTTGCAGTTACATGGGACACATGTGTGGTAAACTGCATTGAACAATACACTCATACAGGTACGTGCAAAACTAGTGAAAATATTAGTAAAGTATATGGATTGTATCAATGCCAGATTCCTGATTTTAATATTGTATATAGAGGTCAAATAGCAGAATAGGAGGGCACCTAAAATGATGGAAAGGACTCCTGCAGAGAATTTAAAAAAAAAGAATGAAAAGAATTGAGGACAGTTTCAGAGACCTTTGGGACAACATTAAACACACAACATATGCACAAAGAACACCGTAATTCAAAAGACAAATGCACTCCAGTGTTCCTTGCAGCACTATTCACAATAGCCAGTACATGGAAGCAACCAAAAGTCCATCAACAGAGGGATGGATAGAAAAGATGCCGTATATGTACCCATACACCCCTGGAGAAGGAAATGGCAACTCACTCCAGTATTCTTGCCTGGAAAATTCCATGGACAGTGGAGCCTGGTGGGCTACAATCCATGGGGTCATAAAGAGTCGGATGACTGAGTGACTAACACAGACACAGACACACACACACACACACACATATACACTTAAAATGGAATATTGCTGACCATTAAAAGGAACAAATTGTGTCATTTGCAGAGGTGTAGATGGGCCTAGAGATGTCATTCAGAGTGAAGTAAGTCAGAAAGGAAAAAACAAATATTGTATATTAACACATATATATGTGGAATCTAGAAAAATGATACAGATGATCTTATTTACGAAGCCATAAAGAGAGACAGACATAGAGAACAAATGTATGGATACCAAGGGGAAGGCGAGGTGGGATGAATTGGGAGATTGGGATTGACGTACATACACTGCTGCTGCTGCTGCTGCTAAGTCGCTTCAGTCGTGTCCGACTCTGTGCGACCCCATAGACAGCAGCCCACCAGGCTCTCCCCATCCCTGGGATTCTCCAGGCAAGAACACTGGAGTGGATTGCCATTTCCTTCTCCAATGCATGAAAGTGAAAAGTGAAAATGAAGTTGCTCAGTCATGTCTGACTCTTCACGACCCCATGGACTGCAGCCTTCCAGGCTCCTGGGTCCGTGGGATTTTCCAGGCAAGAGTACTGGAGTGGGGCGCCATTGCCTTCTCCATATATACACTACTATGTATAAAATAGAAAATGAATAACAACCTACTGTATAGCACAGGAAACTCTACTCAGTGTTCTGTGGTGAGCTAAATGAGAAGGAACTCCAAAAACAGGGGATATATGCATGTGCATGGCTGATTCACTTTGTTGTACAGCAGAAACTGATACAGCAAGGTAAGGCAATTATCAGTATCAGTATCAGTTCAGTCAAGTCCAACTCTTTGCCACCCCATGGACTGCAGCACGCCAGGACTCCCTGTCCATCACCAACTCCCGTAGTTTACTCAAGCTGATGTCCATTGAGCTGGCGGTGCTATCCAATCATCTTATCCTCTGTCTTCTCCTTCTCCTCCTGCGTTCAATCTTTCCCAGCATCAAGGTCTTTTCAAATGAGTCAGCTCTTCTTATCAGGTGGCCAAAGTATTGGAGTTTCAGCTTCAGCATCGGTCTTTCCAATGAATAGTCAGGACTGATTTCCTTTAGAACTTCCCTGGTGGTTCAGACGTAAAGCATCTGCCTACAATGCAGGAAACCTGGGTTCAATCCCAGGGTTGGGAAGATCTCCTGGAGAAGGAAATGGCAACCCACTCCGGTATTCTTGCCTGGAAAATCCTTTTGGATGGACTGGCTGGATCTCCTTGCAGTCCAAAGGACTCTCAAGAGTCTTCTCCAACACCACAGTTCAAAAGCATCAATTCTTCAGTGCTCAGCTTTCTTCATATTCTAACTCTCACATCTATACATGACTACTGGAAAAATCATAGCTTTGATTAGACAGACCTTTGTTGACAAAGTAATGTCTCTGCTCTTTAATATGCTATCTGGGTTGGTCATAACTTTTCTTCCAAGGAGTAAGCATTTTTTAATTTCATGGCTGCAGTCACCATCTGCAATGATTTTGGAGCCCAAGAAAATAAAGTCTCTCACTGTTTCCATTGTTTTCCTCATCTATTTGCCATGCAGTGATGGGACCAGATGCCATGATCTTAGTTTTCTGAATATTGAGTTTTAAGCCAACTTTTTCACTCTCCTCTTTCACTTTCATCAAGAGGCTCTTTAGTTCTTCTTTGCTTTCTGCCATTAGGGTAGTGTCATCTGTGTATCTGAGGTTATTGATATTTCTCCCAGCAATCTTGATTCCAGTTTGTGCTTCTTCGAGCCTAGCATTTCTCATGATGTACTCTGCATATAAGTTAAATAAGCAGGGTAACAATATACAGCCTTGATATACACCTCTCCTGATTTGGAACCAGTCTGTTGTTCCGTGTCTGGTTCTAACTGTTGCTTCTTGACCTGCATAAGATTTCTCAGGGAGCATGTCAGGTGATTTGGTATTCCCATATGTTTAAGAATTTTCCACAGTTTGTTGTGATCTACACAGTCAAAGGCTTTGGCGTATAAAGTCAATAAAGCAGAAGTAGAGGTTTTTCTGGAACTCTCTTGCTTTTTGGAGTAACAGGCAAATTTGGCCTTGGCATACAGAATGAAGCAGGTCAAAGGCTAACAGAGTTTTGCTGAGAGAATGCATGGTCATGGCACACCCTCTTCCAACAACACAGGAGAAGACTCTACACATGGACATCACCAGATTGTCAGGACTGAAATCAGATTGGTTATATTCTTTGCAGCCAAAAATGGAGAAGCTCTATTCAGTCTGCAAAAACAAGACCAGGAGCGGACTATGGCTCAGATCATGGACTTCTTATTGCCAAATTCAGACTTAAATTGAAGAAAGTAGGGAAAACCAGTAGACCATTCAGGTATGACCTAAATCAAATTGCTTACGATTGTACAGTGGAAGTAACAAATAGCTTCGAGGGATTAGATCTGTTAGACAGTGCCTGAAAAACTATGGACGGAAGTTCATGACATTGTACAGGAGACAGGAATCAAGACCATTCCCAAGAAAAAGAAATGCAAAAAGGTAAAATGGATGTCTGAGGAGGCCTTACAAATAGCTATGAAAAGAAGAGAAGTGAAAGGCAAAGGAAAAAAGGAAAGATATACCCATTTGAATGCAGAGTTCCAAAGAATAACAGGGAGAGATAAGAAAGGCTTCCTCAGTGATCAGTGCAAAGAAATAGAAGAAAACAACAGAATGGGAAAGACTAGAGATCTCTTTAAGAAAATTAGAGATACCAAGGGAATATTTCATGCAAAGAAGGGCACAATAAAAGACAGAAATGATACGGACCAAAGAGAAGCAGAAGATATTAGGAAGAGGTGGCTAGAACACAGAGAAGAACTATACATAAAAGATCTTCACGACCCAGATAATTACGATGGTGTGATCACTCACCTAGAGCCGGACATCCTGGAATGTGAGGTCAAGTGGGCCTTAGGAAGCATCATTACAAACAAAGCTAGTGGAAGTGATGGAATTCCAGTTGAGCTATTTCAAATCCTGAAAGATGATGGTGTGAAAGTGCTGCACTCAATACGCCAGCAAATTTGGAAAACTCAGCAGTGGCCACAAGAACGGAAAAGGTCAGTTTTCATTCCAATCCCAAAGAAAGGCAACTATACTCCAATAATAAAATAGAATAAACATAGATAAAAAATTTTAATATTGTACTATATTTATGAAAGATGTTACCTTTAAAAGAAACTGGGTGAAAGGTAAAATGAACCTCTTTGTACTATTCTTTACAACTCTATGCAGTTTATGGTTATTTCAAAATAAAACTGTGAAAAAAAAGAACATGTGAAATTTAAAAGAATTCAAAATCAATAAAAATGAAATATAAAGCAAGGAAAATCATTTAATAGAAAGAAAACAACACTAGATGGAAATTTAGATCTACACAAAACAATGAAAAGCCCCAAAAAGAGAATATGTGTGTCAATTTTAGATGTATTTCTTATATTTGTATATCTTTAATAACTGACTGCTTAAAGGAAAAATAAGAAAACTCTATTATGAGATATGTGACATGACATAAAATGTACATTTTTTAAAAACCCAAGGAGGAAATGGGAATGTATTAAGTTCTATACCACACATGACAGGCTTTCCTGTCCCTCACTATCTCCTAGAGCGTGCTCAAACTCATATCCATAGAATCAGTGATGCTCTCCAACCATCTCATTCTCTGTTGCCCTTGTCTCCTGCCTTCAATCTTTCCCAGCATTAGGGTCTTTTCCAATGAGTTGGCTCTTCACATCAGGTGGCTAAAGGATTGGAGCTTCAGCTTCAGTATCAGTCCTTCCAATCAGTATTTCCAATGAATATTCAGTCTTATTTCCTTTAGGATGGACTGGTTTGATCTCCTTGCTGTCCAAGGGGCTCTCAAGAGTCTTCAGCACTCAACTTTCTTTATGGTCCAACTCTCACATCTATATATAACACAAGCAGAATCCATGTAAAGACAGCGGCAGAGATTGGAGTTATGCAGGCACAAGTTAAAGAATACCTGGGGCTACCAGAAGCTGGGGGAGGCAAAGAAGGACCCTCCTGCAAAGATAGCAGATAGAGCATGGCCCTGATAATATTTTGATTTTTGGGCTACTACTCTCCACACTGTGAGACAATAAATTTTGTTGCTTTAAGCCACCAAGATAGTGGCACATTTTGTGATTTTCCCAGAAAACTAATTCTGTTGTTGTTGTTGTTGTTCAGTCGCTAAGTCGTATCTAACTCTTTGCATCCTCATGGACTGTAGCAGCCCACACTCCTCAGTCCTCTACTGTCTCCTGGAGTTTGCTCAGTAATGCCATCCAACCATCTCATCCTCTGTCACCCCTTTCTCCTCCTGACCTCAATCTTTCCCATCATCAAAGTCTTTTCCAATAAGTCAGCTTTTCATATCAGGTGGCCAAAGTATTGGAGCTTCAGCTTCAGCATCAGTCCTTCCAATGTATATTCGGAGTTGATTTCCCTTAGGATTGACTGGTTTGATCTCATTCCAGTCCAAGGAACTCCCAAGGGTCTTCTCCAGTGCCACATTTCAAAAGCATCAGTTTGATGCTGAGCCTTCTTTATGAATCAACTTTTTTATGGACCAAGCAGGAAATTATTAGAGCATCTCAATTATAATGCGTAAAATGCTAAATTGATATTTAAACAAGTTCCAACTACACAAATGCCCTCTTTAAATATAAAAACACAAAAAGTTAAATACAGAATTACCATATGACCCTGTAATCCCATTTCTAGATATATACCCCGAAGTATTCAAAGCAGGGACTGAAGTAGTATATCAATGTTCATAGCAGCATTATTCGCAGTAGCAAAAAGGTGGAAACAATTCAGGTGTCCATTCACAGATACACAGACACACTAAGAAAAAAAGCTTTGAAAGGCTACTTCATCAAAGAAGATACAAATTGACAAATAAGCATTTTAAAGTATGCTCAACATTATTCAACATTAGCAAAATGTAATAGATTTAGCCACAGAGCGGTACCACTACAAAGCCATTAGAATGGCTAAATTTTTTAATGAAGATATCAAGTACTGATGAGACTACAGAGGAGCTGGAACTCTTGTGCAGCGCTGATGGAAGTATAAAATGGCACTGCTGATTTAGAAAGCACTTGTACTTCTTAAAAAGTTAAGCATACCCCAGAGAAGGATATGTCCTGAGTCTCTCCAGCTTCTGCTGATTCCTTGGCTTGCGGCAGCAGAACTTCAGTCCTTGCATTGTGTTCTTTCTGTGTGTGAGTCTCTATGCCAAAATCTTTCCTATTTATAAGGATATCGGTCATATTGGTTCTGGGGCCTATTCTACTTCAGTATGACCTCATCTTAATTAATATAGCAACAACCTTATTTCCAAATAAAGTCACATCCTAAGGTGCTTAGGACTTCTGTGGGGAGAAACAATACAATCCATAATAACACCTATTAGAATAGCCAAAATTCTCTGTCCTGCCAGAGATTTATTTATTTTTTAATTAATAGAGTTGATGTTTAGCTGCTAAATCGCATCCAACCCCACTGACTGTAGCCTGCCAGGCCCCTCTGTTCATGGGATTTCCCAGGTAAGAATACCAGAGTGGGTTGCTATTTCCTTCTCCAATTTTTGATTAATAAAAAGTAAAAGGCTTTTTCTGACATTTTTGCTTGGGGGACCAGATTAATAAGTTTGCCATTTATATTTGGTGCATTTAATTAAATGCTTAGGATAAGTTTATAAGAAAGCTTTTTTAAAAATTTTTATTCAGTCCAGATTGTAATAGATGATTAAAAATTCTATTAGAGACAACTGTTGATATTATGATTTTTTAAAGTATACTTAATACTTTCCAATGAGTTGGCTTTCACAGCAGAAAGTATTGGAGCTTCAACTTCAGCAACAGTGCTTCCAACAGTCCTAAAGCCTCTATGTTACCAAATTTTCAAATTTGCTTTCATAATCTGATAAAGATTTCCTGATTTTTTGTTTATGACAAAGATAATGCTATTTAATCAGTGGGTCAGATTAATAAACTCAAGCCCATGCTCACTAAAGAAATATGGCAAAAGTTAAAAATAACTGACTAACCCAAGTGGTGGAGGAATGATTGGAACTCTAATACACTGCTGGTGGGAATTTAAATTGTACAACTTTGGAAAACAGTTAGGAAGTTTCTTTAAAATTACACGTTCCTACCGTATGACCTAGCTATTCCTTATTAGGTATTTACTCAAAACAAATGACTGCATATGTCCACACAAAGATGTAAAAGAAATATTCATAGTAGCCTTAGATTAGTTGAAACAAAAAACAACTCATGTCCATCAATGAGTAAATAGATAAAACAACTGATATACTCATACAATGTAATACTACTCAGCAACAGAAGGAAATTACTACTGATACATAACAACATAAATGGATATCAAAATAAACACTCTGAGTAAATGATGTGAGACAAAAACAGTACCAAACATGTTATCCCATTTGTGTACAATTCCAAAAAATGCCAACTAGACTACAGAGGAAAAACTCAAATTGATGGCCGCCTGAGGACAGGAAAAAGAGGGACAGAGAAGGATTACAAAAGGGGACAGGACACTTTTGAAGGTGACGGGCAATGCTCATTTTCTGGGTTGTAGGGGTTATTTCACATATATACATTAATGTAAAAATTTATCAAACACTTTAAAGAAATTCAGTCTATTTCGTGTCACCTATACCTCAATAAAGCTGTAAAAGAAATTCTGTCTCACTAGTAAATGAGTTATATTTTTCATATATTTACAAAATACCTAATACCAACCCAGAAACATAGGAAGTACTCACTATAAACTTGATGACTGAAAAGAATCCTAATGAAGAGCTATGGGGAAATATTTTAACTACCCTCAAAAAAAATGCATCTATTAAGCATTTACTAATCTATACAGATGGAGAAGGCAATGGCACCCCACTCCAGTACTCTTGCCTGGAAAACCCCACGGGTGGAGGAGCCTGGTAGGCTGCAGTCCATGGAGTCACGAAGAGTCAGACATGACTGAGCGACTTCACTTTGACTTTTCACTTTCATGCATTGGAGAAGGAAATGGCAACCCACTCCAGTATTCTTGCCCAGAGAATCCCAGGGATGGGGGAGCCTGGTGGGCTGCCATCTATGGGGTCGCACAGAGTCAGACACGACTGAAGTGACTTAGCAACAGTAATCTATACAGATACATAGTATAAATGAAAGAGTAGACAATATAATTTGTTGCTAAAAGCACCATTTATACAAAAATTACCTGTTAAATATAATTTAATTTGCGTGCTTGTTAAAATAATTTTTCCAAATATTCCTACTAGGTGAAATTGCAATATAATTTGATTGATTTAACATTGTAAAAATGCATTTCTATAATCCATAACCTATATTATATGTTTAGTTGTTTTATTGTTATTATCACTATTATTAGTATCTTTTGAACTACATGTTCTTGGGATTTCCCTAGTGATCCTGTGGTGAAGACCCCATGCTCCCAATTCAGAGATCATGGATTCATTCCCTGGTCAGGGAACTAAAATCCCATATGCTGGAAAAAAATAATGGACAAGGCTTATAATGAACCAAAAAGGGGGAGTAAAGATCTTATTCAATAAAAGTAAAATAATATGTTTTAAAAAATAATAAATAAACTAGATATTCTTTTTTCCTGGGCTTCCCTGTGGCTCAGTTGGTAAAGAATCTGCCTGCAATGCAGGAGACCTGGGTTCAGTCCCTGGGTTGGGATGATCCCCTGGAGAAGGGTATGGCAATCCACTTCAGTATTCTGGCCTGGAGAATTCCATGGACAGAGGAGACTGTCAGGCTACAGTTTGAACTAGATGTTCTTGGGATTTCCCTGGTGATCCTGTGGTGAAGACTCCATGCTCCCAGTTCAGAGATCATGGATTCACTTCCTGGTCAGGAAACTAAGATGCGGAGTTGGACACAACTGAGCGACTTCACTTTCACTTTCTTTTTCCTTATTCCTTTTCTGAGGCAATCAAAATTTACATAGTTCTTTTTCTGTCAAGTGAATATTTAACAAATCAGTTTCTGAAATTTTTACTTCTTGTGATTAGCCTTATTCCACTAACCCAAAATAAGTACTTTCCTCTCTTCTCCCCATTTATTCCCAGTCCCCATTCCTGTACTTCTTTAGCATGTACATTAACAACACAGTATCAATTTGATTGGTCATCTCCAAATCCTTCTAAGGGTGCAGTGAAACCTCAGCTTTATTTTATTCTAACAGCATGTCATTTTTAGAAATTTAAAGCAACACTTCTTTCCCTGAGCATCTATTAATAAGCCAAAAGATTTTATAAATCAGTTAGTGTCCATATACTGGCTGTCATATTACAACTATTCTTATTCAAGCTTAGCTTCTTTATTAAAATCATAATCTTAGTAAGTTGTATCTTAGGTCTTCCCATTTGATCTATATGGTATATTTTACAATGGTGATTTTACCAAATCTCAATTTAGAAAATCTCTGGAATGTGACATAGTATAATAAAACTTTGACTTTTGATATTAACTAGGTGATAAACATGCTACATAAGATTCATTTGTCATGTGTATACTGCTAGTTCTGACTTAATGCCCTGTAATTAGAGGAAAGTATAATACTCATGCCTATGTCTTGAAGAAAAGTAAACAGCAACAGAACCAAGACATTTGCCTTTTCATTATTCTAGCAGCCTGAATAGGATACCTAAGACAGTGATCTTCAAGGAGAAATCAATGCCAATCCATCACTCTTTCTGAGGACTATGAGTTGCTATTCCTGACCCACAATTATCAGGACCCACAATTCTGGAAAAGGACAAAAGATTCCAACAACTCACATTAGATTGGGATCTGACACAAAATGCCTTTAAATTTTCCGTCAGTAACTGCCCCTTTCCTTGCCAGTTTTTGTCCAGTACCCCTCTGCTGCCGCTTTTTAAAGCAGCAGTTCCCAACCTTTTTGGCACCAAGCACTGCTTTCATTAAAGCTTCCCACGTGGTACTAGTGGGAAAGAACCCACCTGCCAATGCAGGAGACATAAGAGACATGGGTTTGATCCCTGGGTCAGGAAGAGCCCCTAGAGAAGGAAATGGCAACCCACTCCAGTATTCTTGGCTGGAGAATCCCATGAACAGAGGAGCCTGTCAGTCTACAGGCCATGGGGTCGCAAAGAGTCGAACACGACTGAAGCGACTTAGTAGCACACAATATGCACTGGTTTCATGGAAGACAATTTTTCCATGGACTGGAGGGAGGGCTGGTTTGGGGGTGATTCAAGCACATTTATTGTGCACTTTATTTCTATTATTATTACATCAGCTCCACCTCGGATCATCAGACATTAGACCCAATAGTTTGCAGACCTCTATTTTAAAGGATGCCTGTTTATTGTGTCATTGACCTGAACTCTTCTCTTAAATACTGCAGCAGGAGCGTTCTTTAAAAGAGATACTTCAAAGAGAATGTTACTTCCTTGGATTTAGGAAGATAGTACTTATGAACCTATTTGGAGATCAGCAATGGAGACACAGACATAAAGAACAGACTTATGGACACGGCTGGAAAGAGAGGGTACAATGTATGGAGAGGGTAACATGGAAACTTACATTACTATAAGTAAAATAGATAGCCAATGGAAATTTCCTGTATGACTCAGGAAACTCAAACTGGGCTTAGTAACAACCTAGAGGGGTTGGATGGGGAGGGAGGTGGGAGGGATGTTCAAGTAGGAGGAAACAGGTAAGCCTATGGCTGTTGATGTTTGGTAGAAACCAACACAATACTCTAAAGTAATAATCCTTCAATTAAAAATAAATAAATTTTTTTAAAGAGAATGTTACTTCTTCAAAGAAAAGTGAAAGCATGCAAGTTTTGCATTCATTTCACCTTCTTCCTACATATATACATCATCAAAGCTTTGATGGCCCACTCACCAGGAAGAATTCACATTCCACTGAAAAGTCCATACTCTCTTTCCACAAGCAAACTGGTAAGTTGAATCCAGTCTTCCCTTTGTTTTTCTGGCCTGGAAAATCTCCCTTTCCCATTCCTTCAGTATTTGTGCCATACTTAAGAATCTGTGCCATGTAGTGGACACGAGTAGGATTCAAAAATAAGAACTTTCCAGATACGGATTAGCTTCAGATGAGTCACTCACCAATATACCACAAGGTATTTAATACCTTGGTGGTTTTTTTGTTTGTTTGTTTGTTTTCCAAAAAATATCAAGCTGCTCTCTAGGCAACTGGATGATATCTGTCATTTATTACCGCTAAAGTTGGTAAATACAGCTCACTAAACTATGTTCTAATGTTCAGGGTTTCAGCAAAAACATTCCATGCCTAGGATAAACTATACTTCTAAAGAGCTGGGACTCTGTGCTTTTATTTCACTATCTGTAAATGGACAATAGAACCCTCGGACTATTGTTCATAGACACAAGAAAGAATGATTATAAATTAGGGAGTTTGGGATATAGGCAGTTGAAAATACTAATATGCTTCCAAAAACCAGATTCTCTAAAAGTTCTCTAAGGGTCCAGTCCATTTCAAAGTGTAACTAGGAATTTTTCACTGGCTTATTGAATGACCATATTTCAAAAAATTATCTTAAAGCTGAAAAACAAACAAGAGACTAATGAAAAAGAATTCACAACATGTGTGACTGAGAAAGGCTTAATATCCATTCCATACATAAAGAGTATAGACACATTAAGCAAAAGATAAACTCTTCCATATTAAAACAGGCAATGTATGTGGAAAATCACCTTCAAAAGAAAAATCAAGATATTAAAAAGAAATTTGATCACAATAAGGAATTAAAAACTGAAATACTAATGGTAATAATAATAATAATAATATGCTTTTCTCACTTATCAAAGCAGAAAATATTTTTCAGTGATAATACCCAAAGTTGGCAAGGATTTAGGAAGCAAGGCATTCTCAAATGTGGCTGGTCACGATCAAATTACTCTTCTTAGATGACAGTATATATATTTATATGATGCGTATATTCATTTATGCATATATTTATAAAGATACAATGGACTTCCCTGGTGGCTCAGACGGTTAAGCGTCTGTCTACAATGCAGGAGACCTGGGTTCGATCCCTGGGTCAGGAAGATCCCCTGGAGAAGGAAATGGGAATCCACTCCAGGACTCTTGCCTGGAAAATCCCATGGACAGAGGAGCCTGGTAGGCTACAGTCCATGGGGTCACGAAGAGTCGGACATGACTGAGCAACTTCACTTTCCTTTATAAAGATATACATATTTTAAGTGCATATATATTACAATATTTCAAGACATGCATATATTTTATATGCAGATAAATGTATATTATTTTTATTTACAAATGTATTTTAAAGAATAAACACTAAAAAAATACTTATTGCATATTATGTCTTAAACATGAATTTTCATATTACATGGTTATTTTTAAAGGCATATTTCTATTATGCAACTTGTGCATAGTCGCTCAGACATGTCCAGTTTTTTGCAGCCCTTTGGATTGTAGCCTGCCCGACTCCTCTGCCCATGGGATTCTCCAGGAAAGAATACTGGAGTGGGCTGCCATGCCCCTCCAGGGGATCTTCCTGACCCAGGGATTGAACCCATGTCTCCTGTGTCTCCTGTACTGCAGGTGGATTCTTTATCTGCTGAACCATTGGGAAAGCCCCTATTTTCTAAAACATTCATTGAAGATATGTTAATTCAAGATTATGGCTCTTCTAAAGTAGAGGACATTCAGAGATTTTGTTGGGATTCTTCTCAAAATTTCTGATGCCATGTATGCTAGAGGAGAATGAAGAGTGGACATCATCAACAAATCCACAAAACCAGATGTATTTTCAAGCATTACAAGCACTCCCTCTATAGGCAGAGTAGATGACATTTTTTTCCCACCTGAACTTTTTTTAACCAAACTTTAACCATTTTGAAGAAGTCAACTTTGTGATTTCAAAAAAAAAAAGCCCACAAAATATCTACATATGCATAACACATGAAAATCCAAAAGTCTGATCACTACGACCTCTGTTCTTATTGTTGTTGTTGTTGTTATTTGTTTTAGTCATTTGCCTGACTCTTTTATGACCCCATGGACTGTAGCCCACCATACTCCTCTGTCCATGAGATTTCCCAGGCAAGAATACTGGAATGGGTTGCCATTTCCTTCTCCCAGAGGATCTTCCCAGGCCAGGGATCGAACCCACGTCTCCCGCTTGGCAGGCAGATTCTTTACCACTGAGCCACCTGGTAGTTTTACCCAGTCACCTGTTGAAAGAAAATATATCCCTTCATTACCCACTTTAGATTTTAGAATAAATGCAAAAGCAATTCTGAAGTATATGATATCATTTAAAGAGACTAATTCTGATCTCATTCTGCTCCAAATTATAAATAAGCTCCACCATTTCCAAGAGAAATAGATTCACCAAAGTTACCCATTATGTTATTTTTTTTCACTAGACATTATAAAAAGCAAATTTGTAGGATAGATCTAAAAAGACTGTAGATTAGAGAAAACTTTAGCCTTGGTAAAATTCTAGACTTTAAATTGGACCCTCTTCAAAACATGTTATGTTATCTGTGCTTTTCACTGACCAATGTAAAGTGTTCATTGTTTCCAGGGACTCTATGTTTCCACTGAATGAGTCTTTCCATAACAGAAGTACTTTGGTTTTTGCACCCCATCACAGGCAATGATAAAAGCAAAACTAATGAATGCATAAGCTAAACTATACACTGTTTTGGCACACTCAACATCACCCTAAGCCCAGTACAAATACAGACAGTCTCTATAATGTCATCTCCAAAATAAAAAGTTAAGATTGTATTAATGGGAAGCAATCATAGACACCATAACTTAGCAAAGTTGATGACTAATAGTTCTTGACCATGTACTGAAGAATTCAATAACACACTTGTTTAGAGTTAAACTATACTTTAAGTAAGATAATATATCATTAAAATAATTTAACAGAGAAAAGTATTTAAAATTCCAGAAGGCAATATGAAAAAAATTTTCACCTAGATCATTGTATATCTGAACTTATCCTAGGACCCAATAGGAATTATAGACTGAGATCCGAACTTCTCATCACTTTCAGTTCAGTTCAGTTCAGTCACTCAGTCATGTCCCACTCTTTGCAACCCCATGAACCACAGCACGCCAGGCCACCCTGTCCATCACCAACTCTCAGAGTCCACCCAAACCCATGTCCATTTACAACCATCTCATCCTCTGTCGTCCCCTTCTCCTCCTGCTCTCAATTATTCCCAGCATCAGAGTCTTTTCTAATGAGTCAGCTCTTCGCATCAGGTGGCCAAAGTATTGGGTTTCAGCTTCAGCATCAGTCCTTCCAGTGAATATTCAGAACTGACTTCCCTCATCACTTTACAATGACCCAAATTACCAACCTTTGTTGAACACCTACTCTGTGCCTCTGTCATCTCTATGGTTACACAATAGAATAAGACACAACCTTTACCCTAGAGAAGTTTATAGTCTAGTAGAAAATATAAGTATCAAAAGATATTATTTTAATATAAAATGGTAACTACTAGGACAAAGGTAAATAAAAATAACATAGAAGACTAGAGAGAAATTTTTATCCCTCAAGGAAGATATCGGCAAGGATGATGCCTCACTTAAGTCTTAAAAATGAACATAGCCAGGAGGAAAAAGATGTGAGGAAGGCATTCCAGCTAGAATAAACATTAAAAGCACAGGCATAGAGGTAGGAAATAGCAGAGTATATTGAAGAAATAATTAGGGGCTTAAAGAAGAGTAAGGGCAATATTACTGAAGAGAAGTATTTGAAATCTAAAATACAATCAAGATGAAAACTGATTAGATATAAGCATGAAAAGAGAGAAAAGAGACTGAAAGTCTAAGCCAGGATTCTGTCTTAAACACGGCTGATGCCAAGTGACATTAGAATCAATTACGGGCTTCACAGGTGGCACTAGTGGTAAAGAACCTGCTTGCCAATGCAGGAGACCATAAGAGATGCAAGTTCAATCCCTGGGTGGGGAAGAGCCCCTGGAGGAGGCACCACAACCCACTGCAGTATTCTTGCCTGGAGAATCCCACAGAGGAGGCTGGCTGGCTACCGTCCATGGGGTCACAAAGAGTTGGACACAACTGAAGCAACTTAGCATGCATGCGCAGAAACAATGACCCTTGCTTTCTCTCCCACTGACAACCCCCAAATGTGTGTGTCTGCACACATTTGTGGACACACAGAAAGAGAAACAGAAAGGAAAAACCTCATCTATGGTGAAATATAGGTCTTCAGGCAGAGTATGCCCACATTGGCATCCCAGAGCCACTACTTTCCATCTGTCTAAATGGTACAATTTTTCAGGGCCTGGCTTATGGTCCTGACTTTTTCATGGTAGGCTCTCTTGACCATCACCACTTTTAAGATTCCTCTGATCTCTCCTTACTCTGACCAAACCAACTGCCTGATGGCTAATTCCACACATTTCAGAGATTAGTCAAAGATTGTTCTTTCATTAGTGAAGTCTCTCAGTCATGTCAGACTCTTTGTGACCCCATGGACTGTAGCCTACTAGGCTCCTCCAGCAGCGGGATTTTCCATGGAAGAATACTGGAGTGGGTTGTCATTTCCTTTGCCAATTCTTTCATTATCTTATGTTATTTTTTAGAATAAAAAATAGCTTTATTATTCATTTAATTGGAATTACTTTTATGAATTATAGTCTTCAAATAAGAAGCAATGAAATAAGAAAAAATGAAAAATTACCCAAAATGCCATCACCATAGGTGATCATTATTTTAAAGTTTGGTATGTGTACTTTTATACATATTTCAATACATATATAATGTTACATAACTAGGACAAAACTCTAAGACCCAGTCTACAAGCTGTTTATTTTTTCCCAAATGACATGTCAATTTTCTGTATATATACCATTTTACAGTGTGTCATAACAGCATTTATTTTGCTGTTCTTTCTATAATTCTTTGTTAATTAATATTTAATAGTTCTTATTTCTAATATATGCATTTAAGGCCACACATTTTACTTTAAGCACTGTTTTAGCAGCATGACAAATTTTGATACATCATGTTTTCTTTTATTCAGTCCATAATATTTTATAAAATACACTGTGGTTTCTTTTTTGATCTATAGTTTATTTAGAAGTGTGTTGATTAAGTTCCAAACACAAGGAGACTTTCCAAATTATCTTTTGTTATTTATTTCTAGTTAATTCCATTGAAGTCCAGGAACATGTTCTATAGACGTAAAAATTTGTGAAGTGTGTTAAAACTTGCTTTATGGACAGCATATAAAAGTTTAGTTAATTGTTTCATGTGTGCTTGAAGAGAATATGCATATATCAGTTGGTGAAGCAATGCTTAATAAATGTGATTAGGTCAAGTGTGTAACTCATGTTGTAAACTCTTTTGTACTCCTACAGATATTTATCTGCCTATCAGTTATCAAAACAATTGTCTGAAATCTCCTACTATGATTGTGAATCAATCTATTCTCCTTTTAAATTTGATCAGTTTTTGCCTTCTATATTTTGAAATTATTGTTAGACTCAAATAAGTTTAGAATACCTATACTCTTCTGGCAAATTGAAACATTATGAACCATCTTTTTGAGTTCTTTGTGACCTCTTATGCATTACTTCCTGAGTCGTTTTACAATAACACTGGCACAGCATCTTTCTTGTAGTATTTGCACTGTATATATTAGCCTTTGCATAGTATACATTTTTTCATTCTTTCACTTTTAGTATTTTCTGAATCCTTATATTTTAAAAGGGTCTCTTTCAAGAAGCACACAATAGGGTTTAAGTTTTTAGTTAATTTGTTAACCTTTGTTTTTATTTTTCTATATTTGCCCACTTTATGTCTTTCTGTACTTCATTCTGGATATTTTTCCAAACTATAACTGATTATCTCTTCAGTTGTGACTAGTCTGTTGTTCAACACATTCCCTGAGCTCTAAATACATTTTGTCATATTTTTCAAGTGTAGAATCTTGATCTGGTTCCATTTGCAGTTTTTTTGCCATTCCCTACCAAAATTCCCATTTATTTTTTGACTGTTTTGAAGAGAGCTGTTTTAAGTCCATGTCTAATAAATTGATTATCTAGATTTTTTCTGTTTCTATTATCTGTTGTTTCTTTCGACATTTGTTCCTATTGCTTTGTCACCTAGCATGCGTGGGTCTGCGCTTCCCTGGTGGCTCAGATGATAAAGAGTCCACCTGCAGTGAAGGAGACTCGGCTTCAATCTCTTGGTTGGGAAGATTCCCTGGGGAAGGGAATGGCAATGCACTCCAGTATTCTTGCCTGGAGAATTCCATGAACAAAGCAGCCTGGTGAGTTAAAGTCCATGGGGTTGCATAGATTCAGACACGCTGAGCGACTAACACTTTCACTTTCCATATTTGGCCTTGTTTTTATTCTTATGTTAGGCACTAAATTTTAATGATTTTGAAAGACCATTTAAGGCTAAAATATTGTTTTCACTGAACGAGGGTTTAACTTATCTTCTGGTTATGGAGAAACAATAGGGACAGGAGCAATCCAAGATTATTTCAATCCAATTAGCATTTCAGTTATTAAACCTGAGCTTTAGTCATCCTGGGTGCTCTTCATTAAAGGCTTTCACTTCCATGAAGAACTTCTTCTGCTTCACCCAAAAAGTAGTGCCTCCACCAAATTTCACCTTCCTCGACAAGCTCTGAGCTCTAATTTTTGCCCCACACTCAAGGGAAAAGTTGAAGAAGACAATGCCACCCCACTCCAGGACTCTTACCTGGAAAATCCCATGGATGGAGGAGCCTGGAAGGCTGTAGTCCACGGGGTCGCTAGGAGTTGGACACGCTGCATGACTTCACTTTCACTTTTCACTTTCATGCATTGGAGAAGGAAATGGCAACCCACTCCAGTGTTCTTGCCTGGAGAATCCCAGGGATGGAGGGGCCTGGTGGGCTGCCGTCTATGGGGTCGCACAAAGTCGGACACGACTAAAGTGACTTAGCAGCAGCAGCAGCAATAGCAATGGGAAAGTGGCCCAAATATATACCCACTAATTTCTTTCTTCTACTTTTTGGCCCTGTAATTTTTCATTGCCTTCTTAGGTCTTCCATGAATTCAAATATATTGGATTTATATATTTTGTCCAACTTTTCTAGTTGTTCTCAGAAAAAATAGAAGCTCAATCATTTTTAGCCACTCTCTTAATAATAATATCTTATATTTTTGAGTGCTTACAAAGTCCTAGACTCTGTTTTAAGAGCGATATTTGTATTATTTTTTTTAATTTTTGAAATATAGTTGACTTACAAAGTTGTTTTGATTTCTGTGGTATAGCAGTGATTCAGTTATACAATCCTTTTCATATTATTTTCCATTATCGTTTATCACAGGATATTGATATAATTCCTTGTGCTATATAGTAAGCCCTTGTCATTTTTCCATTCTATAAATATATGTAGTTTGCCTCTGGTAATCCCAAACTCCCAACCCATCTGTCCCCTGCCTCCCCTCCCTCTTGGTAACCACAAGTCTGTTCCCTATGTTTGAGACTCTGCTTCTGTTACATAGATAAGTTCATTCATGTCATATTTTAGATTCCACACACATAAGTGATATCATGTGCTATTTGTCTTTCTCTTTTTGACTTACTTCACTTACTATGATCATCTCTACATCCATGTAAGTGCAAAAGACATTATTTCTTTCTTTTTTATGGCTGAATAGTATTCTGTTTTTTATACGTGCCACATTTTCTTTATCCATTCATCTGTCAATGAACAGTTAGACTGTTTCCATGTCGTGGTCGCTGTGATTCACAGCACTATTAGTGCTGCTATGATTATAGGGTTACATGTATTTTTTTGAATTTTAGGTTTTTTTTCTGGATATACACCATGGAGTGCGACTGCTGGATCATATGATAACTCTTTTTTTACGTTTTAAGGAACCTCATATTTCTTTCCATAATGGTTTCACCAATTTACATGGCCACCATTATGTAGTAGGATTCTCATTTCTCCACATTCTCTCCAGCATTTGTTACTTGAAGTAACTTTTAAAATGGCCATTCTGACCAAGACCAGTGTGATGTGGTGCCTCACTGTAGTTTTGATTTGCATTTCTCTTCATAATTAGTGATATGGAGAACTTTTTGTGCTTGTTGGTCATTTGTATGTCTTCTTGGATAAATTTCTATTTATATCTTCAAGGTAGGTACTTTGATCTTCAAGGCAGGCCCATTTTGTAAATGGTAAAACTGTCACCAACAGAGGTTAAATAACTTGTCTAATGTTACAAAAAAGTCATGGAGCTAGAATTCAAATTCATGCAATTTGACTAAAATGTTGATAGTTTTAACAACACTTCACTACCTCTTGTTTTCAAGTTTTTTCAAATTATAAATCTTTTTGCATGTATAGTGATTTTCCCTGGTGACTCAGACAGTAAAGAATCCAATTGCAATGCAAGAGACCTGCGTTCAAACCCTGGGTTGTAAAGATCCTCTGGAGAAGGGAATGGCTGCCCATTCCAGTATTCTTGCCTGGAGAATTCCATGGACAGGGGAGCCTGGCTGCCTATAGTCCATGGGGTTGCAAAGAGTCAGACATGATTGAGCAATTTTAATAAAAAACATGTCAGTCAGTCAGTCAGTTCAGTTGCTCAGTCATGTCCAACTCTTTGCAACCCCATGAAGTGCAGCATGCCAGGCCACCCTGTCCATCACCAACTCCTAGAGCCTATTCAAACTCATGTCCATTGTGTCAGTGATGCCATCCAACCATTTCATCCTCTGTCATCCCCTTCTCCTCCAACTTCCATCTTTCCCAGCATCAGAGTCTTTTTCGATTGAGTCAGTTTTTCGCATCAGGTGGCCAAACTGTGGGAGTTTCAGCTTCAGGATTGGTCGTTCCAATGAATAGTCAGGATTGATCTCCATTAGGATGGACTTGTTTGATCTCCTTGCAGTCCAAGGGACTCTCAAGAGTCTTCTCCAACACGAGTTCAAAAGCATCAATTCTTTGGCACTCAGCTGTTGTAATAGTCCAACTCTCACATCCATACCTGGCTACTGGAAAAACCATAGCTTTGACTAGATGAACCTTTGTTGATAAAGTAATGTCTCTGCTTTTGAATATGTTGTCTAGGTTGGTCACAACTTTTCTTCCAAGGAGCAAGCGTCTTTTGATTTCATGGCTGCAATCACCATCTGCAATGATTTTGAAGCCCAAAATAAAGTCTGTCACTGTTTCCATTGTTTCCCTATCTACTTGCCATGAAGTGATGGGACCAGATGCTAAGATCTTAGTTTTCTGAATGTTGAGGTTTTTTTTTTTTAATTAATTTTTGTTTTTAGTTTGTTTTCCTTTACAATACTATATTCATTTTGCTATACATTGACATGAATCAGCCACAAGTGTACATGAACTCCCAATCCCGACCCCNACAGATGGTAGATTTGGTTACCTAACATGAATGTACATAACATTACTGCATTGTATACTTAAAAATGATCACGGCAGTAAATTTCATGTGATGTATATTTAACTACAGCTTAAGGGGGAAAAAAAGCTACTTTGGCTGCCGTAGTTCCCTGGAACACATATTCAAGGGCTTGGGAAATTTCCTAGTCACTGGGGCATGCCTCTCTGTTTGGCTCAAAGAGACAGTAAACCAGCCTGAAATGTCTCCACACCAGTCTTCTGAGTTAAGTGTTATAAGGGGTAAATGGATGAGGCAGAAGACGTGGTCCTGCCCTCACAGAGCTTATGGGTAGTGGGGGAAGATGGGTGTGTAGGCACAGAACATCTCCTCAAGGGGGTCTATGAGACGTCACTGCACCTGGGAAAATGTGATCTCTCCCTTCATCACACGGGTGCTGGGACCATCCGGGCATCCTTTCAGGAAAGCTTTACTCAGAAAGCCTCTGCAAGACACAAAGAAACATTGGGAACATTTAAATGACTTCATCACCGCAGCAGGTAGGGGACAGACACCTCGATGGTGGACTTCTAGCTTCTGGAATTGCTGTTGAAAACACCCAGTTTGTAGTCCTTCTTTACAGTAATCCTAGCTGATTACTACATTGGTTCATGTTCATCCTGTGTCTGTGGCCCAGAGGAGAGGCAGACAGAGAGAGACCAGGTCATTACTCTCTTACTTTCCTACATTACAAAACAAAAGGTTCCATTCCACTTTCTTGATAGTTTCTCACCTCCCATGGTTGGCTGGGTGA
Source organism: Aepyceros melampus (assembly GCA_006408695.1). Lineage (NCBI taxonomy): Eukaryota > Metazoa > Chordata > Mammalia > Artiodactyla > Bovidae > Aepyceros > Aepyceros melampus. The sequence goes on along the minus strand of SJXQ01006818.1, from coordinate 176,084 downwards.
CATCAGACAGGTAGCAGATAGCACATACAACTCTGTTCCCTCAAATTCCTGGCCGATGTTTCTAACGCATCACATCCTATACCACTGCATTCAGACATTGATTTATAGTCCTTCTTAGAATAGTGCTCTAGGAAAAACTTAGAATGGAATGGAATTGGCAACCCAGTTGAAAGTATTAATATTTAACATTCCATGTTAAGAGGACAGATATCTGGGAGTTTCATATCTGATAAGTCAACAACTTTTACCCAACTAATCCTCTTGCAGGTAACAATGATTAACATTAAGACATAACATAAAAAAAAAAAAAAATCAGACAGGTAGCAGATAGCACATACAACTCTGTTCCCTCAAATTCCTGGCCGATGTTTCTAACGCATCACATCCTATACCACTGCATTCAGACATTGATTTATAGTCCTTCTTAGAATAGTGCTCTAGGAAAAACTTAGAATGGAATGGAATTGGCAACCCAGTTGAAAGTATTAATATTTAACATTCCATGTTAAGAGGACAGATATCTGGGAGTTTCATATCTGATAAGTCAACAACTTTTACCCAACTAATCCTCTTGCAGGTAACAATGATTAACATTAAGACATAACATAAAAAAAAAAAAAATCCCTACTATTTATGAAAGTGAAAGTGAAGTCGCTCAGTCGTGTCCGACTCTTTGCGACCCGTGGACTGTAGCCCACTAAGCTCCTCTGTCCATGGGATTCTCCAGGCAAGAGTACTGGAGTGGGTTGCCATTTCCTTCTCCAGGGGATCTTCCCGACCCAGGGATCGAACCCAGGTCTCCCGCATTGTAGACAGACGCTTTAACCTCTCAGCCACCAGGGTATAGCCTTGTTCAATTTTTCAACATCAACAATGGCTTTGACACATCTTTGCCATTGGTTGTCTTTTTTCAGATATGAATTTATTAAATTATACCTACATGTCATCAAACTCACAAGTTTTCAGTGTACAAGTCAATGACTTGTAGTAATTTTTGCAGTGGTGTACAAACATCATTGTGTTGCAGTTTAGAACATTTCTATCTTCCCTGGTGGCTCAGATGGTAAAGAATACACCTGCAATGGGGAAGACCTGGGTTTGATCCCTGGGTTGGGAATATCCCTTGGAGGAGGGCACGGCAACCCACTCCAGTATTCTTTTTTTTTTCTTCATGATTTCAAATTTATTACAAAGTCACAGTAATCAAAACAGTGGATACTGATGAACCTATGCAGGGCAGGAATAGAGATGCAGATGTAGAGCACAGACTTGTGGATATAGTGGAGGAAGGAGAGGGTGGGATGAATTAGAGAGCAGCACTGATACACATACAGTACCATGTGTGCAATAAATAGCCAGTGGGAAGCAGCAGTGTAGCACAGGGAGCTCAGCTCACTGCTCTGTGATGACCTAGAGGGCTAGGATGGGGGGCCAGGGGCAGGAAGATTTAAGAGGGAGCTGGTGCTGTGATAGAAAAATGAAAAAATATGGGTATATTCTTAAGGAGCTCCTAGGGGAACAAGTGAGGCAACAGATAAACAAATAACTATTACACACTGGATGAGTGAGATGGAAAAGCATAGGGAAAATTGATTTTGAGGCCTAAAATTGGGGGTAGGTAAAAGAAGAGGACGGAGAAGGCAATGGCAACCCACTCCAGTACTCTTGCCTGGAAAATCCCACGGATGGAGGGGCCTGGTGGGCTGCAGTCCATGGGGTTGCTAGGAGTTGGACGCAACTGAGCGACTTCACTTTCACTTTTCACTTTCATGCATTGGAGAAGGCAATGGCAACCCACTCCAGTGTTCTTGCCTGGAGAATCCCAGGGACGGAGGGGCCTGGTGGGCTGCCGTCTATGGGGTCGCACAGAGTCGAACACAACTGAAGTGACTTAGCAGCAGCAGCAGCAGCAAAAGAAGAGGAATTGAAGGAAGAATGTAGCTGTACAGGAAGGAGAGGTTGATAACTCTATTAAACAAAAGGATGCAGTATTTTTACTGGCGTCTCAGAGAAGCAATTGGAGATAAGTTGTTGGCACTGGAAAGCATTACTTTCAAATTTTAAGGTTGCTTAATAAAAGCAGGGAACAGTGAAATGGCTATCACAGAAATGAAATTAGTGAATCAAGAGACCCAACAAAATTTCCAAGGACAAAGAGTAAAATGATGAAGCAATTAAAATTAATGTGTAAGCAGGGAGGTCAACTTGGTGCTTTGTGATGATCTAGAGAGGTGGAGGGTGAGAAAGTAGGTCCAGGAGGAAGGGGATATACTTATACACAGAGCTGACTCACTATGTTGTACAGTAGAAGCTAACACAACATTGTAATATACTTCAATTTTTTAAAAAAGTTAAAAAGAAGAATTAATGCACAAAAAGATAAGCCTTATGGAGGCCAAATTCCTTCAATAAACAAGAAGAATCACAGAAGGAAAGATCAGAAAGCAACAGTCAAAGGAAAAATGGGAGAAGATGTTTCCAGGCTAAAGACAAATCTGAGTTCTTAAATCAAAGGTGTTCACCAAAAAAAAAAGTGTTCACCAGTCAAAATTAATGAAAAAATAACCACAACATATAGAGAGTGGGGAAATGTTTCAATTCTTGGGATAAGAAAGTCTAACAAACAACATTTTGGGCAAAAAAAAATAAACTATACACAAAAGAAGAACAATTCAGACTGAGAACAGCCCTCTATGCTTGCAGCTTTAAATGTGAGAAAATGGTGGAGTAAAACACACTAGACACTGAGATAAAAATATGCCAAGAAAGAATGCCCCCCAAGTCTATCCCAAGACAACTTATTTTATGTCCAAGGAGGCACCTTTGTTTTAGAGATTTCGGTTGATTCTCATAACTGATCAAATGGGCTATTTGTTCTATTTCCATGCTTTAAATTCCTGCTCTTGTTTGAAATTCACCAATAGTGAGCCCATGAAACCATGGCCCACATCCTGAACCCTGAGAAAAGCAGAACCCAGGCCCAGGTGCTCTCATTCTCCTCATATCCTCACTATGTGGCCCCAGGTGTGCTGTGCAATTTCCGGGTCTCATAAGTAATAAATCTTTATTTTTTCAAAGTTCCCCAATGGCTACTGCTGAAGGGTGTCTTGTAATCACAATAAGAACCTCAAGGACTGGCCCAAACAGAACATTGGTTATTGGTAAGCTGAGACCCACACAAACCAGGTTCAGGCAGGAAAAACTAATATAGTAGTTTGCCATCATGCCTTTCCTGGAAGAAAAAAAAAAAAAATACAAGAAAGACTTCCAGTCAACTTAAAGACAGATCAAAATAAAAATCCTGAGAAGAGCAAAGAAATGGTTTAAAAGAAATTATAACAAACAACTATTCATTCAAGAGAATTATCAAATGGTCAGTAAGCATCTAATAAGAAGCTCAACATCACTATTCATCAGAAAAACATGAATTAAAGCCATGGTGGCAAAGCACCAGGCCAGGCTCCCTGTGTGATATAGCAACTTCTCACTAACTATCCATTTTACACACAATAGTGTATATATGTCGGTGCTACTTTCTCTATTCGTCCCACTCTCTCCTTCCTCCTCCATGTCTACAAGTACATTCTCTACATCTGTGTTGCCATTCCTTCCCTGCAAATAGGTTCATCAGTACCATTTTTCTAGATTTCACATTTAGGCATAAATATGTATTTGTTTTCATCTTTCTGACTTATTTCACTCTATGGGATGGGGGGAAGGGAGAGAGGCTCAAGAGGGAGAGCATACAAGTATAATTATTTCTGATTTGAGTTGAGTTGTTGTATGGCAGAAACCAACACAACATTGTAAAAATTAAAAATAAATAAATAAATACAAGGGCTAAAAAAACATACAAATGAACCATGAGATAACACCATAAACCCACCAGATTTGCTAAATTTAAACAGAACGACATCAAGTACTAATGACAATGTGGAGAAAATAGAACTCTCTTGTATTTCTGGTAGGAGCAGGATTTGATACAACTGCTTTAGAAAAATTGTATACCTACTGAGAACTTTTATACTGACAAAGGGCACAAACATTTATGCAGTAGAGTTATAAGGCACACAACGTCATGCACTGATTAAAATAGTGTGAAGGAAAACCAGAAGAAACCCTGCTGCTGGGAAAGACTGAGGGTAGGAGGAGAAGGAGGCAACCAAGATTGAGATGGTCGGATACCATCACCGAATCAATGAACATGAATTTGAGCAAACTCCAGGAGATGGTGAAGGACAGGGAAGCCTGGCATTCTGCAGTCCACGGGGTCTCAAAGAGTTGGACACGGCTGAGTGACTGAGCAATAACAATAATGAATAAGTGAGTGGTCTAGAATGCAGCCAGAAGGCTGCCGAGGACACATGACTTAGTAAGTCTCAATCTGGGTGAGACCATGTATTGTTCTACGTACTGTCCTAGAAGACATCAGAATACCTGCCAGAAACTCAGGATACGTACTAGGCTCCCTCCCCAAAGGGTAACTATTTCCTTTCTTGAATCAGAACACAGCCTTGTGGCTTTTGCCTTAATAAGCCCTTGACTCTTTCTCTTCCCCAAAACACTCTCGGTTTTACCCAAATTTGTTCCTCCTGTATTGCAGCTCTTAAGACCCCTAAATCAAGAGCTTTGTTCTTTGCAGCCTTGATGCTACTGAAAGAGGGGACTGTACCAAGACACCACTCTGGGCACTTATCTGTTTCTCTCTCTGTCTAAAATACCACTGAAATTACATCAAAGATAGCTTTAAAAGATTTTTTTAAAAACCAATTTCAGGAATTCCCTGGTGGTCCAGTGGTTAGGACTCCAAGCTTTCACTGGCAGGGGCCGGGTTCAATCCCTGGTCAGGTAACTAGAACCCACATGCCATGGCATAATCAAATAAATAAATATTTTTTTAAAAAGAAGTAGCAGAAGAGATGGTAAGTAAAAAACATAAAACATCATGGTAGAAATCAAAAGTTCCTAGAAATCAAGAGGAAAGTGACAATCAAATGCAAAAATGGGCAAATGGTATAAAAAGGTAAATACCAAGGGAAAAAAATTCAGATGACCAATAAAAATGAAGAGCAGAGAGGAAAATGCAGACTGATACAGGATAATGTTTTTCCCTCTATGTCTGGCAAAAGTTCAAGAGAGTCATCTCCACCTTAGGGAGGATCTGGCTGGCCTACTCAAGCATAATCAGGGCAGGTACAGCATTTTTTGGAGAATAGCTTGGCAGAATCAGTCAATATTTTAAATGTAAATACTACTTGCTTTTACTTGGCAACTCCACTTTTAGAAAACTACCGTATGGAAATATGACAGTGACATTATTTATAATAGTGACCACTCACAAATAAATGTCCACCAGCAGGGGAAAATGGTTAAATAAATTATGGAACTTCCATATGTGGAGTACTAGGGAGTGGTTAAAAAGAGAAAAGTAGGTCTGTGTAAACAAAAAGACATCCAACTGTTGAATGAAATAAAATGGTTAAAATTAAATAAAAAGTTAAAACCTAGAACAATACACGTACTAGAATTCTACTGTTGGTTTTAAACCTACTTGTCAACTAACCTACCTACCTACCAACCAATGCATTCATAAATGTGTCTGCATTTTTCAGACTGTAAAGGTAAAATGGGGGATATATCATATATTAAGTAACATCTCCAGGAGGGCCTGTGGCAGGCCTGTGTAATCAAACTCATGAATATATTTATAGTGAAAGGTGTGACTATTTGAGGTTTCCCAGGTGGCTCAAGTGGTAAAGAATCCACCTGCCAATGAAGAAGAAGCAGGAGATGCCGGTTTAATCCCTGAATCAGGAAAATCCCCTGGAGGAGGATATGGCAACCCACTGCAGTATTCTCACCTGGAGAATCTCATGGACAGAGGAGCTTGATGGGCTACAGTCCATGGGATCACAAAAGAGTCAGACATGACTGAGAACACACGCCACATCACATGTGATTATTTACAGTAGTAGGAGAGATAATGGTGATAAATAACCTCATGCTTGTTCAGATCAGACTTGCCACCAAATGAAGCCAGGTCAGATTTTGCTGCCAAAAGATTATAAAATAAATAAACAAATAAAACCCTGGGTTTTGCCTAAATGATTTATGTTTCAACTATGATGATGTCTGGGATGTGGAGAGGAACAAGAAAAAGTGAAGAGGCACTTCCATTTTCTGTCCACAGGCTAATAAGGTCAAAGTCATGGACTCTGACTTCCGGGGTCAGCTAGCTTTGCTATACTGTTTTGTGACTACCGGGAACAATCCTCACCATGGTCACAGAGATAGTGTGTGAGTCAGTGCCACACTGGATGAACAGAACATCCCAGTATGTTGCTCTCCCTGTGCACGAGAACGGAATAAATAAAAAATGGATCAGGAACACAGTGGCCCACCTATCTTACGTGTCACTAATCTAACCCATACAGAAATTTGAGGGGAGGTAGTTTCTTATTTTGAGACTAAGGTCTCAGTTGAGTTGAATAAGTAAGGTTAAGCAAGGTGGCCCAACGCTAAGTGTTAGAACTGAGATTTTAACCTGGGTCGGACTCAAAGTTCAGTGCTGTTTGAAATTTTGTACATTTGTGGGTTCCATTGTGTAATGGTTAGCACTCTGGACTCTGAAATTTTGTACATTTGTAAACTTGACTACCTGTGACCTGTATACTCACAGATATACTCTCAAGTATATGCACTGGTATACTGACAAGTATTCTTGTGACTTGTACATTCACAAGTCATGTTCTCTCCCCAACTGATGAGGTCACAGGTATAAACATATGACATACCTTACTCTCTTTTTATGTCTTTAAAAAAAATAATTATACAACTTACAGGCTAAAAAAAGTGAAACAATACCATGGTTAAAAGGACTTAAAGAAAGGCAATCAAAACTACAGTGAGATATCACCTCACATCTGTTAGGATGGCTATTATCAAAAGACAAGCAATAACATATTTGGCAAGGATGTGGAGAATGAGAAACCTGCCTGCACTATTGACTGGAATGTAAGTTGGTGCAGCCACAAGGATATTTTGGAACATTTCTTTCAGGCATCTTCAACATGTAGCTGTTTTTCCATAGTTGAAATAGTTTTTCCATAGTTTCCAAGCTGTATAAAGAGTTGTACATTCTGGTGGGTTTGTTTTTCTGCACTTATTATAACAGCTATTTTTTGATGTCACTGAAATCTCATCCTGAACATTCTGGTTACTGGTTATGCTTCCTAGTTGACCGTTTTCCGGGAGTTAGGTTTGGGGGCCGTTTCTGCTTTGCTATTAACATTGTGCAAGCACAGGAGTTTTTCCTCTAAAAACCTTCAGCGCAGCTCTCTGAGGGAAGTGAAGGTCGCTCAGTCGTGTCCGAGTCTTTGCGACCTCATGGACTATACAGTCCATCGAATTTTCTAGGCCAGAATGCTGGAGCGGGTAGCTTTCCCTTCTCCAGGCGATCTTCCCAACACAGGGATCGAATCCGGGTCTCGCTCATTGCGGACGGATTCTTTACCAGCTGAGCCACAAGGAAAGCCCGAGTGCATTCCATTACAGAGAAGTTAAGTGGGCAGCAGACACCTCAGGGAGTAATTTCTCTGACTTTAAGAAAAGATTTTAATATAAAGGTCAATTTTGGAGTCCTTCTGCTGATGCTAAGTCACGTCAATCGTGTCTGACTCTGTGCGACTCCATAGATGGCAGCCCACCCTTGGGATTCTCCAGGCAACAGTACTGAAGTGGGTTGCCATATCCTTCTCCAGTGCGTGAAAGTGAAAGTGAAGTTGTGTCCGACTCGTCGCGACCTCATGGTCTGTAGCCTACCAGGCTCCGCCGTCCATGGGATTTCCCAGGCAAGAGTACTGGTGTAGGGTGCTATTGGAGTCCTCAGAGAGCTTTAAACACTCAAAATGTACACCCGTGGCGGATTCATGTTGATGTATGGCAAAACCAATACAGTATTGTAAAGTAAAAAAAGAAAAAAAGAAAGAAAAAAAGAAAGACAGTGGATCTACTTACACAGAGTGGTATTTGAAGGCCGAGTAACTGTTCTAACCTTCCACCCAGCGCTCTCTCCCTACAGCAAGCAATCTGAAATCAGAACTGCGAGTCTCGAAAATCAACTTCTCCAAAGAGTGGCGCCCCAGCCACCCGGACCAACCCACGCAGGCTTCTGAGCACTGGCAGCGACGCGGGGTCCCTTACCTGGGCAGCGCCAGCTCCTCCTCGGCGCGATCCCAGAAACTGGTGACCGAGGGCAGAGTCAGGACCCCGGGCAGGTCGAACACGGCCGCACGCAGCGCCATGGCGATCTTTCAACCAGAAACCAAGCGAAGCAAGATACACAAAAACCGAGCGGCCAGACTGGAGCAGCGGGCCACCAAGGCTACCTAAGTCGAGCTCGGCCCCGCCGCAGCCCGAGCCTCGGCCCCACTCCCTGCCTTCAGACTGGACACACTTCCG